>CM077088.1:144384834-144827334 GCA_039513925.1 Platanthera zijinensis
ACGCTTATACATTCAGACTTGCAAAATGACCCCTTGGTCTATAAGATTGTGTGGCAAGTTTATAAATTAAGGTTAAAATTCAATATAAATATATGTTGTTGTGTGATAACCGACACCCCAACGTATAAGTTGTATGGGACACTTTATACGATGGGAGCTTTGCAGAAGATCACTTGCTTATGCGTTTCCGCTCATAAGTCAAGGTTATAATTCATACTTTACCTTATGCCATTTATATTATAAACAGCTAGTAATAGTCCGTCCCCCACCTGCTTTGTCTTATTCTTCTCCACCTTCATGTCCCATCCCTCTAATCCTCCTCCGCTCGGTGCCTAAGGGCCATGGGAAGGGGTGGGGATGATAGGACTTAGTCTTATAGACTAACGTTTTTCGAACTACATCATTTAGGGATCGTGGAGCCAACATGGAGCGCAGCCCCGGAGGTCGGCCCGCTTGGAGATGGGATAGTCTATCTCAGGAGTTCAGTCAACTAGGACTGTGAGTCTTGACTTATATTAGATATATATGTTTGCTTCCCATGAGCTTTTGTAGTGAAGATATGATGTACCGGGCATAAGCCCGCATTTCTAGTACTCTGATTATTTTTCTGTGGACACTCCCTTCGTGGAGATTTTATTTTAATAGAGTGATTTACCAGTGGACTTGCTTTTACATACTTAAATTTTTGTGCTTCTTATGTGATCGAATTGGCCGGCGGAATCTGCGCCTTGTGGTGTTGACCCTTCACGTGTGAAGGTGTCACCGTAAAGCAGCGATTCTGGGCCTAGGACCCCGGTGGTTTAAAAGAAAAAGAAAAAAGGGGGGGGGGGTCTTACAAGTGGTACCAGAGCGAAACATCGATCTGAAAAAGGTAGCAGACCACTAACCCTTGGGTCACCCCCGCTCGAGTTTATTTGTGGGACAAACAAAGCAGCGGAAGCAGTGGTGTGCCCATATAAGGATCACATATAAATTGTCCACTTTTATTAATAAAGATTGAACGTTTATTAGTATGGGTTTTTGTTACGCAGCCTCCAGCACAGCCTACCCATCAGGTGGAGTTCAACAGGCTCAGATGTGCACCACCTCCACCGTCCCCACTCCTTTCCTTCAGTCAGACATGGACAGACTCTGACTGCCATCCTGGAGGCTTTCTCGGCCCAGCAGGTTCCGTTCCCGCAGCCAAATCCGGGGGCCAACTGGTTGAGCATCTTCCGAGGACTTTCTCCTCGTCTACTTGGGGACAGAGTCGGCGGTTCGGACGGAAGAGTGGCTGGATATTATGTACGAGATGCTGACCGGGTATATACGGTGTCTCCTGGGAGAGAGGTGCTCTGGTTGTATCTTACCTGGAGTCCCATGCCAAGAGTGGTGGAAGAAGCTGTTTGACACGACATTTGCCGATAGGGAGGTTGCGGAGGTTACCTGGGAAGAGTTCAGGGCCGCGCTGCTGGAGCATTTCGTTCCGCAGTCGCAAGGGATGAGTTGGAGGAGCGTTTCTTAACAGCTGAAGCAGGCACCCGACGGTGGTGGAGTACCATCGGGAGTTCGACGACCATCTGCTCGATACGCAGATTCTTACCAGCTGGACGAAAGCAGGGTACATCAAGATGTTCTATAAGGCCTGCGGGAGGATTGAGAGGAGGCTTTGTTGTTTGTATCCGATGGGCCTTTCTCCTAGGATTTTGGAGATGGCAAAGAGGATTGAGGCTGATTGCACACCACTCGGGGTCGGAAGCGGCCAGTAGAGGATCAGGGACGGAGAGTCAGAAATGACATGCGGGGAGGTGCTATACTAGAGGGGAGAAGGACAAGGACCAGCTTCGTCAGGAAGTGAGGCAGGAGCCGAGGGAGCATGTGATATTATCCCCTCAACCTCTTTGGATGCAAGAGATGCCGAGACCCGGGGGAACTGCGTATCCCCCACCAGAGTGCTTCCTTTGGTCATCAAATTGGGCGCATCCAGAGGAACTGCCCCATGAGGGGCACCACTCCAGCACCACAGGGTGGCCCACCAGCTCACTTTACGGAGGCCGAGGATGCGGCCGCGGTCATGGATACTAGGAGGGAGATCGTAGACAGGGAAGGAGTAGGTATATGCTTTGGACCTACTGCAGCCTCGGAATCCGGAGCAAGACATAGCAAGTATAGTCTTTCATCAGCGGCAAGCCTGCCCGCACGCTGTTTTGATACTGGAGCTACTAACTCTTTTTTTTCGGAGACATTATAGAAGGACTTGAAGGCGTGGAGCGATTCACAGCTCGAAGATGAGGGTGCAACTACCGTATGGTTCTGAGCTCCTTACCACGAACCACTACAATATGGAGGCAAAAATTGGTGTAAAGGCGTTCGAGACTCCAGCAACGATTTTGAAGCTAACGGATTACGACCTGATCCCTGGCATGGTATGGCTCACTGGAACCATGCCCAGATTTATTGCCAAGCAAAGAGGATCACTGTGAGACACGAGACTCATTCATTGTCATCCGAAGGTATAAGAACCTGCCTCTCGTAACTCTTATCTTGGTACAGGCCCCGTTAAGGCCTATCTGCTGGGAGAGGAGGTTCTATCATATTCTATTTGAGATGAGCGGAAGTCAAGGAGTCGGTGACAAACATCCCGGTGGTGCGAGATTTCGCTGACATCTTTCAGAGAAACTGCCAGGACTACCTCCACACCGAGAACAAGACTTTTAGATTTACAGCTTGTGCCGGGGCCAAGACGGCATCTAGGGCCCCTTATGGATGGCCCCGAAGGAGTTGGCAGAGTTTCGGACTCAGTGGCAAGAATTGGTGAGGCAGGATTTGTTAGACCGAGTTCGTCGCCATGGGGAGCCCCGGTCCTATTCGTGAAGAAGAAGGATGGACACTTCGCTTGTGCATCGATTATCGAGCACTAAACAGGCTGACCGTCCGAAATATCCCTATCCGCTCCTATGTACAGACGAGTTGTTCGACCAGCTGAAAGGGGCGCACTTCTTTCAAAACTGGATTTGAGTCGGGCTACTACAAGCTTCAGATTCGAGTGGAGGATATTCAGAAGACTGCTTTTAGTAGCAGATAATGGATTGTGTTGAGTTTACGGTGATGCCCTTCGGCTCACGAATGCACCTTCGGCGTTCATGACCCTCATGAACCAGGTTTTTAAGAGTACCTGGATGTGTTTGTCATTGTATTAGTCGATGACATCTCTCATCTACTCGAGAACAGAAGAGGACACGCTCGCCATCTAGCACTGACCCTACAGAGACTGCGAGAATCATTTATATGCAAAGTTCAGCAAATGTTAGTTCTGGTTGAAGGAGATGGGCTTTCTAGGCCATACTATCAGTGGAGTCGGGTTGGCAGTGGATCTGGCAAAGATTCAGGCATTTCGAGATTGGCTGTAGTTAAGTCAGCCACCGATGTACGAAGCTTTCTAGGACTTGCCGTTATTACCGGAAGTTCGGGGAGGGGTTCTCCAAAATTTCCCTCCCACTCACAATCTTTACGAAGAGGAGGCACCTTTCGTTTTGACCCGCGTGCCAGGCGGCTTTTCAGGAGTTGAAGGATCGACTCACCTCAGCCCCCATAATTACTCTCCCCTCGGAGAGAAGGTTTTCAGGTCTACACCGACGCTTCCTACCAGGGTATGGAGCTGTACTGATGCAGAAGGGCCATGTGATTGCATATGCGTCTCGCTAGTTGAAGAAGCACGAGCAGAACTACCCGGTGCATGACCTTGAGATGGGATTGGTTTTTTTTGCTCTGAAGGTCTGGCGTCATTATCCTTATGGAGTCCACTGCGACATCTACTTCCGACCACAAGAACTTGAAATACGTGGACACGCAGAGAGCTGAATATCAGGCAGAGGCGCTGGACTCTTAGCAGACAATCAGTATGAGATGCACTACCATCCAGGGAAGGCAAACGTGGTGACCGACGCATTGAGTCGGAGAGCTGCCACTTCCGAAGCCAGGCCCCAGGTTATGTCCATGGAGCTATTCCGGTCCTTCAGAGATATGCAATATCCTAAGTGTCCGAGGATGATCCAGAGCTGTATAGGGAGTATCTGCATCGATGGTGGCCATAGATGATATTCGGGACAACATCCGACAGACAGAGGACAGATGCATGGGAAGAGCCGATATTTCGAGCCTTGGAAGAGGGTTCCGACAGGAGATTATAACCTGAGAGATGGATTGCTAATTTCAGAGGCAGAGTATATATACCCGCAGGAGGCTGGATTCGGGAGGACATAATGGCAGAGTGCATTTTAGTAGATATTCTATACATCCGGGGATCAACAAGATGACGGCAGATCTGAAGAAGATGATGTTTTGGCCAGGATGAAGAAGGACATTAACGTACTTTGTGACCCATTGCGAGCATGTCAGTTGGTGAAGGCGGAATGCAGGAACCCCCCGTAGGACCTGTTGCAGCCACTCCCGTGCCGGATTGGAAGTTTGATGGAAATAGCTATGGATTTTATACATGGGCTTCCCCGTTTCGGACGGGGAATAACTCAATCTGGGTGATTGTTGATCAGTTGACGAAGGTGGCCTGCTTTATACCAATCAGGAAGATGACTCGGTGGGAGTGCTAGTACGGATGTTCGTGAGCAGTATATCCGATATCATGTCGTGCCCAGGATAATAGTGTCGGACAGCGATGACGGTTTACATCCAGGGAGTGGCGGTAAGTTTAGGCATACCTGGGCACCCGATTGGCTTTTAGCACGACCTTCAACCCTCAGATGGACGGGCAGACAGAGCGCACCAACAGGACGTTGGAGGATCTACTACGACTGTGTATACTGGACCGAGGGGAGTCGTGGGAGAAGATGTTGCCGTTGGTCGAGTTCTCCTATAACAACATCTACCAGTCCAGCATCAGGATGACGCCTTATAAAGCATTGTATGGAAGAAAATGCAAGACCCCACTTTCTTGGGTTCAGGACGAGGATCCGAAAGTGTTGGGATCGGATTTTGTTGAAGACACAGAGGCTCAGGTGAGACTGATCAGAGATAGGATGTTAGAGGCGCAGAGCAGACAGACTAAGTACTATGACGCCCGGCATCGTAAGGTGGAGTTTCAGGTGGGGGACCGAGTTTTTTTGAAGATCCGGCCCATGCATGGAGTTTCACGGGTGCGTGGTCGGAAGAAGAAGCTCAGCCCTAAGTATATGGACCCTTACCGGATCCTAGAGCGGATCGTGCCCCTAGCCTACAGGCTGGAATATCCACCGGAGCTAGCAGCTCTGCACGACGTCTTCCACATTTTTTCGCTGAGGAGGGCTCTACTACGCCCGGAGCAGTAGATCTTGACCACAGATTGGCCGGTAGATTCAGACCGTTCTGTTCACTTGGAGCCGATTCGAATTGACGACAGAGGAGTACGGGTCCTGCGTCGCAAGAAGGTTCCATTAGTCAAAGTTCTGTGGAGGAATCAAGGCCAGGAGGAGCATACCTGGGAACCCCAGGACCTGATGCTATAAAAGTATCCAGAGCTGTTCAGTCAGGTATACCCCACAACCTCTCAGGACGTTCAATTTTCTTTCCTATTTTTAAACTAGTGAGGACTGGAATTTCAAGAATAGGGGCTAATCTTTTGTTTATTGGGGGAAAACGTTATCAATTGGGCGAATTAGTCAAAGATGTGAGTTTTCCTTTTTAACCTCACTTAGCAAACATGGCATCGAGATGTAATCCTACACTTCTCATGGGATGTTACAAGTTTCTTTCCCTCCGATAGGAGTCCCCGTAGGCTTAACCATGATTTCGGGGACGAAATCTTTGTTTTGTTTATTGGGATGTGTAACATCCCATTTTCAACTAGACCCCTAAGAGTGGTTTTGGTCATGACCAAGTCATGACAAAGCCCTAGGGAGCTAGAAAGGGCCATGTAATCAAAGGCCAAGGTGAGACTCACCTTGGTTTTCCTATGGCACAACCTCATCACCAGATCTAAGGTTTGACTCTAGGGCTTCACAATGACTCCATGACCCCACCAAAACACCACTAACCTATTAGAGGATCCACTAGAGCCCTAAGGGTCCATGCAAGTCAACCCAAAGTGACCAATCTGACCTTGGACCACCACATGCCAAAAATTGGACAAGGTGCCCTAACTAAGGGCAATTGGCCTCTAATGTGCTTAAGGGACCCCACCATGCCTCCCCAACCTTAAAGTGAAGACAAAGGGTCACCAAGGACCCATTGGAGTCAAGCCTAGTGGCTAAGTTGACCCAAGTCAATTCTAGACCCAGATTGGTCAAAGTGCCCTAACCAAGGGGCAGGTGACCTTCAATGGGCCAAGTCAACCCTACCAAACCTTTCCTAGACCTCCAGGGAAGACAATGAGTAACTAAGGACCCTTCGGGGTCAACCCAAATGGTCATGTGGACCAAAGTCAACCCAAGCCCATTTTGGGTCAACCTAGCCCAAATGGGCTAACCCAAGCTTTAGCCATTGCTTCCCAAGGCTAACTTCAATTCTCATAAATCTTATGAGTGGAATGGCTGCATATATCCTAGGGGGTTTGACCAGTCAACTTGGTGACTAGGAGAGAGAAAGGGGGACTTCATTTCATGGTAATGGTGGAGAGAGAAAATGGGGGGAAGAGGAATGGTATGGGGACCGGCCAAAGGAGGCTAACAGCCCCCCTTTATGGATGCAATCAACTCCTCTAGGGGAGAGGAGAGTATTCCAGCTGTTTCCTGGCCACCAGGGGCAGATTCAGCCCCCCCCCCCCCCACCTCTCAACCCTAGCCACCCCTTTAATGGCTTTAATGGCCATTGAAGCTACAACCCTTCCCCTCCCCAATTAAGCATTTAAACCCCATCAGTGGGTCAAGGGGAAGATTTCCCACCACTTACCCGAAGGAGCCGAGCCAGTGCATAGTGCTGTTGTAAGAAGCCGAGCGCCGCCGCCGTCGACCATGGCATCCCGTCGTTCCTCCCGCATTCAGGCCGCGGGAAAGGTCCTCCTTCAACTCCTCTCTTCATGGGTAGATCTTAGGAATTGATTAGGGCAAGGTTCAGGCTCAATTGAGCCCGATCCAAAATTCCAAATCCATGGAAATCAGTTGAAAATTATCCTCCCGGGTTCTCCGTAACAGTCGCCTCCGGCGGCCGTGCCGCCGGCTGGGGGTAGCCCCCACCTCCCCGAACGTGGTGATGTCATTTGCCGGCCGGTGAAGTGGCTGGGTGGCCGGGAAATTGGCCCGCAAGCCGCTCCAGGATGGGTTAATCTGGGTCGTTGGCTGGAGGAAGGAGATGAGCCGATGCCATCCAAAAGAGCGCTTTAAGATTTGTGTTGAGATTATTATTAATCTTTATTTCCTTTATTTATTTAATTCTGTCACACTTTTTTACAATATTTGGTTTAAATTTTTAAAAATACTTAGGCTCACCTAATGGAAAAGTCATCTACATGAAATATGTAGCCCTAAGGGTCTACTTTAATCCAAAATTTATTTGGATAAGTTTAGACCACTGGTTGGGCCAGGACACCCATTTTGGTGGAACCTATACCTAGGGCTATCCTGAAATTCAAATGGATTCCCACCTCTCATCCCTTGTCCAAATGTCCTGAAATTTGGGAAGGGATTCTATCCTAACTATACCTAGGGCTATCCTTAATTTCAAATGAATGCCCACCTCTCATCCCTTGTCCAAATATCCTGAAATTTGGGCAGGGATTCTATCCTAACTATACCTAAGGCCTATCCAAAAATCAGAAAGTTTGAGAATATTTTTCTATAGTTTTTGTAAAAATTTATAAAAAACATGTATAATTTAATTAGGTGTCCTAAACACCTCAATATACACCCAAATTTTGGTGGGTAGTCTTAAAGGGCATACTAAGGCTCTGGTAAAAATTTCATCTCATTTGGAGATGTTTTTATTAGGTTTTTATCCAACCCTAGGTTGACCCTCATAGGGGTAATTAGGTCAAAACACCCCATCAGAGTTTTGAGGATCCAAATCACCTCAACAGAGGCTGAAACTCTGGTCACTGACACTTTATGGTATGACACACCATCCAATGGATTTTGGAGTGGTTTGGGGGAGGGTATCCCTAGGACTCTAGGGTAGACCCTTTTATGGGATTTTTAGGGTTTGTGAATGGTCATATGGTCAAATGACTTTGGAATGACCTGAAATTGGCGGGGAAGATCCTAGAGAGTATATGGTACTATGGATGAAGTTTCATTGAATTTGAAATCCTTTAACCCCCTCAAAACTCTAACCTTAGTTTAGGGCACCAACCTTATTTTGAATTATTAGGCTGTCAATTGAACTTTTAATCAAATGAAATTTTGGGCAGGGTGATGTTCTGGTCTAAATGGCCATAATATAATTTTGTTTAGATTTTTGGGTTAATTTATATAGTACCTTATTCACAACCCTAGTTGTGCTCTAGATATTTACTTTGATGATTCTGGAATTTCTGTTCACTGGAATGTTATGAAATCTTTGATTAGGGCATCTAATAGCATGTTATACCCTCTGTATGTTTCTTTGGAGTTTTATCTTATTATTTTAGGTACTTCATTCATAAAATTATGAACTATGAATTTTGATCAAAAATAGATGTGGAGCTTAGTATTATTATAAAAATTATGAAATCTGGTCATGGGTGATTTATACCAATATGTAAGTCCTGGAATTTTCTCATAATTTTTAGGTAACTATTTACAGTATTTGCTTCAATAACCCAAGAGCTTGGATTAACAATGTAAAATTAAATTTGGAGTTACTGTTCACTGGAAAATTGTGAGAATCCTCCTAGAGTGTTTTTAGGCCATGATGAACTTACTGGATTTTTGCTATAATTTCTGGAACAATATTTATAGCCTTTGATTCTTAAAATAGGTATTATGAACCTTATATGCTAAATTATGATTTTGGAGCCTAAACCATTTTAAAAATTCACATGTCTTGGATTTACTGTTGATTTGCTCTGTAAAATTTATCATGATTTTATTAAGTCTTATACTTACTTTAAAAGTGCACTTCATGACCAAATGATAGCTCTTGGAACCCTTAAGAAAATTAATTAAAATATCAGAATATTTAGGAAAATTATTATTTTCTGGATTTAGTGTATTTGTGTCATGATAAGCCTCCAGTAAATAACTTAGGGCACTTGGATGATTATTTGGATTGTCCCCTATTCGGTTCGACATATAGCCTAGGTTGGTCTGCATGTAGCAAATTGCTAAATAGCAATAGGACATGATCCAGGATAGTTGTTGGAGTTGGAGTTTTGTCTTGGTGGACTGGTGTGGATGATTTCACTATAGAGGGATTGGAAGAGCTGTGAGAAGTGGTTGGCTAGATTCTAGGGGTATTTGGGTTCGACGAAAGATCGTCTTCCCAGAGGAAAGGAAGAGTAAAAATCACTGTAGGTTAGTATATCGTAAAACGAGAAAGTAATGGGTAAGGGATTCAACCAATAATAATAAGTGCCTTGCGAAAGGGAATGATGGGCTTCAGCTACCATCATAGTTCTTAGTGCCCTTTGAGAGCCCTTCACAGGGAATACCGGGGGCAGTCCTGGGTTAACGTAAACTGTAATAGCAAACTGAAAAGAGTAACATAGTCATTAGGATCTCATATTTTCCAAACACTGTTTGCACGGGAAGACTGTTGGGAGCTTCGGCTCGACTGGATAATAGACAAACGGAATGGTCCGGGGAGCTTCGGATCGATTGGCTAAGAGACGGACGTTTTGGTCCGGGGAGCTTCGGCTCGGTTTTTGTCTGATTACGGTTAAACTTACATGTGCATAAAAGGAAAGGAAATTAAGGGGATGGGTCCTTGTTATTGGAGGGTCGATGCATCGACGCCAATACATTGACTCGGAATGTGTGGTTAGCACTTCGCCAACAGAAGTCCGGTACGCCAGCCGGCAAGAGTACGCAGGCTTTTGCTTAGTGCACCAAGCGTTGAGGCATACGATAGGTCTGACTGGTAATGCTTTACTTGTTTAGAGGTGGGCGAGGCCCAACCCACCGCTTCCGTCTACCACTACGGAGGTATCGTGGGAGGTAATGGCTCCGAAAGGGGGAACTAAAGGTCTGTGTGCACAGAGTCGGGTGTGTGAGTTGCACTTGCATGTTCCATCATACCCACTTGCATGTCATAGCATAATCGATTCATTTAACCCCTGACACCTAAAGTATAAGTGGAATGGGACGCTTATACATTAGGACTTGCAAAACGACCCCTTAGTCTATAAGCTTGTGTGGGCAAGTATATAAATTAAGGTTAAATTCAATATAAATATATGCTTGTTGTTTGATAACCGACACCCTAACGTATAAGTGGTATGGGACACTTTATACGATGGGAGCTTTGTAGAAGATCCCTTTGCTTATGCGTTTCCGCTCATAAGTCAAGGTTATAATTCGTACTTTACCTTACTGCCATTTATATTATAAACTGCTAGTATAGGTCCGCCGCCACCTGCTTTGTCTTATTCTCCACCTTCATGTCCATCCCTCTCATCCTCTCCGCTCGGTGCCTAAGGGCCATGGGGGAAGGGGTGGGGGATGATAGGACTTAGTCTTATAGACTAACGGTTTTTGAACCACATCATTTAGGGGATCGTGGAGCCCAACATTTAGCAGCAGCCCCGGAGGTCAGCCCGCTTCGAGATGGGACAGTCTAGCTCTGGAGTTCAGTCAGCTGGGACTGTGAGTCCTGACTTATATTAGATGATATAGTTTGCTTTCGCATGAGCGTTTTGTAGTGAGGATATGATGTACCGGGCATAAGCCCGCATTTCTAGTACTCTGATTATTATTCTGTCTACACTCCCTTCGTTGAGATTTTATTTTTATATATGTGATATTCCAGTGGACTTGCTTTTACATACTTCAATTATTGTGCTACCTTGCTGTGATCGAATTGGCTGGCGGAATCGGCGCCTTGTGGTGATGACCCTTCTGGGCGTGAAGGTGTCACCGCAAAGCGGCGATTCTGGGCCTAAGACCCCGGTGGTTTAAAAAGAAAAAGAAAAAAGGGGGGGCTTTCAGTCTACCCCAACTCCGTTTGCTGGAATGGAGTCAGAGCCCATGGGGGTGGAACCATGTTCTGTGACTGGGGTGTACCCTACTGTGGAGTAGGGTTCGTCGTAGGCTATAAAGAAAATTCCAATTGTTAGTTATGGTACAAGTGGAACTAACAAAAGTGGACTTTTGTATGTGCTTCTCCCTTATGGGCACACCATTGCTTCCACTGCTAGTATGTCCTCAAACTAAGCTCACACAGGGTGGCCTTTAAGAGCTCGCAGATCATTATAGCCACACTATCCTCCAAGGACTGGCTTCACAAACAAAAAGGGAGTTAGTGTTAGCATTCGTCACGATCGCTTGGCGGGGCCAACATAAGCTCTCTTTCTGCGCCCAAACACAACCCAAACCCTCCATCATTATGCAGTGCTAGAGATACTGGTCTTTTTATGGAATACAGCACATGAATTCCTTGAGTATTTTCTTAGAACTCCACTCCAGTACTTCTTGTTACTCCACTTTACAGGCATAACCCAAAGACTCCATAAAATACCTATTTATACGCGGAGTCTTCTCCGATTCGCAAAATAAAGCATCACAAATCCAGAGCAACCTGTCCGGATGGGCTTCACACAGCATGTCTATGCTGTACTACACATTTCCAGATCTATATGTAATTTAATTGGGGATAACACGTATCAACCCATGGAATTCTCTTAACTGGACGATTCCATGCACATGTAAAATTAGGACTTCACTTGTCCAAGCAGGAGGTCATTATCCTTATAGTTCTCTTCGGAGCCATGGCAAAACTTTTCTACGGGGATAAAAATGAGCGCCTAACTTTAAACTTCGCGGATCTAGCCTCGGATCTTGCTTCCGATGAGGGAATATCCTTCAGCACCTTCATAAAGGTCAGCACAAACCCTTAGCTCCAGCCTTTAGTTCTCTACTCCAGAAACTTGGATGAAATGAAAAGAGAGAGAGTGAGAAGGAAATAATGATTTCCTCATCCCAACCCCTCTGCATATGTGGCCCCGAGTTAAACCCCAACCACATGATCACTCCATCAAAACGAAGCATTGGCCTGGATTTGAGTTGAAAAGTCACCCTAACAGCTTTGACCAGCTAGCCGGTGTCGCTGTTACTCGAGAAATCCTTTCGTCGTTCGTCGAAAGGATACAACAATACATTTGTCAACCTTCCCAAAATCCGTTCGACATTCGTCGAACTTCGTTCGACGTTCAACGAAAGGATACATGGCATATAACAGAACCACATTCGTCAAACTCTGTTCGACGTTTTAGCCTATTACTTCCTACTCCTTTTAGGGTGTTACAGGTAGTGCCAATGTTTATGGAGCATTGTGCATAAATTGCACGTCCTATTATTATTATTGTACATGTTTTTTTGCTTGCGGGGAAGGATTACCGTTGCCCCGGGCGAGAGGCGGGGTCGTTATGAAAGTTTTTAATTTCAAGGATAGCTTAATCACATAGAGGGGGTGAATAGGTTATCTGTCTCTTTATTTGTTCTTTTCTTTTCTTTTAGTTTGCTGCTTGAGCGGTTGGTTAATTTTTGCTTTCAAAATGATTAACCCTGCACAAAGAAAACAACACAGCAAAACACACAAATATTTATAGTGGTTCCCCAACTGGGTAAATCCACTTTCCATCCCACTTATCCAACTGTCTTGTTAGACTAGGCACTTCTCCAAAATACTCCAAAGGGCTTACACCTCAGGCCCTCAGCCTTACACTAAGGTTCTCTTCAGAACCCTTCCTCAGAACCACAAAGGTTCCTACCTCAAATCCCTGCAGTGCTCCTATAGCTCAATGGTCCTAAAACCACCTACCTTAGCCTTATCTCTAAGGCTTACAACAAAGGCTTTTTGTAAAGCCTCCATCCATCACATGGAATATAACAGAGGGTCTGGCTGGGGCCCACGCCATATTTCACAGACAGACGGCGGAATCACGTGTGAATATCAAAATACTTTCTACTCGCATCTTAACTAAGAGCATTCTAGCGGAAGTTAATTACTTAAAAGAACTCATCCAATGAATGTCCACTAAATATATAAATAACACATTTATATATAACAACAGGAATGTATACAAGAACACAAACGCTCACGGCCTTAAGGCCTTACATGTTTCTCTTTACAAGAGGTGGTTTCATACATCGGCACGCAGGCCGGCCATACATGAAATCCAATTCTTCGCAATGCCTTCAAGGGCCTATAAGAAGAAGCAGCAAGGGCTTCAGCCCGCTTAATCCAAGTCAGCACTAGCAAGGGAAGCACCTGCATATTGACGTCCACCCCAAGGGTGATAAACAAAGCAACGGTCAGCATTCAGCTGACCAATTATAACGACCCTACCCCTTACCCGGGGCAGTGGTTCCTTCCCTGCATGCATTGCAATCACAATATATATATATATCACAACAAGTGCACTAACTCACAACAATATCACAAATTCCAGCCTTCATGTCAAATGCTCCGTGCACTCAGTGCATGATTTACGGTATACAGAATCATTCCAGGTCCCACCACCGATTAGAGGTTATTGGA
Source organism: Platanthera zijinensis (assembly GCA_039513925.1). Taxonomy (NCBI): domain Eukaryota; kingdom Viridiplantae; phylum Streptophyta; class Magnoliopsida; order Asparagales; family Orchidaceae; genus Platanthera; species Platanthera zijinensis. Next base: position 144,398,413 of record CM077088.1, read on the forward strand.
TTGTTGGTCGGGCACTATTCTACTACAACACGCGTGCTGGAGTCCTCCTCGCCCATCCCACTATGAGGTGTTCACTTCATGGCAACCAGTGAGCAATATAGATCGACCTAACCCCGTAGTGTAACAAGTCGAGAAGGCCCGCATCCCCCCATTTGCAGTGCGACCAATCGACCACTCACAATGCAGGTACACAGTACCTCTAGATCAACCTACCACCATAGTGAAACAAGTCGGGAAGACCCGCAACCCCGCATTTGTATTACCACCACTCGATCTCTCATAACACAGGCACATAGCTCATGCAGAGCATACCATTCCAATGCCACAAAGGCTCCACAACCGCAAAGGGCATACAACACAAGGAACTATATAATAAGCATCCTCACAAACTCCGTAACCTACACGTAACAAACACTGAGTCTTCTCCGGTTCACAATATAAACATCACCAATCCAGGATAACCATCCGGTTCGGAATCACACAGCTTGCCTATTCCGTATTACTCATTTTCAGATCTAGATGCAGACTCAACCGGGTAAATCAACTATCAACCCGCTGGAATCGCTTACGCCTCCACCTCTTGGTGGAGGATTCCATGCACATGCATAAAGAAGGACTTCACTTGTCAAAAAAGGAGATCATTACCCTTGTCGATCTCTTTGGAGACATGGAAATCTAGCCGGATGGTAATCACCGTGACGGCTTTGCCTCCACAACATTGAACTCGTCTCTCGATTCGGATCGCTGAAGCTCCACCGGCGGCCGGAATCCTTCTCAATTCTTCCTTCCTTGCTATCCTCTCTCTCTTCTTCTTAAAAAAAGAATGATAAGGATAGAATGAGAAATAATTCTCAATTCTTAGTCTTATAACAGCATAAGGAGTCATGGACCATTAGATCTAGTTTGAAGGAAATGAACGACCACGATTCGCTCTGAAAAGCATCTTCCATGGGCTGACACGGCTTGTGACACGCCCTTTTCACAGGTTGTGTACCTTAAGAGGCACACAACTTACTCAATCAAGACCAGGACACAGGCTTAGATAGGCCCTTGTCAAGCACCTGACATGCCCGTGTCATCCAGAATATGCCTGGGATCCAGGTCTTGTTCCTCACCCAACACAGCCCGGCTACTAACCCGAGCAGAACACGGCCTGGGACACGCCCATGTCCCTGGTCGTGATGCCTCTCGAAGATTGTCGACTGCACTTCGGCGAGATATCACGATATATAGTGAAGGACACGGCTTGGGACACACCCGTGTCCTAGGCCGTGTGCCTTACTCGGGACACACTCGAGACCAAAATCACACTCGAGAAAACAGAGCTAGACACGCCCTGGGACATGCCCGTGTTTCAGGCTGTGTTGTCCAGCCTGAATTCAGATTTGGGATTTGGGGTGTTACAACCCTCCCCTCTTATAGAAATTTCGTCCCGAAATTTAGCACAACTGTAGACACCGACACAACCATTCCTTTATTGCAATTTTACAAAAAATGATCTGGTTTTAAAGAACAGAGGCCGCAGCTTGTCTCTCCCCACGGCATAGCAAAAACATAAGTTTTTACAAACCGACATTATTACATGATTACAATAGTAAAGTACACTCTTTCCTTTATTTTCGCTCATCTGCGTGCTTAAAAATCCGCTTTACGGCCTCCTGTAATTCCAGATTATACACGCGAAGCTGTTGTACTTCACGATTTGAGCTTTACGGCTCCTTCAATTCGAGAGTGTACATTCTAGGCTGCGCCTAGGATGATGATGACTTTGCAACTGCGTTGCCCTTTTCCTCATAGGACACACCGGTCTTTTTCTCACCCTTAACGGGCAACTCCAACAATTGCGATGGACATGTCCTTGCTTCCCACAACTAAAACATGTACTCGTCTCCATACATCCTTTCCCAAACTTTGCACCTGAAGCAACATCCGAAGAAGTTTGTTCAGCAGACCTAAACCTCTTCTTATCTCATTTCCTTAATACTGATTGTTCTGACTACGCAACTTTGAACTCCGGCTTTTCCACTACCAAGTTATTCTTGTCCTGCACCCGCTTTAAATCCTTCTGCAACGCACAGGCTGTATCTACTAATGCTTGGAAGCCTTGGTTCACCGAACTCGGAAGCGCCAGCCTCAGCTCATCACAAAGTCCCTCATAGGAATCTATTCGTCTTCTGCGCTTCTTTCGCAAAAGTCGACCCCGCACAGCGCCCTAGCTTGGTAAACTCATGCAGGTAATTATCAATAGTTCTCTCATCCTGCACCAGACATTGAAACTCATTCTCCATTGCAATTTGCAGCAATACCAGAAAACACTTTTCCCAAAATAATCTGGAGAATTTCTCCATCGATATCTCTCATAGGCCTCTACCTGCCAATTGGTGCAATCCCACTTCATCCCACCGAAGCCTCGCCTCTCCTTCCAGCAGGAAAGTGGCTAAAGTAACTTCTTGACCCTCATCTGTCCTGATAGCAGTCAGGATCCTCTTCACTCTTGCGATTAAATCCTCAGCTTTCGTTGGGGAACCCGCCCCATCGAACGTAGGTGAATGAAACTCCATAAACCATTTCAAATGCTCATCAGTCTCTTGCTCATAAATCAAAGCCTCAACACGCTCTGTCCTCGCACTAACCTGAACTTGCTCCACTGCAGGCGTTGCCTGCCTAGAAGGCTGTGCATAAAACATGGCAAACAGTGCTTCCGAAACTAAGCGGATGGTTTCCGCAGAAGGAGAAGGTGTGGGCACCTATGCTGGTTCCGCACTCTCATCCAAATGTTGGGGTTCAGACTTCCCAGCTCCACTTCTCGTCACCTATACGTGAACAAGACATAATTAGCGTCCAATCCAAAATGGTAAACATGCCTTATATTCATGCTCACACTTCTCAAACACATGTATTGCATTCCTAGTGGACATTCATGAGTTCAATTATGTTATCCCTACCAAACCCTAACCTCTGATACCACTTTGTAAAGCCTCCATCCGTCATATGGAATATAACAGAGGGTCCTGTCGGGGCCCCATGCCATATTTCACAGACATATGGCGGAATTACGTGTGAATATAAAAATACTTTCTACTCGCATCTTAACGCAGAGCATTCTAGCGGAAGTTTATTACTTGAAAGAACTCATCCAATGAATGTCCACTAAATATATAAATAACACATTTATATATAACACCAGAAATGTATACATGAACACAAATGCTCACGGCCTTAAGGCACATGTTTCTCTTTTAAAAAGGTGGTTTCATACATCGGCACGTAGGTCGGCCACACATGAAATCCAATTCTTCGCATGGCCTTCAAGGGCCTACAAGCAGAAGCAGTAAGGGCTTCAGCCCAGTCAATCCAAGTAAGCACCAGCAAGGGAAGCACCCGCATATGGATGTCCACCCCAACGGTGATAAACAAAGTAATGGTATGCATTCAGCTGACAAATTATAACGAACCTACCCCTTACCCGGGGCAGTGGTTCCTTCCCTGCAAGCATTGCAATCACAATATATATATATATATATCACAACAAGTGCACTCACTCACAATAATATCACAAACGCCAGCCTTCGTGTCAGATGCTCCGTGCACTCAGTACATGATTTACGGTGTACAGAATCATTCCAGGTCCTGCTACCGATTAGAGGTTATTAACTTGTTGGTCGGGCACTAGTCTACTACAACACGCGTGCTGGAGACCTCCTCGCCCATCCCACTCAGAGGTGTTCACTTCACGGAAACCAGTGAGCACTATAGATCGACCAAACCCCGTAGTGTAACTAGCCGGGAAGGCCTGTGCCCCCCATTTACAGTGCTACAAATCGACCACTCAAAATGCAGGTACACAGTACCTCTAGATCAACTTACCACCTTAGTGAAACAAGTCGGGAAGGCCCGCAGTCCCCCATTTGCATTGCCACCACTTGATATCTCATAACACAGGCACACAGCCACGCAGAGCGTACCATTCCAAGGCCACAAAGTCTCCACAACCACAAAGAGCATACAACACAAGATACTCACAAGCATCCTCACAAAATCCGTAACCTACACGTTATATAGATGGAGTCTTCTCCGTTTCGCAATATAAACATCACCAATCCAGACTAACCATCTGGATGGGCTTCACACAACATGCTTATTCCATTCTTCTCATTTTCGGATCTAGATTCAACTCAACCGAGGATATAAACTATCAACCCGCTAGAATCGCTTACACTTTCCACCTCTTGGTGGAGGATTCCATGCACACGCATTAAGAAGGACTTCACTTGTCCAAGAAGGAGATCGTTACCCTTGACGATCGCTTTGGATCCATGGAAATCTAGCCGGAGGGTAATCACCACAATGGCTTTGCCTCCACAACGCTGAACTCGCATCTCGATTCGGACCGCTGAAACTCCACCTGCGGCCGGAATCCTTCTCCTTCTTCCTTCCTTGCTCTCCTCTCACTCTTCTTCTTAGAAAGAGAATGATAAGGATAGAATGAGAAATAATTCTCAATCCTTAGTCCTATAACAACAGAAGGAGTCCTTGACCAATAGATCAAGTTTGAAGGAAATGAACAGCCATGATTCGCTCTGAAAAGCATCTTCTCTGGGCTGACACGGCCTGTGACACACCCGTGTCACATGCTGTATACCTTTAGCGGCACACAACTGACTCAATCTACACCAGGACACGGGCTTAGACACACCCGTATCAAGCACCTAACACGCCTGTGTCAATCTGTACATGCCCTTGCTGAGGGGAGTGTCCCTCAATCGACACAGGACCAACAAATCCCAAAAGGGATGCAGTTTGCCAACACGCCCATGTCAACTTTGACATGCCTGTGTCACCCAAAACACTCCTGGGATCCAGGTCGTGTTCCTCACCCGACACAGCCCGACTACCAACCCGAGAAGGACACGGCCATGGACACGCCCGTGTCCCTGGCCATGTCGCCTCTCGAAGATCATCGACTACACTTCGGCGAGAACTCGCGACACACAATTAAGGACACGGCTTGGGACATGCCCTGGGACACGCCCTAGGACACGCCCGTGTAGCAGGACGTGTTGCCCAGCCTGAAATCAGATTTGGGATTTGGGGTGTTACACTTTTCAACCCTATAATTTAGGGTACTAGGCCCTACTCTCAGAGTGCTGCAGCACTCTTACAGCTCAGATTAAAAAGGATCCTACAAGATGGAAATGGGTTGATGTGGTTCTTGATTGATCACTAGAGGAATTTCTCTATGACAATCAGCCTTGGGTGAGTTATACTCAGCCCCCCACTATGACACTAGGAGAGTTTTCCTGTGTCAACTTTATTAGACTGAGTGCACCTTAGTCCCAACTACTTTACAGAAACAAGTTTATGCACTTGAGCTGGAAGAAACTTGCAGAATATTATTCTGCCTCTTTCTGAACTAAACCAAAGATTCAGCTCTCTCTTCTTCACAGCAATAATGATGTAGAAGCTATGGCTTATGCTGGAAGCAACTAGCAGATCTATTTCTCTACTCCTTTCTGAACTGAGCTAACTGCTAAGCTCCAACATCTTCTTCATAGCTCCTCAAGTGTATGTTCTTTTATAAAGTATTGACTAGATTTGTGAAGCTCCTATAGCAAGGGATGGCTCTTGCTGTTATCTCTTTCTCAGAGAATCACCTTGATCTTGCTTGCTGGTGTAGATAAAGATGACACCAGCAAACTTGTCGTTGAAGATATTGATCTCAACAACTAACTTGATCTTTGTCTTTCTGACTTGAGCTTCCTATTATTTAGCTCTACAACAATGCCGGAGAAGAAGAACAACTGTCATTAACTCTTTTTTTGTAAAGAGCACTTCCTTTTATTTATTGAGACCCAACGGCTCTTTTATCAGTGGGTCCCGAACTTTTAATGTTGGCTGTAATTTTGCTTTAACGTCAATTGTCGTACAATAGGTCTGCGGCAACCTTTGTCGCGTACTGTAGCCATCCCGCCACTTATTTGAAATATGTTGACTTATTGACCCTCTGACGTCACCAGCTTTGGACTTAGGAAAAAATCAAGCAATATTAGCATAGGTGTTGTGTGAGTAAGCATCACTCAATGCCAAAACACTTGGACAGATTTACTGTCTCTGGGCATTGAGTGAGTAGCCTTCACTAAATGCCAAACTACTTAGAATATAAATCTATTTCTAAGCGTTGAGAGCATTGAGTGAACAACCCTCACTCAATGCCATCTGACATAGCCATATATCTTCTTCTTCAGCAACTGAAGCGTTAAGAGTGTTGAGTGAGCATGCCTCACTCAACGTTGTTTGCTTTTAACTCATTTATGCATAAAGGCGTTAAGAGCGTTGAGTGAGCACGCCTCACTCAACGCTTTTTTCCTTAGCCAATTTTCTATGTTTAAAACCACTAGGCTTGGACTATCTTACTTTGAACTGAGTTCAACGAATGGTGAACTTAGCTCGACGAACTTTGAACTCAGTTTGATGAAATCTCAACTGAGCTCGACTAACTCAAAACTCAAGATATGAACTTAGCTCGACGAAAGGTGAGCTGAGCTCGACGAACTCTGAACTCAGTTCGACGAATTCTGAACTTAGTTCAACCAGTTCAACTTACAGCCTTTTTGTTGAATGGTGTTGAGTGTGTCTTCATCACTCAAGGCCAAAACACTTAGCCAACTTTCTCTTTAGTAGCATGGCGTTGAGTGAGTTGACTTCACTCAATGCGTGTGGACTTAGCCATATTTAAACTCATTCTAACTTTAGGCTTTTACTGATTTAGCCTATCTCATCCTTTTTGTTGTATGGCATTGAGTGAGCTGACTTCACTCAACGCCTGTGGACTTGGCTATTTTTTCAGCTTGCCACTGCCTTAGCTTTGACTGTATAGGCTTCATTCAGCTCTATAAGTCATCTGGCATTGAGTGATTGGTCTTCACTCAATGCCTATGGACTTAGACAATTATCTGTCTTTCCACCACTTAGGTAGGAACTTACTTGTCTTATCCACTTAGTCTACCTGTCCCATCATAGCTTATCAAGAAAAACTTCAATCAATCATCTTGAACACAAGTTAGATGATGAGTTGTAAATATACCTATTTTATAGTATTTTTATTATGTAATTTTACTTTATTATTGCCTTTTTAAGTTTGTTTTTTTTAATAAATTACTTCTTTTTTGTAAATTTTAAACTAACATAATTTATTTTTGTTTTCTGAAATTTTAAAGAAAAAATTAATTTTTTGATCTGTCACGCCCGTGACACCCCCCGTCATGCCCGTGATAGGCACTCAACGCCTTCCGCCAGTCGACACTCAATGATTTTACTGTTCAACACTCAACGTCGTCCTGACACGCCCCAGTCACACCCGTGTCCAAGACCTGTCACGCTCGTGTCCAATGTCGACACTCAACGCCTTTTCAACACTCAACGCTGCCGACATCAGGACTGCCAGCTGTCCATGTCACGCCCCATGTCACGTTCGTGACCAAAGCCTGCCACGCCCGTGACCGCCACGTGTAACTTCCAGAAACTTCCAGATCGTCGACCGGCGCTCAAAGATTGTCGACCACTGCCTGACACACCCGTGTCTGACACCTATCACACCCATGACAGACACGTGTCACTTCCCCAACCTTTCAGAACGAAGCCAGCGAACCGGATTTCGCCAAGTCAAACACGCCACCCCCTGACACGCCCCCTGTCACGCTCGTGACCTAGGTCGTGTAACACTCGAAATTTTGTCTATAAATAAAAGCTTTCAGAAAGCTTTCCTGTCCACTTTTTTGACCACTTTGCTTAGGGGAGATGCTACCCAAATGGATCCAAATGCTATGTAAGAGAATTTTCTCCCCCCTCCCTTAGTTTGTATTAGCTTTATCATTCTAGCTTTGTTGTAATCACTTATGATTTTAATAAAATAGCTTGTTTTCTCTCTTTATATTGCATGAATGTCTCATTTGGAAGCCCTACTCTAAGAAATTTTTAGTTCTCTTTTTTGTGCTTTCTTTTTATTTCTTCATTTTATAGCTTTTAAAACTTAGTTTAGCTTGAGATTTCTCCGCATTTCTAGCCGTTATGCCGGCGATTTTATTTTCAACCAATTTGTTTAGGTTTAGCTTTTCCTTTCTTTTTATCGTTATCAATCTTAAGGCTTTATAAAAACACCTTAAAAAGTGTTATTTTCTATTTTCTTTAACATAGGCTCTTAGGAAAGTAAAACTTTTCATCTTTTTTTAGTTATATTTTCACTTTTTAGGAGCTTTTATAAAAACATAAGAATGAAAAATTACTCGTTCAAATTTTTCGTTAACTTTGTTTTTACTTTAACTTTTTGCCCGTTTAATTTTTATTTCGTCTCTTTACGCATTTCTACCGCATTCTAGTGGTAGAAATGCCGTCATTTTAATTTTTTGAGCACTTTCATTTTGCGTTTATTTGCAAAAACTTTTCGCTCGGTTAATTTTTATTTTCTCTTTTTATGCATTTCTACCGCATTCTAGCGCTAGAAATGCAGTCGTTTTAATTTCTCAGTTACTTTGCTTTTTCTTATTTTTGACAGTGTGTGTGCGTGTATGAGTTAGTTTTATAGCTTTCTTTCAATTTTTGTACGTGTGTGTGCGTGTGTGCATTTATTTCAGCCTACTCATTAAGAGTTAAATGGCGCCCTGCTTTCATTTCCTGTGCACTCGTTTGAGTGGGATTTGTCTTTTATTGCTTTCTTTTTCTCCTACTCACTTGAGTAGGAAAACTTTGTGTGTGTGTGTGTGTGTTTTATTTCAAGTAGAGTGTGTGTGTGTGTTTTCATTTTAGTAGAGTGTGTGCGTGTATGAGATAAATTTACCTCTGCCCACTCATTTGAGCCGGGATTCGCATTTACTGCTTTCTTCAGTCCTACTCGTTTGAGTAGGACTTGAGATTTTCAGCTTTCCTTTACTGCTTTCTTACTGCTTTCTTTACAACTTTCTTTTCTGCTTTCTAGTGTAAGTATCTCCATTCCGATGAGTGGCTAACCGCCCTTAGCCCTCAATATCGAAGAGCATTGGGATAGATAAAGTAGCTTTAAATAATTGAAGGTGCTATTTTTAAGTTTAATTAAATTTCTAAAGGTTTGCCCCGGGTTAACGATGAGTAGGACCGCATAATCGATGTGCGGGCACTATTTCCGTTATCCATACGCAATGCCGAGAGGCCGTGCGTATGGACCGATCACCCTTGGGTAAAGAGAGCTCCGCGCTAACCCTCGAGAGAGAAGGTGCGTGACTCTACCTGATTGGGTTCCCCACCCAATAGTGGGGTTCTTAGCATAATGCGGGCGTTAAGAGGAATCTTTCGTCCGTCTAGTGATCAGTCGAATAGTCTTAGCATTCAGGTGAGCGGTATTACCTAGAGATAGGTGTGCTCATTTTTTTGGAACCTCCACGGCCGAGTCTCCGCCTTAATTAATTTGAAATTTAGGATCTCTTTTTATTAAAAGTTATTTTAGTTCAGTTCTCTTTTTGATATCGTCACGCTAAGTTATTCATCGGCTTTCTGCATTTTATTTTCTGCTTTATTTATTTTTCTGCGCACTTTTTTTCATGTTTTATTATTATTGTGTATTATTATTATGCAGCTTTTTATATTTCTTTGCCATTTCATTTTTATAACCAAACATAAAACTTATCGGTAGAATAATAGACTTTCAGGGAAAGAGTAGAAATAGCTAAGCCGGCCTCGAGAACCATACGACCCCGATATTCCACACCAGAATATCCCGTACTACACGCGATAGGTGCACTTGCCTCCTTCTCGTTAAAACTCGGTTTCTAATAAAATAAAACGCTCTTCTTTTTTATAAAATAAAATCACCTCCACTTTCATAAATAAATAAAAAAGAAACCTAGGCGTTTGAACTATCAAGTTTTTGGCGTCGTTGCCGGGGAAAATTTCGACTTACTATTTTGAATTCCTGAAAACTATTAATTTTACCTTTTATTTCTATAAAAAAAGAAAAATGATCAACCAAAAAATTATATTTATAATAATAATAATATAAATAATAATAATAACAATAATAAATACTTAAAATACTTAAAATAAAAAAAAATCAAAAATTTAAAAACTTTAAAAACTTTACAAAAATCAGAAAACTTAAAACTTTAAAAAATTAGAAAACAAAAAACTTTAAAAAATCAAAAACTTAAAAACCAAAAAAACTTGAAAACTTAAAAAAAAAAAATTTTAAAAAATAAAAATAAATAATTTGATGTCAAATTTTATTTTCATAAAAAAAATTAAAAATTCAAAAATATATATATATATCTTTCATTTTCCTTTTTATTTTATTTTTCCCTTTAACTTATTTTCATTTTATTTTCTATTTTCAAAAAAAAAATCAAAACTAAAAAAAAACATGAACTTAAAAATCTAAAAAAATTCAAAAAACTAACAAAAAATATATTAAACAAAAAATTTAATTATATATTTATTTTACCGTTTCGGCGCGCTTCACTATTGTGAGCGCTAGGGGATCGCATATCGGTCACGCTCTTAGCTAAGACGTTAGCTTACGAGTCACACTCACTTGCCCCCTATCACCCGCGCATTTTCGCTGAATTTATATTTTCATTTTTTATGTTTTATTTTTGCTACTTTAACTTTAACTTTTGCAGGGCTATACTTAAACCCCCCCCCCCCCCCGAACACGTTTTAGGGAAGATTTCTAAACCTCTGTTTTTAATTTTTTTGTACATAACTGCTTAATTTTTTATATATATCGTTCCTCATATTTAGTGCAACATTGTGGACAATGTTGGACTTTAGTATGAGGGTGTTTCTTATTTTCTGCCCTTTTATTTCCTACACTTAAAAAAAATTCCAAAACAAAAAAAATGCAAAAATTAAAAACATCAAAAAATATATATTTTTTCATGCTTTAATAATAATAATTAAAAAAAAAATTTCAAAAAATGAATCATCGCTCCGCGATGTTCGACTCATCAAACTAACCACAAATAAGAGTTTGTTCAAGGGAGATCCTTTTTTACTTTGTAAATATTTTGTAAATATTTTCGTCTCTTTGATACAGCGATATCGCAACTGCGGAGAGAGGGTTAGAGAGGGGAAAGTGGATGTGGTGGTTGAGAATATTCTCCGATTCTATATCCGATAAAGGCAAACGTACCTTATCGGTTATAGTATAGGATACTAAAGATTAGTTTCAAGGTCGTATTTCCCTGGGGCGTAATGACTACTTCTACTCAAGGGCGTTTGTTATTATTTTATCAAATGACATTTATATTAAATGTTAAACTAAAAACAGGAATTAAAGAACTAAAATAAAAAGAAAACTAAACTACTTGCAGGATAAAAAGAGTTAGAGCTAATAATAAAGAGGCGCACTCGATCAAGAATCACTTCAGCAGGAGACGATTAAAAAGACAATAAATAAACCTAAGCTTAATAGGGTAAAAGTCCTTGACCGTGGAGGTTCCTAAAGCTTGAACACGCTTCTCTCGAAGTCGTGCCCAACTGAGTTTAAGAAGGTCCGACCGACTCTCGTCTAAATCGGAGGCCTAAAGCTCGCTTTACGCGGTGAACCCCTCTATTGGATTTTACTCCAATCCGGGAGATTTGGACGTCTGCCTCTCTCGAGGGGTGCGTACAACTCCCTTTACTCTTGAATGCTCACTTCATTCTATCGGCCTCTCGGCTAGCCCAGAATGAAAGCAAAGGTGGAGAGTATATATCGATAATATACCTCCAACCCATGATTAATCAAAAGTAATTCAAGGTCGTATTTCTTAAAAAGAAAAGGTTAATTAAGACATCATAACTTAATCGCTCTAACCTCGGATCATCAAGATCGAGTACAAGGAGGATTAGTTAATCATAATGGAGTGGAGGAGGGGGGATGAGTAGTAGAGCATAAAAATACATGAATAAGAAAGGAGCACTTTTATTAATGAAAAAGAGAGCTACAGCTACGAAATGGAAATTACAGGTGCATCCAAGTAAAACCTATTCTAGCCCTACAACAAGCTACTCAGAAGAAATGCAAGAGCTAAAAGCAAAACACTAAGCTAGGTTAAGAAAATAATTACAGAAATAAGAGAGAGAGAGAGAGAGAGGGAGAGAGAGAGGGAGGGAGAGAGAGAAAAAGCATAAAAAAAGATGAAGAACCAAAGGGGCAGCACCTCCCCCTCTCTCCAAAAGCTTGCTGAAATGAAGAGGGGGGTCTCTATTTATAGATTTTTTTCTCGGGTTGGTCACGCCCTCCGACACGCCCTAGGGGGGCGTGTCAGGGGGCGTGACAAGTACAGATTTGACCTCGGGAGCTGAATTCTGGCGGGAATGATGACTATTTCGGTACGATGGTGGTCACGCCCTAGGTCACGCCCGTGACAGGGGGGCGTGACAGGCGTGTCAAGTCAAATTCAGCAGTCGCAGGTCCATCAGACGTCGAAATGGGGACAGTCACGCCCCAGGTCACGCCCGTGACATGGGGCGTGATAGTACTGTTGCGTGCAGCGTTGTAGAATGCATTGAAGGAGGCGGCAGACTTCGGGCAGAGGGCGACACGCCCGGTGTCACGCCCGATGACACGCCCGGGGAGGGCGTGTCGATGGGGCGTGACAGGGGATTTTTGGCGGGAAGCGGTCTGTTGCGGCTTTCATCAACGGGAACGGGTGACACGCCCTGAGTCACGCCCAGGGAGGGCATGACAGGGGGGCGTGTCAGGGGATTTTTTCTGGAAATTGGCTGAAACCTGCAAAAAAACATAAAATAAATATTATTTATAATATTTACATAAAAAGAAGCATAAAATAACATAAAGAAAGAGATTTAAAACGAAAATAACATATTTTTACCCTAATAAATTAAGCTAAAATATGCATCATCACTCTTTCCCCTTCTCATTCCTATCTTGTAAAAATTCTCTCTTCTTGTAAATATTTCCAAAAAAAAAATTAGTATAACCCAAAAAATTCTGCATAACCTTTAAAAAAAATTCAAAAAAATTGAAAATAACCCAAAATATGAAAAAAAACTAGAAAAACTCATAAAAAATTTTTAAAAAATTTATTTTGAATTAAATAATTCGAATACCTCATTTCTTAACCCCTTTCCTCTCCAAAATAATCTTTTCGAGTTTATTTATAAGCGAATTTTAATTAATTCTTTATTAACTATTCGTTTACTAATTGTAGCTCGATAAACTTAGATTTTTGGGGTTAAGATTTTAAAAAAAAAATTATGTCTTTTTCTTATTATAGGGAACTTGTATTTCTCATTTCACTTCTAATTTTTTGAAATAAAAGAACGTTTTTATGTTAGAAAATAACATTTATGGATTTTATATTATTTCTACTTATGCTTTTAGAAACGTAGGAACGCTCAGATTAAAGAGGTTGCTCTCAAATTTTTTTATTAAACTCTAGTTTTATTTTAGAAATTAAACAATCCACCTTTTTTTTCATGCCTTAATTGGTATGATTCTCCACTCACCCTTAAAAGATCTTATGTCAATGAGGATAAGATTTCGTCCCGTAAACATAGGCACCCAATAATTAAAAATATTATATGTTAGGAGTAAGAAGATAAAATTCATTACTCTTATACATATATATTGGGTTTATTTTTATTTATGAAGAATAAAAGAAAAGAAAAAAAGGTTAGAAAAATAAGATTTCATTTTCCTAATTATTAAAAAAAATATGTGGAGGTTTGAGAAAAAAATTACGTCGCCTAAAAAATCAAAGCCCTCTTCATAACTGCCAATCCACTTAGCCTGATTTTCATGATTCTAGAATTAATCTAAATCTTTTTGAGAGCATAATTTTTAAATTGAATTATTTCCTATTAATTTCTTTTCAGCTAAAGTTTTTTCTATAATTCCGATCCATTTTTTTTAACTAACAAAAACAATTTAAACTTTCTTTTTTCCATTTAGAAGTATTTTTTGAAACGGTCCTCTATTTATAACATTTTCATAATTTAGGATTTAATTCCGAAACCCCGGAAATTTATTTCGATCTTTCTTACAATTAACTTAAGCGTTAGTTAAATTTAGGATTCTTTTTTATTTCTTATAGGTTCATCTCCAACTTTTGCTCTGGAATAGCAAAAGCTTAAGTATGGATATTTGATGAGGTGTAAATATACCTATTTTATATTATTTTTATTATGTCATTTTACTTTATTATTGCCTTTTTTAGTTTGTTTTTTTAATAAATTACTTCTTTTTTGTTAATTTTATACTAACTTAATTTATTTTTGTTTTCTGAAATTTTTCAGAAAAATTCAATTTTTTAACCTGTCACGCCCGTGACACCCCCCAGTCACGCCCGTGACAGGCACTCAACGCCTTCCGCTAGTCGACACTAAACGATTTTACTGTTCAACACTCAACGCCGTCCAGACACGCCCCAGTCACGCCCGTGTCCAAGACCCGTCACGCCCGTGTCCAATGTCGACACTCAACGCCTTTTCAACACTCAACGCTACCGACATCAGGACTGCCAGCTGTCCATGTCACGCCCCATGTCACGCCCGTGACCAAAGCCTGTCATGCCTGTGACCGCCACGTGTCACTTCCAGAAACTTCCAGATCGTCGAGCAGCGCTCAAAGATCGTCGACCACTGCCTGACACGCCCGTGTCTGACACTTGTCACGCACGTGACAGACACGTGTCACTTCCCCAACCTTCCAGAACGAAGCCAGCCAGCCGGATTTTGCCAAGTCAAACACGCCACCCCCTGACACGCCCCCTGTCACGCCCGTGACCTAGGGCGTGTCACACCCAAAATTTTGTCTATAAATAAAGGCTCTCAGAAAGCTTTCCTGTCCACTTTTTGACCACTTTTCTTAGGGGAGATGTTGCCCAATTGGATCCAAATGCTATGTAAGAGAATTTTCTCCCCCCTCCCTTTGTTTGTATTAGCTTTCTCATTCCAGCTTTTATTGTAATCACTTATGATTTTAATAAAATAGCTTGTTTTCTCTCTTTATATTGCTTGAATGTCTCATTTAGAAGCCCGACTCTAAGCAATTTTTAGTTCTCTTTTTTGTGCTTTTTTTTATGTCTTCATTTTATAGCTTTTATAACTTAGTTTAGCTTAGGATTTCTCCGCATTTCTAGCCGTTATGCCGGCGATTTTATTTTCAACCAATTTGTTTAGGTTTAGCTTTTCCTGTCTTTATATCGTTTTCATTCTTAAGGCTTTATAAAAACACCTAAAAAAGTGTTATTTTCTATTTTCTTTAACATAGGCTCTAAGGAATGTAAAACTTTTCGTCTTTTTTTAGTTTTATTTTCACTTTTTAGGAGCTTTTAAAAAAACATAAGAATGAAAAAATACTTGTTCGAATTTTTCGTTAACTTTGTTTTAAATTTAACTTTTTGCCCGTTTAATTTTCATTTTGTCTCTTTACCCATTTCTACTGCATTCTGGCGGTAGAAATGTCATCGTTTTAATTTTTTGAGCACTTTCATTTTGCGTTTATTTGCAAAAACTTTTCGCTCGGTTAATTTTTATTTTCACTTTTTATGCATTTCTACCGCATTCTAGCGGTAGAAATACAATCGTTTTAATTTCTCAGTTACTTTGCTTTTTCTTATTTTTGCAAGTGTGCGTGCGTGTATGAGTTAGTTTTATAGCTTTCTTTCAATTTTTGTACGTGTGCGTGCGTGTGTTCATTTATTTCCGCCTACTCGTTAAGAGTTAAATGGCGCACTGCTTTCATTTCCCGCCCACTCATTTGAGTGGGATTTGTCTTTTATTGCTTTCATTTTCTCCTACTCACTTGAGTAGGAAAACTTTGTGTGTGTGTGCGTTTTATTTCATGTAGAGTGCGTGTGTGTGTTTTCATTTAAGTAGAGTGTGTGCGTGTATGAGATAAATTTACCCCTGCCCACTCATTTGAGTCGGGATTCGCATTTACTGCTTTCTTCAGTCCTACTCATTTGAGTAGGACTTGCAATTTTCAGCTTTCCTTTACTGCTTTCTTACTGCTTTCTTTTCTGCTTTCTAGTGTAAGTGTCCTCATTCCGATGAGTGGCTAACCGCCCTTAGCCCTAAATATCGAAGAGCATTGTGACAGATAAAGTAGCTTTAAATAATTGAAGGTCCTATTTTTCAGTTTAATTAAATTTCTTAAGGTTTGCCCCGGGTTAACGATGCGTAGGACTGCATAATCAATGTGTGGGCTCTATTTCTGTTATCCATACGCAACGCCGAGAGGCCGTGCGTATGGACCGATCACCCTTGGGTAAAGAGAGCTCTGCGCTAACCCTCGAGAGAGGAGGCGCGTGACTCTACCGGATTGGGTTCCACACCCAATAGCGGGGTTCTTAGCGTAATGCGGGCGTTAAGAGGAATCCTTCGTCAGTCTAGCGATCGGTCGAATAGACTTAGCGTTCAGGTGAGCGATATTACATAGAGATAGGTGTGCTAATTTCTATGGAACCTCCACGGCCGAGTCTCCGCCTTAATTAATTTGAAATTTTTATTCTCTTTTTATTAAAAGTTATTTTAGTTCAGTTCTCTTTTTGATATCGTCGCGCTAAGTTCTTCATCGGCTTTCTGCATTTTATTTCCTGCTTTATTTATTTTTCTGCGCACTTTTTTTCATGTTTTATTATTATTGTGTATTATTATTATTATGCAGTTTTTTATGTTTCTTTGACATTTTCATTTTTATAACCAAACATAAAACTTATCGGTAGAATAATAGGCTTTCAGGGAAAGAGTAGAAATAGCTAAGCCGGTCCCGAGAACAATACGACCCCGATATTCCACACCAAAATATCCTGTACTACACGCGATAGATGCACTTGCCTCCCTCTCGTTAAAACTTGGTTTCTAATAAAATAAAATGCTCTTCTTTTTTATAAAATAAAATCACCTCCACTTTCATAAATAAATAAAAAAGAAACCTAGGCATTTTAACTATCATTAGATCAGAATATGTGTATATATTGTTTTGCTGGTCCTTCTTCAAATTCAGGATAATGGGATCAATGGACCCAACAATCTCCCCCTATTTGAAGAAGTCAAAACCTAATCCAATATATACACTTACATACTCATATTATAAATATTTAAAACACATCATCACAGCAGAATTCAGAAAAATTATAGACATCTCAAATGATGTAGCAGATAAGTCAAAATCATGGCAAATGATGAATTATGAAAGTGAAGGGATAGATACTACTCTAGAGGGGGGTGAATAGAGTTATCAAATTTTGCACTAGATAAAACTTAATGGTCTACCCAACTCCCTTGGTGTGAAATGCGGAATGAAAAGATTATAGATATAGAAATAACCCTAAAGCCTAACACAAGTGTTGTGCACAAACTCAAGCTAACTGTAATTACAGTTAAGGCTTGGAAATCCTAATCAGCAACTAGCAAACCTAGTTATATCTAATCACAGCCACAATGCAGGAATTAAACAAGGCAATCCAGACGACACAAGGAATTTATAGTGGTTCCCCAAACAACTTGGGTACGTCCACTCTTCTACCAACAAGGTAGGAATCCACTCAGGTTTTTGATCAGGTGCCCTGCCACCAACAGGATCTGCTTCAGGTAGATCCAGAAACCCTTTAGACTTTTGATCAGGTGTCTAAAAACCGAACACAGGTTTTTGATCAGGTGCCCTGCCACCAAGGGATACTTTTGAAGGGAGTAATAACCCTGTACAGGAGGGGGAAAGAAGGTTAAGATGTCTTCTCTATTTTATAATAGATTAGAGAAGCACAAGGACTTGCACTGAGCTAGAAAGCTCTAAAGAATCAAGGCTCCCCCTGGCTCAAAGATGTCCAGGTGAAGTCTTGCTTCAGTGCAGAAAACTCTTCAGAAAGATCTGAAGGAAAAACTACAAGAAGATAATAAATAATAAATTAGAAATCTTCAAGCAGCTGTCTTCTTCTTCTTCTTCTTCAAAAGAACTCTGAGTTTGAACTTCCTGGAAGCAGGAGAACTCAGGTTGAAGAAGAGCAGAAGAGCTTAACAGTTCTCAGTTGGATGGAAATTGCTTGATGAGCAGCTTGAGTGAACAAGCTAAAATCGGATTGCTTTTATAACAGCAGCAAGCAACGGCTCTCTTCAATTTGAATTATTTGTCTTCTTCTGAAACTTGAGACCTGGACTGCAAATATCAAAAAAGACAAACAATCTCTGCAGCAAAAACATTCTATAAAAGGGATAAACCTTTTTCTAGGAAGCTGCAGGAAGCAATCTGATAATAAAGTACTAAATAAAGTCACATCAGAAACAAACTCTTTATAGCAGGAGAAAGACTTTTCAGTCTAACGGCTATAAAGGACTGACAGCAGATAAAGTAAAATACAATGTCAGCTAATAAGACAAACAACTTTATCTCAAAAGATTTTACTCAGGCATAAGGGATGGAGCTGATATTGCCTGGAAATATTATCATAAACAACTGAAATAACATGCCAGATAATGTATTAATTAATTAAATATAATAAATAAATACAAAATAAAAAGGCAGACAGAAAACGTCGAACGACCCTCGGAGATCGTCGACCGAAGAACGAAGATCGTCGAACTATCGGACAGATAGTCGAACGATCCAGATAGTCGAACTATCACAGGAGATAGTCGAACTATCACAGCAGATAGTCGAACTATCAGAAGATAGTCGAGCTATCAGATAGTCGACCTATCAACAGATAGTCAAACTATCAAGGCGAAACAGATAGTTGAACTATCAACAGATAGTCGAACTATCAAAGCGAAAACAGATAGTCGAACTATCAACAGATAGTCGAACTATCAGATAGTCGAACTATCAAAGCAGATAGTCGAACTACCAAGCGAAACAGATAGTCGAACTATCAACAGATAGTCGAACTATCAAAGCAGAACAGATAGTCGAACTATCAACAGAGAGTCGAACTATCAGAAGAAAACAGATAGTCGATCTATCAACAGATAGTCGAGCTATCAAACAACGCAGATAGTCGACCTATCAAACAGATAGTCGAGCTATCAGATAGTTGAACTATCCAAGCAGATAGTCGAACTATCAAACAAACAGATAGTCGAACTATCAACAGATAGTCGAACTATCTCAGCACACAGATAGTCGAACTATCAACCGATAGTCGAACTATCCTCGCAGACAGAGCGTCGAGCAACTGATAGACGATCATCGAACAGTTGGTCGACGATAGTCGAGCGGCGTTCGACTATAGTCGAACGAAAAACTACTTAACCAAATTCTTCATCTGGAAAAGCGAGGACTCTACAGCTAGACCACTAACCATTGACTATAGATATTTCTTGGGTCAAGGGACAAAAGAAGAGGACTAAACTCAAATCAAACTAGGGTACCAACAATCTCCCCCTATTTGAGTTAAGTCTCTCAAAAACTAAAACATAGAACTAGCTATAGAGCAATAAAATTAATACAGGAAGTAGATAAACAATTAACTAGCAGTTATCAAACAGATAAATAACAGTCAAACAAAATTAAGAGTCTACAGAGTCTGGCTTAGGGTTAGAAGAGCTAGGAACAAAGAAAACTTTTCGCAAAGGATCAATTGCCTCTTTCTTAGACATCTTCAAGTCTTGCACGCCAATAATCTTTAATTCTGCAGCCCTAGGAACAACTGCTTCTGGGTGCTTTTCCATATACTTTGAAGGGTCAAAGACCTCAGGGCTAACCTGGAACTTTTCGAACTCCTTCTTTCTGAATGTAGACATTGTGGTTAATCCAGTAGTGTCCTTTCCTTCAGCTTTTGCTTTCCTGATTTGAGCTGCTCCAACCAATTCGAGAAAACGAGCCATCCTAAAGTTAGGATCAAGCTCAGGACTTTCATAAACAGTCTCAGAAGGAGTATCATCTGGTTCTTTATCTTGATTAACTAGATAAGACAGGGGAGCAGACTTAGCAAAGTTCTTGCTAGAATTTTTAAACAAAATAAACTACTTACCTTTTGAAACAACTTTTTCAGAATGCACTGGCATTGGAGATGAAACTCTTTTCTTTGGAGAAGGAGGAGGGGAAAAAGTTGGTCTTTGAAACACAACCTCCTTCACTTGTTCTCTCACTGTATCAGTTCTTTGATAGCCAGAGTATGATTTACCTTGAAAACCTTGAGAGCTTTTCCTTGAAGAAGACTGAGAAGGAGCAGATTTTCCAGATGGAGCAGATGGATTAGCAGATAAATTCCCAGAGGCTCCTGCACCGGGAGGTGGAGGAGGAGGACCTCTGGGTGTCCATCTGGAAGCAGGACTATCATATCTCTTAGCTTTCTTTCTCTCTTTCTGCTGGTTCTTGGAGAACCACATCCAATGTTGAAACTCTTTTGACTTGGGGTCAATTCCTTTCAGAATATAATATGGAGTATCATTATCACGATTGAGAGGAGGAGGAGCAATAGCTTTTCTTTTCTTCTGTGCAGCTTTCTTCTTCTTTGAATTCTCAGATAAATCTGAATCCTCTTCATCTTCAGAGTGAGATGATGGAGGATTGTCATATGGATCATAGGCTTCAGAAACAGCCTTTTCCTTTAATTTCAGATCAGCTTTCTCTTTTTCCTCTTCTATGGCATCCTGAGCCAGAAGGGAATCCAAATCAAGTCCTGGGGAATCATCCCAAACAGTTGACTTTTCAACTTGCAAATCTTTTTCTTTCTCTTTTAACAAAGATTGTACTCTTTGATTCCAAGCATCTCTTGCTTTCTCTTCTTGATTTTCAGACACATCTTCTATATCATCTAAAAAAGAATCCAGTTCTGGATCTACTTGAACATCAGGAACATCTGGAGCAGCTTCTGAAACAACTGCTATAACCTGAGCAGCTATATCTTCTTTAATATAATCTGTAGATTTATGAACACAAATCTGCTAAATAAGCTAAAATCATCCCTTCTAGGTATTCACAAGCTAGCAAATTAATTGACTCGTCAATAAAGCGGATGAGTGAATTACCTTCATATTTTACCAACTCCCAGGACTCATCTAGATAGGATGTAATAATTCCTTCTAGGAAACGGGCAACCAGGGGAGTGGTGAGGTCTTCTAAGCAAACTTTCACAACAAACTCAGATAACATGATTGCATCAGATATTTCTTTGTCAGATAACACTGAAACTGATTCATCTTGGACTGGATCAGTCTCTTCTTGAACTGCTGGAAGAACTGATGGAAGGGAGGCTGGATGCTCTGAGACATCTTCACAGAACATCTCCCCCTGCCTGATTTCAGTGGAAACTGAAACCAGGCCCCTTGAAGAAGAGGGCTCAGCAGATTTAGAAAGTGATTGGATGGAAGCAGTTAAGGTAGCAATAGAGGAGGCAAGTGGAGCAATTGCCTCTTCAATCATAATTTTGATTGAAGGGGTAATCAACTCCAAAATGCTGGAAATGAATGCTGGGGTTATCTCAACAGATGATGGAATTACAGTGGATGGAGATGCAGCAGAGATGGTTGAAGTGTTAGGATGAAAAGTGGTGTGGACTGGAGATCGAATTGGAGATGGAGAATGATGTGGAGAATGAATAGGGGACTGAATAGGAGACTGAGGAGGTGTTGGAATCCTCTCAGATCCTAACAGATCAAAACTAGGAGCAGATATCCTAGCCAGATGATAAGGAAGAGGAGATGCTGGAGGGGAAGGAAGAACAACCGTGGTTGTTTCTCGAACAGGAGAAGGAGAAAGTCGTACTTCAGCTGAAGTTGATGGAACTTCAACTGAGGTAGACGGAACTGAAGAGGATGGAACTACTTCAGTAGAAGTTGATGGTAATGCAGAAGAAGATGATGGAAGAGAATGAGCTGAGCCAGCTTCTACCGGGTGAGGAGCGACTGAATCAGTCCTAGTGCTCTCTGATGTCGCTGGAGCAACCCCTGTGAGAGCGGGCTTCACAAACGTCCTCTTCCACTTGGAGAACAGATTCGGGTCCATCTTCTTACTCGCATTTATGGTTGTTGCAACGGAGACCAGCAGCTGAGGATACTTTTCCTTCAGGAAAATTCCAATAACCCTGCCTAGGGTAACCTCTTTCTTACTATTCTTTTTCCTTATCAAATCAAACATTACTCCTGCCCAATCAATCCTTTTCTGATTAACAATTGCACACATCAGTGCAAATTGTTGCCTTGTAATGTTGTCATGAGCAGAGTGCTTCCCAAGGAGCACTTTTCCAACTATCTCAGCGAGAAATTTAATCTTGAATGGGAAATTGACCTTGAGCAGCTTCGTGGGAATGCCCTCCGCATGTCCCAGCTCAGTCAGCATTCTTCCAAACTCTTGAGCATCTTGCTCATAATCTTCTTCGCCATTTATTAATCCAAAAACATCAGTCAGAATGGCGGGAGTTAAGATTACCTCTTCTCCGCCGATAGTGCCAGTCATCGAATCGTCAGAGGAGGATGAAGAGAAAACCCATTCCTTGATCTCGGGAATATTTAACTTTATCCTTGTCAATATTAATCTTTCTAGACCTTGATCCCGGCATAACTGAAGAATTTCTACAATCCCTGCTTCACAGCAACTGAATGCGTCAAAATCGACGCTGAAACCTGCATCGAACTTTACAACAGCTAGCACTGCGGGAGAAATCGCCATTGAATTGCTGGAGAGAGCGCGAGAAGGACGGAGAAGACGAAGGAGACGAAGCGGCAGAAAATCGCAAGCGGGAAGACAGAATGCGAAAAGTCACGCTCCGTCGACGATAAAACAAAAGATCTTTTAACCTAGGTCGACTATCGGCTTTATATTAGACCGGAGATAGTCGATCTATTTAAAAGATACTAGACCTGATGGTCGAACGGCCGTTCGACGATCGGTTCAGAAGCAGAGTAGTCGATCAATCGTTCGACTATTTCTGGCTTCTCAAACAACAAGCTGTCGTCATCCAGAGATCGACGATAAGCTCGACCTGTTCGACGATCTTCGAACGGCGGTCGACGATCTTCAAACAGATAAGCTATCATTAACCAGAGGTCGACGATAGGCTTGATCCGTTCGACGATCTTCGATCATCGTTCGACGATCTTCAAGCAGGTTTCAACATTGGCAGATATAGTCACACTTAGTCTCGTCCATTGATCATGCCTAGTTGAACTAAAAAGAACAGATGCTTCTGTTCATCTAAGGGCTTGGTGAATATATCACCTCTCTGAAACTCAGTGGATATGAACTCAAGACGAATCTTGTTCTTTTCCACACAATCTCTCAGGAAATGGTGCCGAATCTCAATGTGCTTCGTTCTAGAGTGGTGCACTGGATTTTGTGCAATTGAGATAGCACTGGTACTATCACACATGATTTTGGTGTTCTTGTGTGAGTAACCATAATCCACAAGCTGGTTTTGAATCCACAGGATCTGTGAACAACAACTAGCAGCTGCTATATATTCAGCCTCTGCAGTTGAAGTTGAGACAGAAGCCTGCTTCTTACAGAACCAAGAGACCAATCTCTCTCCCAGGAACTGACAAGTTCCTGAGGTGCTCTTCCTGTCAACTCTGCAACCAGCAAAATCAGAATCAGAATATCCAATTAATTCAAATTCTGACTCAGCTAGGTACCAAAGTCCTAGATTTGGACATCCCTTCAGGTATCTCAGGATTCTCTTGAGAAGAATCAGATGAGATTCCTTGGGGTTGACCTGGAATCTAGCACAGAGGCATGTAGCAAACATTATATCAGGCCTACTTGCAGTTAAATATAATAGGGAACCAACAATGGCCCTATAATTCTTTTGATCAACTGGCTTGCCGTGATCATCAGAATCAATAACTACATTAGTAGCCATAGGTGTAGGCATTGCTGAAGCATCAGCCATCCCAAATTTCTTTACCAATTCCTTGGCATATTTGGATTGGGAGATGAAGATACCATCAGCATCTTGCTTAACTTGGAGACCAAGAAAGTAAGACAGCACACTCATACTACTCATCTCAAACTTAGAGTGCATCAGGTCAGAGAACCTTTTGCAAAGTTTGGGATCAGTGGAGCCAAATATAATATCATCTACATACACCTGAACTAACAGGATTGTGTCCTTGTGATGCTTGACGAAAAGGGTTCTATCAACTACTCCACTAGTAAAGTTGTGCTCTAAAAGGAAACTAGCTAGAGTCTCATACCAGGCTCTGGGTGCTTGCTTTAGTCCATAAAGAGCTTTCTGCAACTTAAACACATGTGAGGGCTGAGTTGAAGAAACAAACCCTGGTGGTTGTTCAACAAACACCTCTTCCTTAAGCTCACCATTCAGGAATGCACTTTTGACATCCATTTGAAAGACCTTAAACTTCATGTAGGCTGCATAGGCCAAGAAGATCCTTATTGCTTCTAGCCTTGCAATAGGAGCAAAGGTTTGGTCATAATCTATACCTTCCTCCTGTCTGTAGCCCTGAGCTACAAGCCTTGCTTTATTCCTTACAATAATTCCATTTGCATCCAACTTGTTTCTATACACCCACTTGGTGCCTATGATCAGTTAGCCTTTAGGTCTTGGAACCAAAGTCCAAACTTTACATCTCTCAAACTGATTGAGTTCCTCTTGCATAGCAATGATCCAGTGGGGATCTAGCTCAGCATCTTTAAAGGTGAGGGGCTCAACCTGTGAGAAGAAACAAGTGTGCATCACATCCTGTCTTAACTGGTGTCTTGTTTGCACACCAGCTGATATGTCTCCAATCACTTGAGATGTGGGGTGATCTCTAAGTGTGACAATATCAGCAGGTGGGTTGTGATCTTCAGCAACAGTTGGGATTAATTCCTCAGGAGGAATTTGATCTACTGTTGGTGGTACAACAACAGCTTCTGCAATGTCTTCATCACTGTCTGATTCAGTGATCTGAAGAGTTGATAGTTGAAGAATTTCTTGAGTAGCATCAGGTACCTGCAATGAACTAGAGGAAGGAGAATTTTCCTTCTCCTTATAAAACATCTGAGACTCATCAAAAGATACATGCACAGATTCTTCAATTTTACAGGTTGATTTGTTATAAACCCTATAAGCTTTGCTTACTTGTAAATATCCAAGCATGATTCCCATTGAAGCTTTTGCTTCAAATTTTCTAAGGTATTCTTTATTGTTATTATGAATATACACTACACAACCAAATATTCTAAAATAATTAATTTTAGGTTTCTTTCCTTTAAGCAACTCATAAGGAGTTTTACACTTAAGTTTGTGTATCAAACTTCTATTCAAGACATAATTGGCTGTGCTAACAGCTTCTGCCCAATAGGAAAGAGGCATATTAGCATCTGCCAACAATGTGCTAGCAGCTTCAATGAGTGTTCTGTTCTTCCTTTCAACTACCCCATTTTGTTGGGGAGTTCTAGGAGCTGAGAAGCTATGTTTGATACCTTCTCTCTCACAGAATTCTTGCATGAGAAGAGAGTCAAACTCAGTACCATGATCACTTCTGATCAAGGCCACATGAGTAGAGTACTCAGTCTGCACACATAGTAGAAAGTCTGTAAGGGCATTGAAGTTATCAGCCTTAGTTCTCAAAAAGAAAACCCAACTGAACCTAGAGAAGTCATCTACAATTACTAAGGTGTAATACTTCCCTCCTAAACTCTGTACATTTATTGGGCCAAATAGGTCCAAATGTAATAGATACAGGATTCTAGGAGAATCACTTTTATTTACAGATTTAAAAGAATTCTTGGTTTGCTTGCCTAGCTGACAAGCCTTGCATAGGCTCTCCTTCTTGTAGGGGCAAGAAGGTAAACCTCCAACAAGGTTGTGTTTAGATAACCTAGATATATTTTTAAGATTAACATGACTAAGCCTCTTATGCCACAAAGAATTATTATTAATTGTTACTTCATTAAATAAACAGATTTCAGAGTGAGATGAATTGAAATCTACTAAATAAATATTACCTATTCTAATGCCTACTAGAACAATATTATTATTTAAAGTAATATTACAAGAGGAGTTAGAAAATGAAACCTGGTAGCCAGCATCACATAGCTGGCTGACTGAGATCAAATTGTGCTTCAGTCTTGTCACATATGCAACTCTCTTGAAAGTAACATCTCCAATTGTAATCCTGCCATAGCCTTCTATCTGACCACATCTGGAATCTCCAAAGATAACCTTTGGGACGAGCTTAGCTTTGAATTTTGACAGATGATTTTTATTTCCTGTCATATGCTTGGAGCATCCACTATCCAAATACCACTTATTTTGAGTGTTTGGATAGGCCTTCACCTGCAAGACATTTATTTAGACAGTGTGGACCCAGGTAACCTTGGGTCCCTTGTTTTTCACATAAGAAAAGCTAGAAATAAATGAAAATGCAGGCTGAGGGTGATAACCTAATGGGTGAGATCTCCTAGGTGGGATTCTCTATGCAGATGATGGGTCAACAAACCTAGGGTTTATATTTTCATTTAGGTTTCTATGATACTGATGATGATTTTGAAAATCATGTTGAAAACGTCGATCGACGTTCGACGATGGGCGCTCAGATCGTCGAGCTTCGTTCGACCATTGAGCTTCCGATCGTCGAGCGGCGTTCGACGCTCTTTGCATTTCTTTAAAAAAATTATTTCTCTTTTCTCTCTTAGCTTTATTTAAAGTTTTATTTACTTGGTTTACTTGCTCAGTGTTCTTCATTCCACTAGCTGAAATGAAGTTCACTGGAGTTGAAAGATTATTTTTAAGAATAACTGGGGGTTCACTAGGAGAAGCTCCTAAGCCTATTTTGTTATTACCTGACCTAGTGTTAGTCATGCTGGTAATTTCTAATAACTTAAGGCTTCTACCATTAAGTGATTCTTCTAACCTCTTAGACTTAGCTAACTCCATTTTAAGAAATTTAATTTCTTCACTACAAGTAGTGAGATCTTCCTTTAACCTAATATTTTCTGTAGCAATTAATTCTGAGTCAGCTAACTTCTTTCTAAGTTCTTTAATCTCCTTTTCTGAGCTAATCAAATCTAAGCATAATGATTTAAAATCTAATTTAAATTCTTCAGAAGTGAAGTCATAAGAAGATAGTACCTCATCTTCTGTTGGCATTTCTTCTTCTGAATCTGAACTCTCTGCAGCTGAGTGATTGCTGCAGGCATCTATTGCCATGAGGCAAACTTCTTTTGCCTTCTTCTCTTCCTCATCCTCACTGGAGCTGGAGGAGGAAGATTCTTCATCAGAATCACTCCAGGTTTCAGCAATGAAACCTCTCTCCTTCTTCTTGTTCTTGTAGGAGGATGGCTTGGAGTGCTTCCTGTGCTGCTCCTTTTCTTTCCTCTTGTCTTTGTTCTTCTCCTCTGGACACTCTGGTAAAATGTGTCCAGGCTTCCTGCAACCATAACATATAATTTCTTTAGCAGGTGAACGGTCATACCTTGGTTTGTCTTCATAGCGTGAAGACTTCTTTCTGAATTCCTTTCTCCCCATCTTGAGAAACCTCTTGGCAAATAATGCCATTAGCTCCTCATTTGATTGGCTGCCTTCAGAAGCATCAGCAGCCTTAAGAGCTAGAGATTGCTCTTTTCTTGTTGGAGTAGGGGTCTTTGCTTCTGCTTCCCTTGTCTTCAGCACTTGCTCAAAAGACTTGATCTTGCCGAGAAGGGCTTCAGTTGAAATCTCATTTGTACTTTTGGCTTCCTTGATGGGCCAGATCCTTAGATCCCATGTGCTAGGGAAGCACATAAGAATCTTATCATTGACCTCTATCAATGATATGTCCTTGTCAAGGGTCCTCAGCTCATTGATGATTGAGCTGAGCCTGGTGTACATGGCTTCAACTGATTCAGCATCAGTTTTCTTGAAGTTCTCATATTGTGAGATAAGGTTGGACCTTCTGTCCTTCCTTTCATCAGCTGAACCAGCTACAATCTGGTTCATTGTATCCCACATAGCTTTTGCTGAAGAGCAGTCAGCTACCTTCTGGAATACCTCATCAGACATTGTCTGAGCCAGTATATTCATTGCCTTGGCATCTGCTATCTTTGCCTTCTTGTACTCATCGTTGTAGTCTGGAGGAGGCACTGCACTCATATCAGTTGATGATGAGGCAGTGGCAGCAGCAGGTGCTCTGGGGGGTCCCGACAAAATAGAAGCAAAGATGCTTTCATCAATAGAATTCATATATAATTTTATCCTTGCCTTCCAGATGCCAAACTTAGCTAAGTTGCATGCTGGAGGTCGGGTGCTAGAATAATCCTTGGACTGGGCCATGATAGTGATAGTGAATATCTATAAACTTTGGTATCTATCAGGATCTTGTGACTTAGGTGTTAGCCTATTCAGTCAGTCAACCTCCCTCTAATACCAATTGAAAGTGAAGGGATAGATACTACTCTAGAGGGGGGGTGAATAGAGTTATCAAATTTTGCACTAGACAAAACTTAATGGTCTACCCAACTCCCTTGGAGTGAAATGCGGAATGAAAAGATTATAGATATAGAAATAACCCTAAAGCCTAACACAAGTGTTGTGCACAAACTCAAGCTAACTGTAATTACAGTTAAGGCTTGGAAATCCTAATCAGCAACTAGCAAACCTAGTTATATCTAATCACAGCCACAATGCAGGAATTAAACAAGGCAATCCAGACGACACAAGGAATTTATAGTGGTTCCCCAAACAACTTGGGTACGTCCACTCTTCTACCAACAAGGTAGGAATCCACTCAGGTTTTTGATCAGGTGCCCTGCCACCAACAGGATCTGCTTCAGGTAGATCCAGAAACCCTTTAGACTTTTGATCAGGTGTCTAAAAACCGAACACAGGTTTTTGATCAGGTGCCCTGCCACCAAGGGATACTTTTGAAGGGAGTAATAACCCTGTACAGGAGGGGGAAAGAAGGTTAAGATGTCTTCTCTATTTTACAATTAATTAGAGAAGCACAAGGACTTGCACTGAGCTTGAAAGCTCTAAAGAATCAAGGCTCCCCCTGGCTCAAAGATGTCCAGGTGAAGTCTTGCTTCAGTGCAGAAAACTCTTCAGAAAGATCTGAAGGAAAAACTACAAGAAGATAATAAATTAGAAATTAGAAATCTTCAAGCAGCTGTCTTCTTCTTCTTCTTCTTCAAAAGAACTCTGAGTTTGAACTTCCTGGAAGCAGGAGAACTCAGGTTGAAGAAGAGCAGAAGAGCTTAACACTTCTCAGTTGGATGGAAATTGCTGAGAGCAGAAAACTTGATCTTGATGAAGGCTTGAATGCTTAAGTGAACAACTGGTTAGCTAGTTAGCTAGCTCAAATCCTTCTCCAAAGGATTGCTTTTATAACAGCAGCAACCAACGGCTCTCTTCAATTTGAATTATTTGTCTTCTTCTGAAACTTGAGACCTGGACTGCAAATATCAAAAAAGACAAACAATCTCTGCAGCAAAAACATTCTATAAAAGGGATAAACCTTTTTCTAGGAAGCTGCAGGAAGCAATCTGATAATAAAGTACTAAATAAAGTCACATCAGAAACAAACTCTTTATAGCAGGAGAAAGACTTTTCAGTCTAACGGCTATAAAGGACTGACAGCAGATAAAGTAAAATACAATGTCAGCTAATAAGACAAACAACTTTATCTGAAAAGATTTTACTCAGGCATAAGGGATGGAGCTGATATTGCCTGGAAATATTATCATAAACATCTGAAATAACATGCCAGATAATATATTAATTAATTAAATATAATAAATAAATACAAAATAAAAAGGCAGACAGAAAATGTCGAACGACCCTCGGAGATCGTCGACCGAAGAACGAAGATCGTCGAACTATCGGACAGATAGTCGAACGATCCAGATAGTCGAACTATCACAGGAGATAGTCGAACTATCACAGCAGATAGTCGAACTATCAGAAGATAGTCGAGCTATCAGATAGTCGACCTATCAATAGATAGTCGAACTATCAAGGCGAAACAGATAGTTGAACTATCAACAGATAGTCGAACTATCAAAGCGAAAACAGATAGTCGAACTATCAACAGATAGTCGAACTATCAGATAGTCGAACTATCAAAGCAGATAGTCGAACTACCAAGCGAAACAGATAGTCGAACTATCAACAGATAGTCGAACTATCAAAGCAGAACAGATAGTCGAACTATCAACAGATAGTCGAACTATTAGAAGAAAACAGATAGTCGATCTATCAACAGATAGTCGAGCTATCAAACAACGCAGATAGTTGACCTATCAAACAGATAGTCGAGCTATCAGATAGTTGAACTATCCAAGCAGATAGTCGAACTATCAAACAAACAGATAGCCAAACTATCAACAGATAGTCGAACTATCTCAGCAAACAGATAGTCGAACTATCAACCGATAGTCGAACTATCCTCGCAGACAGAGCGTCGAGCAACTGATAGACGATCGTCGAACAGTTGGTCGACGATAGTCGAGCGGCGTTCGACTATAGTCGAACGAAAAACTACTTAACCAAATTCTTCATCTGGAAAAGCGAGGACTCTACAGCTAGACCACTAACCATTGACCATAGATATTTCTTGGGTCAAGGGACAAAAGAAGAGGACTAAACTCAAATCAAACTAGGGTACCAACAAATTAGATAGATAATAACAAATGATTGTTCAATTTAATCATATAGAGAATAGATGTTTAAACAATATAAGCACATTGTTTCATCCCTAGCCCTGTAAGCAGAACCTGAAACATTTTAAGTTTCAGGTTCCCTTATCAAAATTCCACTTCCTTTGGATTTCTTTACTTGCTTATCTTCATCTCTAATTATCTTCTTTCCTTTCTTATCAACTTCATCAGCAGCCTTAGCCTTAGAAGCTCCAGCTTCAGCTTTATCCTTTTATCTCTCAAAATATCTAAAAGGATTGGGAAAGCATTTAGATGGTTCCACGGCATTAGGAGTGAGAAGATTTGTCACTTTGTTCCTCCAGAAAATCCTTCTTTTTGTGTCTCTCTTTTCCATTTTATCCCCTTCAGTCTTGTTGTACCATTTACCTCTATCTGATTTCTTATTCTTGACTTGGTCCCCAGCAAGCAGAATAATAGATCTGCACTCTGGGCTCCACTGCTCGAAATCAGGCCTCTGTTCCATTTCTTCTCCATATCTCTTTTTCCTTAGCCTAGCCTCCTCTTCAGCATCATCAGTGATTCTTTCTTTGACCTGTAGTGACCGGTCTACTGTGGGGCTGAAGGAAGGATTTTGAGCACCAATAGTCTTCTCTCCCCACTGAGGATTAGCACTGTCACCTTCTTCTATGTACTGAACATAATCTTGATTGTATTGAACTTGGGCTTCACTACTATACATATTGTTCAAAGCTTCTTGTATATGGTCAGGCATCATTGGGATGTTATTATATTGTAGTGGCTCCATTCCCAGTGAGCCTCTTACAGCATTTGTGGCCCAGACCATATTCTCAGTATTTATTCTGATGATATTTATCTCCCCCTTTTTTATTTCTTCAATTACTTTAGTAGTCTTGGAGGTGCTCGCTTCAGATCTCTTGAGCTCCAGATGATTAACTCCAGCAATTACATTATTTTTGACTACCAGTAAGTGGTCATCAAGCGGTTTGGTGCATTCATATGCTTCGGTTAGTATAGCAGCAGTCTGCTTATTCAACAATACATGGGATGCATTGTGTATAGCCAGTGAGTTCTTGTCCTGAATGTCTTTATTTTGTATGGCAATGATCACATTCTTGTTTGCCTCATCCAGCTTATCCATTGTATAGTCGACAGCTGGTACAGCCCTGGTGAAAAACTTCATAGTTTCACCCTTTAGTAAGTTTACTTCAAATCGTATTGATTTGATTTCTGTAGCCAGCTCATTCCTGATGTTCTTTAATGCATCATCTACAAAATTTTCCAAGTATCTTCTTTTCTCGTCTAATAAGCTTTTCAGCAGGGCCAGGAGCATTGGCAAGATTTGATCTGTTCGAGCTGGTGTGCCTTCATTTTGGGTCTGCTGGACTTGCCTGACCCCTATTACTAGAGCGAGGTCATCTACTATATGAGCTGAGGATTGTTCCATCTCATGACTAGATTCATCTTCCTCTGATTCTTAGGAAACTAGATCATGCACTTCACGAGCAGGGAGATAAGATTGTATCTCCCCCTCTAACTCTGCCATGCTTTCATTTGCATGGAGATCAGCAGCAGCAGCAACCTCTATTGGAGGAACCTTCAGTTACTCCCCTAAAAATAATGTATCATGCATTATCTCTTACTTCAGTTGCTCCCCCTTAATTTGACCAATCCTTCCCTCAGCACTAGGAATTTCAAAGACTTTATATTGTAGTTACTCATCTTTAGACATAGTTATATGCCAATGTAACACCCCAAAGCGTATAGGATTTGTCGACCTGAGCTCGACAAAAATCGTCGAGTTGAGCTTGACGAAGATCATCGAGGGGAGCTAGATGAGGATCGCCGAGCTAAGCTAGCGGAGGTCGACGAATATTGTCTACCTGAGCTCGACGAAGATCGTTGAGTTGGGCTCGACGAAGATTGTCGGCCTTAGCTCGATGAAGATCGTTGAGCAGAGCTCAACGAAGATCATCGAGCAGAGCTCGAAAAAGGTCATCGAGCGGAGATCATCTAGCTGAGCTCGATGTTGATCATCGAGTGGAGCTCGACGATTTTGAAACGATTCGTGTTAAGAGGATGTTTTGCGGCCACTGAGCGGTGAGTGCATTTCAACCCGAGCCGTTGCATGGTTTTGATGATTTGATCGTTGTGCTGGGATGTACTCTGAGGCCTCTTATGCAAATGGATAGAAAGAAGTAAATCATTATTTCCTTTTCCTTTCTCTCTTTTCCCGAGTTCTTGAGCGGAAGACTCTCGGCTGGAGTTAGGGTTGCTGAGGTTGCTGGAGAAGAGTTTGTTGCCGAAAACAAGATCTAAAGCTATAATCGTGAAGGGGAATGTGAGGCAGTCATTTCCATCCACGTAGAAAAGCTGTGTCATGGCTCCAAAAAGAACGTCAAGGGTAACGATCTTTCTCCTTGGACATGTGAAGTCCTTATTTTGGAATGTGCATGGGTTTCCCCCACCAAAAGGTGGAAGATTGAGGGATTTCTCTTGGTTTGATTCTAAAAATCCCCAATAAAGTCTTGCATATAGATCCGTAAATATGTAGTACGGAATAGGCATGCTGTGTGAAGCCCATCTAGATAGGTGTGTCTGGATTAGTGATGCTTTATTTTGCACACTGGAGAAGACTCAGCGTATAAACGAGGTATTTTGTGGCGTGATCGGGTTGTGCCTGTGAAGCGGAGTAATAGGAAGTACTGGAGTGGAATTCCAGGAAAATACCCTCGTAGTTTACGAGTTGTATTCTTTGTAAGTCCAGTGTTTCTTGCACTGCAAGTGGCTGCAGAGATTTTTGGATGGTTTGTCTAGTTAAGGTTAGGGTTGGGTACAGAAAGAGAATTATGTTGCTAATGTCAGGCGATAGTGGTTGTCGCTGGCGACAGCTCCTAGCTAACCTATGATTGTGAAGCTAGTCCTTCGGGATAGTGTGGCTATTGTGAGCTACGAGCTCTTAAAAGGCATCGTGCCGAATGGACAAGGGGATGCCGACCCTCGTCAGTCCTGATATTGAACTGACGATTTGAGCAACGGGTAAGGACTGAACTATATCTGTGTTATGGTTGTCTAACTTGAGTGCATAAGTTGTTGGCTTCGTTAGGATCATATAACGAGAGTCTTGGGTTGTTCACCATCAAGAATAAAGTCTCCGGCTATAGGCCATAGAGCGCAATGCTCAAAGTTTACCATTGGGTTTTGGACCTTTGAACGGTGGTGGGACCCTGGTTTTTCGGTGCACCAATAATGTGCCCTAAGTGCATGGAGCGTCGGACTGTGTGGTCGACATTTGTGCTATATTGATGGTGTGTGAGTGCACATCTTGTGATATATCTGCTTGTGAAATGCAATGACTGCAGGGAGGGATTCCCACTTCCCTGGGAAAGGGGTAGGGTCATTATAAATTAGTCAGCTGAATGATGACTGTTGCTGTTAGACGAGTGGGAAATAGCGGGTTGAAGCCCTTATTGTTGCTGCTGCTGCTACTACTATGCTGACCCTCGGAGGCCAATTAAAGAAATGTTTTACTGTTTTCATGTGTCGCCGGCCTGCGTG
Organism: Platanthera zijinensis; assembly: GCA_039513925.1. NCBI lineage: Eukaryota > Viridiplantae > Streptophyta > Magnoliopsida > Asparagales > Orchidaceae > Platanthera > Platanthera zijinensis. Next base: position 144,432,476 of record CM077088.1, read on the forward strand.
CCGGTGTATGTAATCCACACTCGTGAAGAGAACTTGTAAGGCCTTAAGGCCAAACTTTTGTGTATTTTGTATGCATTCCTTTTAGATATATAAATGTGTTGGTTTATATATATAGTGGACATTTATGGTCGGGGAGTTCATGTTTAACTCCTAATGCTTCCGCTAGAATGCTCTGAATTAGGGTGCGTGTATTAGTTTTTGATATTAACCTGTAACCTTGCCGCCTATTTGTGGCATATAGTGTGAGGCCCCGGCCGTACCTTCTATTATATATCATTTAACAAATGGGGTCGTTACAATTTGGTATCAGCTTGTCTTATTCTTCCTCTTTCGAATTCTTGGTCGAATTCTTTTGTGGGGTGGAGAGCACGTGTAAGTGAGACCCGCTTTAACTGTAAATGAACTCAAGAATGTCCACTAAGGAATGCAAATACACCTATTTGTGGAACCTGTGCATTCCTATAATGTTTTTATTGCTTGTGAAAAGTCGCTAAAGTGTGTCTTGTCCACCTATAAGTGACTCGAAGTGGTGCTGGGCAGTCTGAGCCCTAGCGTTCTGATGAGAGTGTGGCAAAAGTTGAGGTGCCTACACCTCCTCCTTCTGCGGAGACAGTACGTCTAGTTGCTGAGGCGCTATTTGCAATGCTTCATGCATAGCCTACTGGGAAGGCGCAACCTGCAATGGTGCCAGAATAGGGTGGTGTGAGGCCATAACCTATTAAGGCTGTTGCTGATCCACGAGCAGCTGATCGACAATTGAAGCAGTTTATGATCTTCAATCCTCCTACGTTTACGGGTGTGGGATCCCCAACGCAGGCGGAGGATTGGTTATCGCATATCAAGCGAATATTGACGGCGATGAGGACGGAGGAAGAATAAAAAGTCACCTTAGCAACCTCCTTACTGGAAGGAGAGGCTCGGCTATGGTGGGACGGGATAGAGTTGCACCACTTAGTGGGCAGGCAACTAACTGATGTCTTAATAAAGGAGTTTTCGAGACTATTCTTGGCAAAGCACTTGCCATCGGCTCAGCGGATAGCCATGGATAACGAATTCCAGCATCTAACTCAGGGAGAAAGTAGTGTTGACACCTATTTACATGAGTTTACCAGGTTGGGACATTATGCGGGAACTATCTTTGCTGACGAGGAGCGTAAAACCAATAGGTTCTACGAAGGGTTGCGGGATGAGCTGAGATCCCTGCTCTCGAGTTCGGTGAACCAGGGATTTCAAGCATTGGTTGATACGACTCATGCGTTGGAGAAGGATATGCAGCGGGTATAAGGCAAGAGGGACTTGGCTATGGCAAAGTCCGAGTTCAAAGCGCCGCGTCATGAGAAATCAAACTACAAAAGGAAATGGGGCAACAGATCCAAGTATTCTTGACAAGCTCCTTCTACAGTTGCATCTAGAGCAACTTCGAGGTAAGAGTCTCGTACTTGCTATACTTGTGGTAGGGTGGGGAATCTAGCATGTGACTATCGGGTTGGTCAGCCAAAGGTTGAAAAGAAGACAGGAGCGTCATATGAGGAGAAGGGAAAGGCAGTGGTGGAGTCCTCTACATCCCAGGGGAAACCCCGAGTTTATAATCTTGTCCAACATGAGGCCATAAAAGCAATGTGACGTCATTGCAGATACGAGTTAAGATACTTTGCTATTGCTTTTGATACTTCATACCTTTTATAGATTTTGTATGAAATGTTTGTCTTAGACTTTGTCCTAATTCGGGACTGTCTGGCGAGAGTACTATTTGATAAGGGTGCTTCGCATTCATTTCTATCTATGGACTTTGTGTCACAGATCAGAGAGCCGATTCGTATGATAGTAGATAGTGTAAAGGTATTGTTACCGAATAGATGTGTAATGTATGCGGATAAGACTTGCTATGTCGAGGTACGGATAGGAAGTTGGGATTATAGATTGGACGCATCTATGCTGCCGAATATCGAAATTTGATGTGATCTTTGGTATGGACTGCCTTTCGGAGCAGCATGCCTCTATTGATTGCAATTAAAAGGAGATCACACTGGGATAGAATATCGAGCTTAAGACTAAATTCGATGGCATGCGAGTAACGAGCAGGATCTTGATGTCTGCCCTCCAAGTCGTCAATGTTGTTCGGAAAGGCATGGAGTTATTCTTCACGCTTATTCAAGCTGTTGAGCCAAAGGCTAGTGTGGGTGACATTCCGATAGTATCAGAGTTTGCCCATGTGTTTCTTAAAGATCTTCCTAGGGTTACCGCCCCAGCGGGAGATAGACTTCACTACTGAGTTGGTGTCAGGTGCAAAACCTATGGCCTGCTCACCATATCGTGTAATGCAAACAGAAATGGCAGTACTGAAAGTTCAACTACAAGAGTTGTTGGAACAGGGATACATACGCCCAAGTATGTCACCTTGGAACACACCTGTTCTCTTTGTGAAAAAGAAGGACAGTAGTGTTGGAACCCTTGTTTGGATTTGTGCTAGGTTCACTCTTAGGATTACTTGACCCCCTTGTATAGCCAGGGTCTCTATCTAAGTCTTAGTTTGGTCACCTCTAGGTCAAGTTTTGTGCAGACCAGCATTGCAGTTGACTCAGACTCAGATTTAGATAAATGTTGTGGACTATCTATATCAGTTCGACTATAGTCGAACTCAGCTCGACGATCGTCGATCTCCCATCGACGATCTCAAGGTCTTCTACTCTGAATTGAGCTCGACGATCTACGAGCTCAGGTCGACTAATTCGTTTTTCTCGGCAGTGATCTCAGTTCTATGATAGCCATTCTCTGGTCGACGATCTCTGAAACGGAGCTCTATGATTCTATACTGCCTTCAGTTCTTCTGAACCGTCAGAGTTATTTATTTTGATTATGATAAAGTTTTTCAAGGCAGATATATTCTGATAATTAATGTTGATTCTCTCAAGGCTGATAGCCGTATTCTTGAAGCATTAATTATGGTGTTCACAGAATATTTTATCAAGACAGTTATGGTAATGCATTTATGATTGCCAGTAATATCTAGCCGTTAGGACTCCTCAATTCTTGAAGAGAATTATGTTTTGTCATGGGAATTCAAATTGATGTCATTTTTCTTCATTCTGACAAAATATATATCTTAGAAAGACTACAAGAAAAAGATAGTAGTAATCAATCAATAGTCAGAGAAATATATTGCTCTCAAAGGATCTTGAATGTTTTGCTGAAAAGAAGAAGAAGAAGAAGAACCTTTTCAAAAACCACTCTCTCTAGTCTTCTTCCTTCTTCAGTCTTCAAAGATTTATAGAGAGCCAAAAATCTATAATAGTTCAAAGACTCAAAAGGCTCTGCAACATATTTTGAACACCTACACCTAGGGCCAAGTTTTCGTCTTCCTGAATATATACACCATCTCAAGGGGAGCTTGGACACTCAACTTTAATCCACACAGTCTTCTCATTTTCCTGAGAAAGATAAGATTTCCAATCATTCTTGTTTATTTTACCTCCATCTTTACAGGGTTATCTCTCCCTTCAAAAGTGAACACTTGTGGTGATAGGTCACCTGAATCAAAAACCTATTGGATTTTAGCTCCTTATCAAAAGCTCAAAGGGTCTCTAGAACTACCTGCAGCAGATCTTGTAGTGATAGGGCACCTGATCAAAAACCTAAATGGATTCCTACCTGGGTGGTAGAAGAGTGGATGTACCCAAGTTTGGGGAACCACTATAAATTTTCTTGTGTCGTCTGGTTGCTTTGTGATTTCTTTGTTTGCTGTGTTATGTTGTGGTTGTCTAGCCTATTTTATTTCACTAGTTATAGTTATCAGTTTTTTAATTCCGCAATAAATCTAAACAATTTCTTAAATACTCTATTCACCCCCCCCCCCTTGAGTAAAACCTATCTATCACTCTCTTTCAATTGGTATCAGAGCAGGTTTTTAAGGTTGTACAGGCTAACACCTGAACCTAAGATCTCTGATAAATATTTTTTCTCTATTTCTTTTACCATGGCACAGTACAAGGACTTTGCAAGCACCAGACCTCAAGTTTGCAACTTACAAAAATTTGGAATCTAGAAGGCAAGAATCAGACTTTATATGAATTCAATTGATGAAGACATTTATGCTTCTATATTAATTGGAGTACCTCCACCACTAGCTGCCACTCCAAGTACTTCCACAAAAATGACTGCAGTACCTCCTCTAGACTACAATGATGCATACAATAAAGCAAATATTGCTGATGCAAAAGCCATGAATATACTGGCACAAACAATCTCTAATGACATAGTTCAGAAAGTAGCTGAATGTGAATCAGCTAAGGCCATCTTGGACTCCTTAAACCAGATGGTTGCAGGATCGACAGATGAAAGGAAGGATAGGAGAGCTCATCTAATCTCCTAGTATGAGAATTTTAAAAAGGAAGAAACTGAGGAAGTTTCTGAGATGTACAACAGACTCAGTATCATTGTTAATGAACTGAAAACCCTTAATAAGGACATCTCAGTCACAGAAATAAATGACAAGATTCTCATGTGCTTCCCCAGCTCATGGGACTCTAGAATCTGGCCTATCAGAGAGACTAGAAGCACACATGAGATGACTACTGAATCAGTCTTAGGAAAGCTGAAATCCTATGAACAGCTGCTAAAGACAAGAGAAGTTTAGCAACAAAGATTGCTACACCAACAAGGAAGGAACAAAATATAGCTTTCAAAGCTTCAGAAGAATCAGAAACCTCTCCATCAAATGAAGAGTTGATGAGTCTCTTTGCAAAGAGATTCTTCAAGATGGGGAAAAAATAATTCAGAAGGAAATCATCAAGGAGTGATGATAAGCCAATGTATGATAAAACCCCCTCTAAAGAGATTATTTGTTTTGGTTGCAGGAAAGCCGGACACATTCTTCCAGAATGTCCAAAAAACAAGCACAAGGAAAGGAGAAAGGAGAAAGACTCCAAGAAGCACTCCAGCAAACCTTCCTCCTACAAACACAAAAAGAAGGAGAAAGGGTTTGTTGCAGAAACATGGAGTGACACTGAAGAATCATCTTCCTCCAGTTCCACTGAGGATGAAGAAGAAGCAAAGGCCAAAGAAATTTTCTTAATGGCCATCAATGCTTCAAGACATGTCTCAGAAGAAGAAGAATCTAGAGAATGTTCAGATTGTGATCAGGTATTGGAAGACTTCTACTTTACCTCTAAAGATTTTAAATCAAACTTTAAATCTATTTGTAGTGATCTGATTAGATCTGAGAAGGAAATCAAACTTCTCAGAGATAGACAATTTAACTATGACAGTTTAGTATCAGAAAATAACAAATTGAAAAATGAAATAGACATGTATAGTAAACAAATACTTTTTTTCTGAAAAAGGAATTAAGTAAACCAAAACAGCTAGAGGAATCACTAAATGGGAGAAGCAAACAACTAGTAGAAATTACCAGCACACTTAATGCAAGACTTAACAAAAGTAAGTTAGGATTAGGTGCATCATCTAGTTAACCTCCAGTTATTCACAAAAACCATCTCTCACAACCTATAAAGTTTATTTCAGATAAAGGTAAGAAAAATGCAGAACAAATTAAAAAGGTTAATAAAGTTTTAAAAGAAGTTGAGAAAAACAAAAAACTAAGTCTTAACAAAAATCGTCGAACCAAGATCGACGATTCTCAGCATTATGCATCGAACGACGATCGATAATCGTGGAACCAAGATAATAGCTACTATTACTCTGAAAACCGAGATCGATGATATCAATGCTGGTCATCGAAAGCAGATCGACGATCTCAACCTAAATCGTCAAACCCAAATCTGTATCATCAAAACTATAATTTCAACAAAAACTTTAATAAGAACTCTAACTCTAAAACTTTTCATCCCTTAACTAACTGGATAATTCCACCTAGGAGATTTCATCCCTTAGGTTATAAAAGTCAACCTGAATACTCTTATATTTCAAGTTTTAAGTATGAAAAGAAGCCAGGACCCAAGGTTACCTGGGTCCAGAATATATAAGCTGTTATTTTGCAGGTGAAGACTTATCCTACCATACAGGATAAATGGTATCTGGACAGTGGGTTCTCCAAGCACATGATAGTAAACAAGGCCAACCTGAATAACTACAAGGCAAAGCTAGGTCTAAAGGTTATATTTGGAGACTCAAGCTTTGGTAAGACAGAAGGCTATGGAGAATTCATACTTGGAGCTATCACATTCAGGAAAGTGGCATATGTAAGCGGCCTGAAAAAAAACTTGATATCCATAGATCAGCTATGTGATGTAGGTTATGAGGTATGTTTTACTGGATCCAAATACAACATTTCTTTAAATAATAGCATTGTGTTATCAGGTATTAGGTTAGGCAATATCTATTTAGTTGATTTTAATTCTGCTTGTTCAGAAATCTTTTTGTTTAATCAAGTTAGCAATAATAATATATTGTTGCATAAAAGTCTAGGACATGTAAATTTTAGAAACATTGCTATGTTATCTAGGGACAATCTTATTAGAGGATTGGAAACTTGCCCCTACAAAAAGGAAAGCCTTTGCAAGGCTTGTCAGGTAGGCAAGTAAATTAAAAATAGCTTTAAATCAGTTTATAAGAGTGATTCACCTAGGATCTTGTATCTGCTTCATTTGGAATTTTTTGGACCAATTGTTGTACAAAGCCTGGGAGGGAAGTTCTATACTTTAGTTATTGCGGATGACTTCTCTAGGTTCTCTTGGGTTTTCTTCTTGAGAAACAAGTCCTATAATTTCAAAGTTCTTATAGACTTTCTAAAATGCATAAAGATTGAGTACTTTACTCAAGTTGCATTGATCAGAAGTGATAATGGCACTGAGTTTCAATCTCTTCCTATGCAAGAATTCTGTGAGAAGGAAGGAATCAGGCACTGCTTCTCTGCTCTCATAACTCCTCAACAAAATGGGGTAGTTGAAAGGAAAAATAGAACACTCACTGAAGTTACAGGCACATTGCTTGTTGATGCTCACATGCCTCTATCCTATTGGGCAGAAGCTGTAAGCACAGAAAATTATGTCCTGAATAGAAGTTTGATACACAAACTTAAGGGCAAGACTCCCTATGAATTACTCAAAGGGAAGAATCCTAAAATAGATTACTTTAGAATTTTTTTGGTTTATCTGTTTTATTCACAACAATAACAAAGATTATCTTAGAAAATTTGAAGCCAAAGCTACAATGGGAATTTTCTAGGATATTCCCAAGTTAGCAAGGTATATAGGGTTTTCAATAAATCATCCTTGAAAATTGAAGAATCTGTTCATGTTACTTTTGATGAAGCTAATATGTTTTATAAGGAGAAGGAAACTTCTACCAGTAATTATTTGCAGGTACGCAATCTATGTGATAAATTTGATGACTTAAATCTCACCCAAAAAGTGAAATCTCAACCCTCTTCACAGATTGATGAAGATAGTGAAGAAGAATCTTTGGAAATTACTGAAGCTTATCCAACAACAAATTTAATTCCACAAGAGGAATTAGTTCATGATGTTGCTGTTGTTGAACAAACTCCACCTCCTGACTATGTTACACTTAAAGATCATCTCATATCTCAAGTGATAGGAGACATGTCAGTGGGTGGGCAAACAAGGCACCAACTCAATGAGGATGTGATGCATGCCTGCTTCTTATCTCAAAGTGAGCCCTCATCCATTAAAGATGCTGAGCAAGATCCACACTGGATTATTGCAATGCAAGAGGAGCTAAATCAGTTTGAAAGATGCAAAGTTTGGAACTTGGTTCCCAGACCCAAAGGACAGCTAGTTATTGGAACTAAATGGGTCTTAAGAAATAAATTGGATGCTTAAGGTATAGTTGTAAGAAACAAAGCAAGACTAGTGGCACAAGGCTACAGGAAAGAAGAAGGTATTGACTATGATCAGACCTTTGCACCTGTTGTAAGGCTTGAAGCTATCAGAATTTTCTTGGCTTATGCTGCTCACAAGAAATTCAAGGTATATCAAATGGATATCAAAAGTGCTTTTCTCAATGGGGAACTTATGGAAGAAGTATATGTGGAACAGCCACCATGTTTTATCTCTTCAACTCACTCCTCTTATGTTTTCAAATTGCATAAGGCTCTCTATGGTCTAAAGCAAGCTCAAAGAGCTTGGTATGAAACCCTAGCTAGCTTTCTTTTAGAGCATAAACTTTCTAAAGGCACTGTAGATAGAACTTTGTTTGTTAGACATCATCATGATAGGATTCTGTTATTTAAAGTATATTTTGATGATATAATATTTGGTTCTACTAATTCTAAACTTTGCAAAAGGTTTTCTGACCATATGCACTCCAAGTTGTAAATGAGTAGCATGGGTTAACTTTCTTACTTTCTTGGTCTTCAAGTAAAGCAAGCTCCTAATGGCATCTTCATATCACAGTCCAAATATGTTAAGAAATTAGTAAAAAGGTTTGGGATGGTTGATGCCTCAGCAATGAAGTCACCCATGGCTTCTAATGCAGTAATTGATTCTGATGAAAAGGGTAAACCTGTTGATCAGAAAAATTTTAGGGCCATTGTTGGGTCCCTACAATATCTTTTTGCAAGTAGACCTGATATAATGATTGCAACATGTCTTTGTGCTCGATTTCAAGTCAACCCTAATAAATCTCATTTAAATCTTCTCAAGAGAATTTTAAGATATTTAAATGGCTGTCCTAATCTAGGACTTTGGTATCCCACAGAGTCAGAATTTGAATTAACTAGATATTCTGAAGCTTACTATGCTGGATGCAGAGTTGATAGAAAAAACACTTCAGGAACTTGTCAATTCCTAGGTGATAGATTAGTATCCTGGTTTTGAAAGAAATAATCATTTGTGTCTACATCAACTACAGAAGCTGAATATATAGCAGCTGGGAGTTGCTGTTCACAGATCTTATGGATTCAAAATCAGCTACTAGATTATGGGTACTCTCTCAAAAATTCCACCATATTTTGTGACAGTACCAGTGCCATATCTATTGTACAAAATCTAGTTATGCATTCTAGGACCAAGCATATAGAAATAAGGCATCATTTTCTTAGAGATTGTGTTGACAAAAACAAGATTAACCTCAAGTTTATCTCCACTGATTTTCAAAGAAGAGATGTTTTTACCAAGCCTCTGGATGTGCAAAAACATCTATTCTTTTTCAATCAGCTTGGAATGATAAATGGCATGGATTAAAATTGACTTTTGTCTCTGTGAAGATGTGGTCAACGATCGTCGAACAGAGATCGACGATCTTCGAACTCATCTTAAGCCAAATCGTCGACCTGAGATTGACGACAGCTCTGTGTGAAGATAAAAATCGTCGATCGGAGATCGACGACTTTGCTTCAGTAAATCAATCGTCGACCTCAGCTCGACTATCGATTTTTTTTCGAGATCAGAGACCAAAGATATTATTTGTTTATAAATTAAATCTTTGACCTAAGATCGACATTTCTTGTTTTATCGTCGGATAGAGATCGTCTCTTCCTATTCCAAAAAGAAACCCTATATGTAGGTTTCTCGTCGATCTCTAACTCGTGCTTTCTCTTTCTCTTTGCTCTTAATCTCTCTGTCTCTCTTTAGTCTACAGGTTTTCCATGGCAATTTCTGCAGCAGTTCTCGCAGCGATGAAGTTCGACACAGGATTCGACGTCGACTTCGACTCATTTAGTCATTGTGATCCCATTTTTCAGGAAATGTTACAGTTGTGAGATGATCAGGGATTGAAGAAATTCATGAATATAAGGATAAAACTATCTGTTGCTGAAATTAAAGAATGGGTTTACACTTCCTCCACAAATGACTCTTCAATGATCGGTTTCGTCTCAGGACAGCAGGTTACTCTAAACCTTGCAACTCTTACAGAGATTTTTAAGTTAAATAATGGATGAGATGACCTGGAACAGGATAGTTCAGAATATAGCAGGATGTTATTGGAGATGGGTCATGCCGAGGGCATCCCATCTAAGTTATTAAAGAAAAATATATCCGTAGGTTTTAAGTTCCTTGTGGATATCGTGGGAAAGGTTCTGTTGGGCAAGCATTCATCCCATGACAACATCAATAGGCAACAGTTTGCCATCATGTCTACTCTGGTAAATAAGAAGGCCATTGATTGGGCCAGCTTGTTCCTTGATTTGATTAAGAGGAAGATCTACAAGGATGAAGTCTTCTTAGGAAGGATTCTGGGAATCTTCCTTCAGAAAACAGCTCCAGAGCTATTGGTTTCTCCAACCATAGCTATTAACTCTAGCAAGAGGTTGGATTCCTCTCTGTTCGGGAAGTGGGAGAGGATCATTCAAAAGCCCTCCAGGGCTGGAACCTCCTCCCTTATATCAGAAGACACAAGGGCTGTCACAGCCACTTCCTAACCTAATGAAGAAGTTCCTTCTCTTCCTCCTCCTCCTCCAATTACTCCCAGTGTTCCTTCTCTCCCCCCCAATGTTGTCCAAACCATATCTTCTCCTATTCAGCCATAATCTTCCATTCACCCTGCGGAACCTCAAAACCTCCACACCTTATCCCTTCCAAATTTTGACCTCCTCTCACCTCTCTCATATCCTTCTCACCAACCTGATTCACCCATAAACACTGAAACCTAACCACATATTTCCCCTATTCATTCTTCCAGAAACTCCCCTATTCAGGATGAGATCATGACCGATTTCACTCCTCTTCCCTCGCAAAATTCTGTATCGACTATGACTACATCTGAGTTTCTTCAAATTGATCAAACCTACTCCATCTCTCATCTTCTGGAACTCCACACTCCTACTCTAAAATCCTTGATAGCAGAGGCTATTTCACCACTTGCTCTCTCTATTTCCTCTCTTTCTGCCTCTATTTCAGCTTCCTCTGTCCCTTCTTCATCTGGGGGCCTGGTTTAAGTTCTCACAGAAACCAGGTAGGGGGAGATGTCGAATGAATATGTTGCAGGTTCAGTCTTAGCAGAACTTCAGGCTCAATCTGAATATGTCAGATGAAAACATAGATGTGTCAATTCCTGAGATTTCTAGAGGTTACTGTTTTATTAATCCCTCCATTAATTTACAAATTCCATTACATTCATTCTCTCTATTTAGATTAGTTTTGTTTTTAGATGAGATAAACTCTTCCAGGGCCATGGTCTGTTATACCAGACCCATGAGTCCTTCTGTTGTGAAACAACTTCTGCAGATTCAGTCAGCTTCATTTTATATAGATATTCCATCAGTTACATTTTGTACAGATATGTCATCCCCTTTGGATGTTGATCCTATGCTTTTGTCAGAAGAAAAGAATGAGTTTGATGCCATCTTAATTGCTGATGAACTACTTGATCTAGTAGCCTTAGAAAATCTGGCTTTAGCCTTAGAAATAAGTTTAGTAAATCTCCGTGAGTCTTACAGCACTATTCCCTCTCTGGATGATTTAATTGATATTGATATTCAGGAAGAAGCCAAAGAAAGGCTACCAAAAAGATTGCTGACAAACAGGTGAAGGAAATTGATGAGTTATATGACAATCCTCGGGTTTCTTCTAATGATGATGATGATGATTTAGAGGATGGTATTTCTAAAAAAAAGAAAGTCTCAAGGAAAAGGAAAGTTGCTCCCAAAACTGCTCCCAATCAAGGAAATACAAATGATACCCCATATTACATCTTGAAAGGGATTACTCCATACCCTAGGATAGAGAGCTGGATATGGTTATCCAAAAATGAGCAGAAAGCCGGGAAGAAGAGCAGGAGATATTCTCCTCCTCAGAAATTCAGAAGAGGTCCTCCTCCTCCTCCTGCTACTGCTGGTGATTTAGGTGTTGTTTTTCAAGCATCTGGTGCATCTTCCAAGCCTTCCTCTTTCTCAAGATAATATCAAAGGCAGGATAGATCTTCCAGAACTCATTCCTAAGGAGACAGCCAGCAGCATAGAAGTCAAAGTTCCTCAAAACAAGTTAAAGAAGTGATTTATCAGAACCCCTCCTTTTCTCCTCCTCAACAACAAGTTCCTCTTAAGGAACAGAAGACAGCTGCTTATCAGTCAAAAAGACGTGTTGTATCTCATAAAAGAAAGTACAGTGAGGCTGCTCCTCCAAGATCTCTCTATTCTCAAAGTGATAATCAGCACAGCTCAACAAAGTTTCAAGCTCAATCCACTCAGTTCAAAGTAGTTACACTCCTCAAGAAGATTAGCCACCTAATGATCAGGAACTTGATCCAAACTTTAGGATGGCCAGGCTTCAGGAACTAATTAGTCTCTCTCAGATAAGAAAATGTGTAGAAGAAGGAGAAGATCCATATAAATTCTCTACTATGTCTTACTACAGAGAAAAAGAGCTGAATAAACTTCAAGTCAACAAGAAAGTCTTTGATCCAGCTGAATATATGTCATAGCATCCTGAATAAATTGTGCCCAGGACTTGCACTCAGACATCTCTTGGTGGATAAGACTTGATGACATATAAGAAGAATGTACCAGACACAAGCAGGAAGATAATTTTCTCTAAACCCTCATCTGGTTCTCCATCTGATAGATTATAGTTAGTACTCTTTGTTTATTGTTTAACTGATTATGTACAATGCTCTTCTATAACATATCTACTAATGTTATTTCATCCCTCTAGATATTTATGGTCTTTGTATTTCATTTCTTTTCAGTTTTTGTTTTTGAGTGACCTCACACAAATAGGGGGTGATTGTTGGAACCCTTGTTTGGATTTTTGCTAGGTTGTTGCGCGCTAGGGTTCGAAGAAATAAACGCAACCGAACTAGCAACCCGATGAGGCAAGTATACCTATCGAATTGTAGCAAGGGGACACAAGTGTCGTATTAAGATCCGGGAACTGTTGGCTAAGCTTACTCACACGAACGCTATTATCTTATCGACGGAAAAACTAGGGTTTTTAGAAAATCTAAGTGCAATGGAGAAATTAAAGCAAACTAAAAAGAGAACTACCGCAATTAAGTTACGCTATTAAGCAAACAACTAAGCTAGAAAGGAAATTACCGCAGTTAATAAAAGAGCACAATATATGAGATTACTACAAAAGGTAGAACAATATGAAATGGAAATGCACCCGATCGAGATTCACCTCGGCTAAAGACGATTAAGAAAATGCGATAAAAATCTAAACTTAATAGGATAAGGGTCCTTGACCGTGGAGGTTCCTAAAGCTTGAACACGCTTCTCTCGAAGTCGTGCCCAACTGAGTTTAGGAAGGTCCGACCGACTCTCGTCTAAATCGGAGGCCTAAAACTCGCTTTACGCGGTGAACCCCACTATTGGATTTTACTCCAATCCGGGAGATTTGGACGTCTGCCTCTCTCAAGGGGTGCGTACAACTCCCTTTACTCTTGAATGCTCACTTCATTCTTTCGGCCTCTCGGCTAGCCCAGAATGAAAGCAAAGGCGGAGAGTATATATCGAAAATATACCTCCGACCCGTGATAAATCAAGAGTAATTCAAGGCCCTAACCTAAAAAGAAAAGATTAATTAAAACATCATAACATAATCGCTCTAACCTCGGATCATCAAGATCGAGTACAAGGAGGATTAGTTAATCATAATGGAGTGGAGGGGGGGGGAGATGAGTAGAAAAACATAAGAAGAACACAAGCTAAGGGAAGAACAATTTTATTAATGAAAAAGGGCAAGTTACACTAATGAAAATAAAATTACAAGTGCATGAAAATTAAACCCTATTCTAGCCCTACATTAAGCACTAAGCAAGAAGAAAATTACATTAAAAGCTAGCACAAACTATGATTAAACTAGGGTTAACCAACAAGTACAAAGAGAGGGGGAGAGAGAGAGAGAAAAAGCATGAAAAAGGATCAAGAAACAAAGGGGCAGCACCTCCCCCACTCAACCAAAGCTTGCTGAAATGGGGAGGAGGGGGGCTCAATTTATAGATTTTTTCTCGGGTCGGTCACGCCCTCCGACACGCCCTAGGGGGGGCGTGTCAGGGGGGCGTGACAGTACTATGTTGACCTCGGGCTCTGGATTCTGGCGGGAGGGATGATTGCTTCGGTACGTCGGTGGTCACGCCCTAGGTCACGCCCGTGACAGGGGGGCGTGACAGGCATGTCATGTCCAAATCATTGGTCGGAAATCCGTCAGTCGCCGAAAAAGGAGGGTGTCACGCCCATGTCACGGGCGTGACATGGGGCGTGACAGTACTATTTGCGTGCTGAGGCGGAAGTTCATTTAATGAGGCGGCAGCTTTGCGGCAGAGGGCGACACGCCCCTGGTCACGCCCGGTGACACGCCCAGGGAGGGCGTGACAGGGGGGCGTGACAGCGGTTTTGACCGTTTTCTGTCCATTCCAGCAGGTGTCCTCGGGATCGGGTGACACGCCCTAGGTCACGCCCAGGGAGGGCGTGACAGGGGGGCGTGACAGGTCATTTTGGCCAATTTTCCTGAAAACCTGCAAAAAGACAGGAAAAAGTTAGTGGCAATAAAATTTACATAAAAAGGATAAAAATAAACTAATAATAGACATAATTTGTACAATATAAAATATAAAATACGATAATAGTTTAGGCTACAAAACGTATTATCAAATTCCCCCAAGCTTAAGCCTTGCTTGTCCCCAAGCAAAAATATAAAAACTAGATATTTATAAAAATGACTAATCAAAAAGTTCTAATTATCCCTACACAAGTACTATGCGAAATTCTTAGTAGGGAAAAGGTGAAATGTAAGTCTAAAACAATTATTTAGGTATGGTAAAACTTTTATAAACTTTACTTAATAAAAACAAATCATCCAAAATTTTAACGAGATTTTTTTAAATGGACTTAAGTAAAGCAACGAAAATGAAAAACACGCATTGAGTTGTTACTAGATCCAAGCAACGTATTATAATTATATCAATTTAATTATCAAAAATCTAGGTTTAAATCCAAAACTAAAACTGATTTACTGTTTTTCTTTTCTTAGTTGTTAAATAAAAAACAAAAAGCGTGAATCAAAAGGACTTAAATAGGATAGAAACGTTTGGTTTAGGAAAATGATTAGGAGTGGAATTCAAAGATAAACGTGAAGGTTTAAAATCACACTAAACCAAAGCAAAGAGTTTCAAAAACTTTCATAAAAATATGTACACATTTTTTTCTTTTTCTTTTTCTTTTTCATTTTTTTTTTCTTTTTTCAAAACAAAGGCCATAAATATTTTTATTTTCCTTTTTGAGTTGGCCAAACAAAAATAAACATCACTTTTGGACATATTTCTTTTTTTTCGAAAACCTTTCTCCACAAAAATCACAAAATACCCTATCAAAAATCGTCAAAATAATTTATGAAACTCAAAAAGGCTAGTGCGATTCGATAGGTTGGAAATTTTGGCTTTGGTGAAACTGAAATGAAGAGAGGAGCTATCAAATGAAATCGGAAAAAAGGCTCAAAAACGGCTAACTAGTGGTAAAAGTTTTTAGGTTGGCAGGAAAGCTCAAACGAAAACAAAAACGGCCTAAATCATTTTCACGCTTTTGAATTTATTTAAAACAAAGGTTAGAAAAATTTTCAAAAAGCGAGTCCTAGATAATAAAAGAAGATTGATGAAATTAACTTGAAAATAGAAATAATAGGTGACTTGGATCGTTCACATCTACTACGTTATTCAAAAGTTGACTTTACAAAAATTATTCAAAAACGAAAAAGAAAATAGTGGATGATGAATTTTTGAGAAAGTAAAGGAAATAAAAAACAAAAAACCATAATAGAAATGCGAGTTTTAGAAAAATATTTCACCTTAACATGCTACCGCGAATTAGAAACACAGCATGGCCAACATTTTACTTGCGAAACATAATTAAAAAGGACGATTAGAAATATTATAATTAACTAAGTTGTTTATAGGAGATTTTGAGTAAAACAAAACTGAAAACTAGGGGTACTATTGAAATACCAAAATGTCTAAACTATTCAAAAATACATATATATTTTTTTTATTTTGAGAAATATTCTCTTTTTTTTTTTTGGATTTTGGAAAATTTTTCTCTTTTTTGGAATTTTAAGATATTCATTTTTTTTTTTTTTATTTATGGAACTATTTACAAAAAAAAAAGGAAATTATTTACACTAAGCAAAAATGAAGGAGGAAATCCTCCCCCAAGCTTAAAACAGACATTGTCCTCAATGGCTAAAGAAGGGGATTGGAGAAGGAGAGAAAAATAAAGTGCAGAATTGAAAGACAGAATTGAAATACAGGTACTTCCCCGGATTTATTTGCTGCGAAAACTGAGTGATGCCGCTCCCCGAATGTCTTCTTTGGACTTCGTGATGGATTCAGCAATGTTGGAGCAGGCGATCGCAGAAGCTTCAGCTTGTCGGAGCCGTCCGAGGCAAAAATTGTAAAATAAAGAAAACAGAAAAAGATAACTTGGGTTGCCTCCCAAGAGCGCCCTTTGGTTAAAGCGTCGTTGAGCTCGACGCATCAAAAATAATATTGTCCAAAAATATTGTTGCCCCGAAATAAAATTGTTTTTAGCAAAAAAAATAAAAAGTTCAAGATTAAAGTTCGTGAAGCAGAAACTTAATAGTGTTTGGACTGACATCATCATCACCAGAGAAATACAGTTTAAGACGCTGACCATTCACTTTGAAATTACCCTTATCAGGGTGAGAAATTAAAACAGTTCCATAAGGAAATACTTCTAAAACAGAAAATGGGCCAGACCAGCGAGATTTTAATTTGCCCGGAAATAAACGTAAACGAGAATTATATAAAAGGACTTGGTCGCCCGGTTTAAAGTTTTTAGGATGCCTTAAGTGTTTATCGTGTAAACACTTCGTCCGCTCTTTATAAAGTTTATTATTTTCATAAGCATAAGAGCGCCACTCGTCGAGTTCATTTAGTTGGAATTTTCGAAGGTCACCGACTGAGTGGGGATCGAAGTTTAAAAATTTTAAGGCCCAAAAGGCGCGGTGTTCTAACTCTACGGGCAGATGGCACGATTTTCCATAGACCAGCCGATACGGCGTACATCCGAGGGCAGTTTTGTACGCTGTTCGGTAGGCCCATAGAGCATCGTCAAGTTTGGCTGACCAGTCTTTTCTAGAAGTTGAAACAGTCTTTTCTAATATTCTTTTTATTTCTCTATTTACTACTTCGACTTGACCGTTAGTTTGGGGGTGGTAGGCAGTGGACAGTTTATGCGTAACGCCGTATTTAGTAAGGATTTTTGAAAATTGCGCGTTACAGAAATGGGAACCCCTATCGCTAACGATTGCGCGAGGCGTACCGAATCTAGAAAATAATTTTTTTAAAAACGTGACTACAACTCGGGAGTCGTTCGTAGGAAGAGCTTGGGCCTCAGCCCATCGTGAAACATAATCAACAGCAACTAAAATATATTTGTTTCCGAAGCTAGAAGGAAGGGGGCCAACAAAATCAATTCCCCAGAGGTCGAAAATTTCGCACTCTAAGAAATAATTTTGCGGCATTTCATTTTTATTAGAAATATTGCCCGACCGTTGGCAACTATCACACCTGCTCACAAAGGCTTGCGCGTCTTTAAACAGGCTAGGCCAGTAAAAACCCGCGCAAAGCACCTTATGAGCGGTGCGAGCAGCTTGATAGTGCCCACCTGTCGGACCTTCATGCAAATGTTTTAGAATATCAATTCCTTCATCAAAAGAAACACATCTCCTTATCACTTGATCCGCACAAATTTTGAAAAGATGCGGGTCTTCCCAAAAGTAGTTCTTCAGCTCAGAAAAGAATTTCTTCTTCTGCTGAGAGGAGAACTCTTTTGGGAGCACCCGGGCCACTAGATAGTTGGCGATGTGCGCGAACCAAGGAGAAGTAGATGTATTAACTAAAAGCAGCTTCTCATCAGGAAAATAGTCATTAAAGGATTTTTCATTTAATTTTTCTATAAAGGGGTTATCTAATCTTGATAGATGGTCGGCGGCCAAGTTCTCGGCTCCTCGCTTATCACGGATCTCTAAGTCAAACTCCTGGAGGAGTAAGACCCAGCGAATCAAGCGAGGCTTGGCATCCGTTTTGGCAAGAAGGTACTTGAGGGCCGAGTGGTCCGTAAAAACAATGATTTTTGAAAGTGTAATGTAAGGGCGAAATTTATCAAACGCAAATACTACAGCTAAGAGCTCTTTTTCGGTTGTGGTGTAATTTTCTTGTGCAGATGTGAGGGTTTTACTAGCGTAATAGATGGGGTGGAAGTTCTTAGATATGCGTTGACCTAATACGGCTCCCACCGCAAAACTACTCGCATCGCACATAATCTCGAAAGGAAGGTCCCACACCGGAGCTATCATAATCGGCGCGTTAATTAACTTTTCTTTAATTAATTCAAAGGCAGAAATACAAGAGTCATCAAAAATGAATGGAGCGTCTTTTTCTAAGAGATGGGTGAGGGGCTTAGTGATCTTGGAGAAGTCCTTTATAAAACGACGATAAAAACCAGCGTGGCCTAGGAAACTTCTTATAGCTTTTATGTTTGTAGGTGGCGGCAACTTCTCAATAACTTCTATCTTGGCAACGTCTACCTCAATACCTTTAGCAGAAATTTTATGACCCAAAACTAACCCTTCCCTCACCATAAAATGGCATTTTTCCCAATTTAGGGCAAGGTTAGTTTCTTCGCATCGTTCTAAGACTTTTTCGAGGTTTTCTAAACATCTATCGAAGGTATCGCCGAACACGGAGAAATCGTCCATGAATACCTCCATAATGCTTTCTACGTACTTGTCAAATATTGCGAGCATACATCGTTGGAATGTAGCCGGCGCATTGCATAATCCAAACGGCATTCTTCGGTACGCGAAGGTGCCGAAGGGACAAGTAAACGTAGTTTTCTCTTGGTCCTCGGGAGAGATGGGTATTTGAAAGTACCCCGAGAGGCCATCGAGAAAACAATAAAAGCTATGGCCGGAGAGACGTTCTAAAATCTGGTCAATAAACGGTAGAGGAAAGTGGTCCTTACGGGTGGCGTCATTTAACTTACGGTAATCTATGCACATACGCCAACCCGTCACCGTCCGTGTCGGGATTAATTCATTATTCTCATTACTAACTACGGTTATCCCTCCCTTTTTTGGAACTACCTGAACGGGGCTAACCCACTTACTGTCTGATATAGGGTAGATAATTCCTGCGTCTAATAGTTTCATAACCTCGCCCTTAACTACTTCTTTCATATTCGGGTTTATACGGCGCTGAGGTTGGATAGAGTTACGCGAATTATCTTCCATTAAAATTTTATGTGTACAGAAAGATGGGCTTATGCCCTTGATATCAGAAATTTGCCAAGCAATAGCCCGGCGATGCTTACGTAGAACTAGAAGAAGTTTATCGTTCTGCGTATCCGTGAGGTAGGCCGAAACGATAACTGGTAACTTGGAGTCTTTCTCTAAGAAAGCATACTTAAGGTGTTCGGGAAGTTCTTTAAGTTCTAGGGTAGGGGGTTCTTCATAAGAGGATTTTGAGATTCTTTCTTTTTCAAAAATAATATCTTCATAAACTTTTTTATAAGGAACGTAATAAGGGGTGGGGCTAGCAGCCAAGACGGCTTCTTGTACAGATTCAGTGGTAAGGAAAGAGGAAGAACAAAAATCAGAAAACTCTTTTTCAAACTCAGAAAGACAATAAGAAGATTCATCACTTCCTTGCAGTGATTCTGTTGTAAGAGAAGAGGAGCAAAAAGTAGAAAATTCTTTTTCAAAGTCAGAGAGGCAGTAGGAAGAATCATCACTCACGGCGTCTACGAAAAAACATGAGTCATCGTTCGCTAAGGTGTTCTTCATCGAAGGGGTGATCGGAAATGTGACTTCATCGTCGCCTACTCGAAGAAAGAGCTTACCATTGCTTACGTCAATGATGGCTCGGGAGGTGGCAAGGAAGGGTCGGCCAAGGATCAGGGGAACCTCGACGTCTTCTTCGATGTCCAAAATGACAAAGTCCACCGGGAAGATGAACTTGTCGACTTTCACTAGAACGTCCTTCACTATTCCTAACGGGTACTTGACGGATCTATCGGCTAGCTGGATACTCATATGCGTGGGGTTAAGGCTACCAATCCCTAACTTTTTGAACAACGAAAAGGGCATTAGGTTTATACTTGCGCCTAAATCGGCTAACGCGTGTTTAACAAAGAGATCACCGAAGACACACGGGATAGAGAAACTACCCGGGTCTCTGATTTTCTTCGGCAAACCGTTTGTTAAAACGGCGGAGCACTCGGCGTTAAGCGTGACGTGCGAAAGATTCTCTAACTTCTTCTTGTTTGTGAGGAGGTCTTTGAGATATTTGGCGTATTTCGGCATTTGCGAAATAGCCTCGTGGAAGGGAAGATTAATGTGGATTTGTTTGAAGATTTCTAAGAAGCGGGAGTACTGATCATCTTGACGTTGTCTATTAAGTTCAGAGGGGTATGGAGGAGTTGAATTATTTTTGAAGATGGGTGGTGGAGTGAGATTATTTTCTAAAGTGGGGGTGATTACTTCTTCAGCAGAGGGTGGAAGCGGAGCGGAGCTTTGATTTTTAAAAGCAGAAGCGGAGCTTGCCTCGGGCTCTTCACTTACCATACCGGAGACTTGCTTCCCACTCCGAAGAGTTATAGCTTTCGCTTGCTCTCTCGGGTTGGGTTCGGTATTGGAAGGAAGAGACCCTGCGGGTCGCTCAGAAATTATTTTCGCGAGCTGTCCTACCTGATTTTCTAAACTTTTTACGCTTCCGGTTAAAGTTCTTATGGTAGCGTCATTTGTGGTGATATATTTAGAAAGTAATTCCTCCAAGCTTGGAGGTTTTGGGTAATTTTGAAGAAGTGGTGGTGATGGTGGTTGTGCAGAAAAATCATTTTGCGGAGGTGGGCGCATCGCATTCGATGGATTACTCCATGAAAAGTTCGGGTGATTTCTTAAAGCGGGGTTATAACTATTCGGAAAATTAAAACCAGGCGGATGAAAATTCGCAGCAGAAAAATTATTAAAAGCAGTTCTAGGCAAATTATTAACATAATCTAAATGTTCTGGAGTAGGGGTTGCAGATTCCCATACCTGAGGGGCGGAGGTAGCAGTCATCTCCGTGATTTTTTTGCTTAGGATTTCTACTTGCAGAGCGAGCTGGGAGACGTTGTCCACTTCATAGATACCTGCAGGCTTGTTCGGGCGGGACCTAGGCACATTCCACTGATAAGTGTTCATGGCCATATCCTCAAAAAGCTCAAGAGCGGCTTCCGGGGTCTTATGATTTAAAGTACCGCCAGAAGCTGCGTCTATCATTTGCTTCGTGCTTTGATTTAGCCCGTTATAAAACGTCTGCACTTGTAACCATACAGGCAGCGCGTGATGTGGGCATCGTCTTAATAATTCTTTAAATCTCTCCCAGGTTTCGTAAAGGGTTTCAGAGTCTATTTGTCCGAAGGCAGAGATGTCGTTCCTAAGTTTTGCAGTTTTAGCGGGCGGAAAATACTTCGCCAAAAATTTTTCAGTTAATTCATTCCAAGTGGTTATGCTATTTTTCGGAAGTGTGTTAAGCCACTGCTTAGCTTTAGTTCTTAGAGAGAAGGGGAAGAGTCTTAGCCTGATCGCATCATTTGTGACACCATTTATCTTGAAGGTGTCGCAAATTTCAAGAAAGCTAGCTATATGTGCGTTCGGATCTTCATCTTGAAGTCCGTCAAATTGCACATATTGCTGCACCATTTGAATTATGCTAGGCTTTAGTTCAAAGTTATTATTTGCTATAGTAGGGCGGACTATACTCGATTCTGTTCCCTCGAGGTTCGGTCGTGCATAATAGGACATAGTCCTTTGCACGGCCTCATCTACGTTGGGTTCTTCCATTCTTAAAGTATTAAATGACTCGGAGTCCTCAACCGGCACTTGGATAGTAGGACCTTGAAATCGCGATCTTCTCCGAAGAGTACGCTCAATTTCGTGGTCCAAGTCCAAAATAACCGACGGACTCCCGCGGGTCATGCACTAAAAGAACAGAAAAGAAGAAGAGAAAGAAAAAAAGGATAAACTAGAAAGAAAAACTAGATTTAGAAAATTAAATTAAAATTTTTTTTTCTTTTTGAAATAGATTTTTTTTTTTATAGATTAACTCCCGAACTTCCCAAGGACTACCCCGTGAAGGGTTCGCAAGGTACTAGACAAGACAGTGGCGCTTAAAGCCCTTTGCCCTTTTCGAGAGAATTAGGTGGCGTAGAAAAATTGTGAGGTTGGTTTCTATTAAGAGCGGTGTTAAATTTTTTGATTTTTTTTTTTAAAAACTTTAAAGAAAGGGGATGAGAAAGAGAAGAGATAAAATTAATAGGTTCGTGTTTTCAAAATATCAACGGAAGTTGGGTCCCCGGCAACGGCGCCAAAAACTTGTTGCGCGCTAGGGTTCGAAGAAATAAACGCAACCGAACTAGCAACCCGATGAGGCAAGTATACCTATCGAATTGTAGCAAGGGGACACAAGTGTCGTATTGAAATCCGGGAACTGTTGGCTAAGCTTACTCACACGAACGCTATTATCTTATCGACGGAAAAACTAGGGTTTTTAGAAAATCTAAGTGCAATGGAGAAATTAAAGCAAACTAAAAAGAGAACTACCGCAATTAAGTTACGCTATTAAGCAAACAACTAAGCTAGAAAGGAAATTACCGCAGTTAATAAAAGAGCACAATATATGAGATTACTACAAAAGGTAGAACAATATGAAATGGAAATGCACCCGATCGAGATTCACCTCGGCTAAAGACGATTAAGAAAATGCGATAAAAATCTAAACTTAATAGGATAAGGGTCCTTGACCGTGGAGGTTCCTAAAGCTTGAACACGCTTCTCTCGAAGTCGTGCCCAACTGAGTTTAGGAAGGTCCGACCGACTCTCGTCTAAATCGGAGGCCTAAAACTCGCTTTACGCGGTGAACCCCACTATTGGATTTTACTCCAATCCGGGAGATTTGGACGTCTGCCTCTCTCAAGGGGTGCGTACAACTCCCTTTACTCTTGAATGCTCACTTCATTCTTTCGGCCTCTCGGCTAGCCCAGAATGAAAGCAAAGGCGGAGAGTATATATCGAAAATATACCTCCGACCCGTGATAAATCAAGAGTAATTCAAGGCCCTAACCTAAAAAGAAAAGATTAATTAAAACATCATAACATAATCGCTCTAACCTCGGATCATCAAGATCGAGTACAAGGAGGATTAGTTAATCATAATGGAGTGGAGGGGGGGGAGATGAGTAGAAAAACATAAGAAGAACACAAGCTAAGGGAAGAACAATTTTATTAATGAAAAAGGGCAAGTTACACTAATGAAAATAAAATTACAAGTGCATGAAAATTAAACCCTATTCTAGCCCTACATTAAGCACTAAGCAAGAAGAAAATTACATTAAAAGCTAGCACAAACTATGATTAAACTAGGGTTAACCAACAAGTACAAAGAGAGGGGGAGAGAGAGAGAGAAAAAGCATGAAAAAGGATCAAGAAACAAAGGGGCAGCACCTCCCCCACTCAACCAAAGCTTGCTGAAATGGGGAGGAGGGGGGCTCAATTTATAGATTTTTTCTCGGGTCGGTCACGCCCTCCGACACGCCCTAGGGGGGGCGTGTCAGGGGGGCGTGACAGTACTATGTTGACCTCGGGCTCTGGATTCTGGCGGGAGGGATGATTGCTTCGGTACGTCGGTGGTCACGCCCTAGGTCACGCCCGTGACAGGGGGGCGTGACAGGCATGTCATGTCCAAATCATTGGTCGGAAATCCGTCAGTCGCCGAAAAAGGAGGGTGTCACGCCCATGTCACGGGCGTGACATGGGGCGTGACAGTACTATTTGCGTGCTGAGGCGGAAGTTCATTTAATGAGGCGGCAGCTTTGCGGCAGAGGGCGACACGCCCCTGGTCACGCCCGGTGACACGCCCAGGGAGGGCGTGACAGGGGGGCGTGACAGCGGTTTTGACCGTTTTCTGTCCATTCCAGCAGGTGTCCTCGGGATCGGGTGACACGCCCTAGGTCACGCCCAGGGAGGGCGTGACAGGGGGGCGTGACAGGTCATTTTGGCCAATTTTCCTGAAAACCTGCAAAAAGACAGGAAAAAGTTAGTGGCAATAAAATTTACATAAAAAGGATAAAAATAAACTAATAATAGACATAATTTGTACAATATAAAATATAAAATACGATAATAGTTTAGGCTACAAAACGTATTATCATAGGTTCACTCTTAGGATTTCTTGACACCCTTGTATAGCCAGGGTCTCTGTCTAAGTCTTAGTTAGGTCCCCTCTAGGTCAGGTTTTGTACAGACCAGCATTGCAGTGGACTCAGACTCAGATTCAGATAAATGTTGTGGACTATCTATATTAGTTCGACTATAGTCGAACTCAGCTCGACGATCGTCAATCTCCCATCGACGATCTCAGAGTCTTCTACCCTGAACTGAGCTCGACAATCTATGAGCTCAGGTCAAAGATTTCGTTTTTCTAAGCAATAATCTCAGTTCTACGATAATCGTTCTCTGGTCGACGATCTCTTAACTCAGTTCGACGATCTCTGAATGGAGCTCTACGATTCTATACTACTTTCAGTTCTTCTGAACAGTCAGAGTTATTTATTTTTATTATGATAAAGTTTTTCAAGGCAGATATATTCTGATGATTAATGTGTATTCTCCCAAGGCTGATAGCCGTATTCTTGATGCATTAATTATGGTTTTCACAGAATATTTTATCAAGAAAGTTATGGTAATGCATTTATGATTGCCAGTAATATCTAGCTGTTAGGACTCCTCAATTCTTGTATAAAATTATGTTTTGTCTTGGGAATTCAAATTGATGTCGTTTTTCTTCATTCTGACAAAATATATATCTTAGAAAGACTACAAGAAATAGATAGTAGTAATCAATCAGTATTTAGAGAAGAATATTGCTCTCAAAGGATCTTGAATGTTTTTCTGAAAAGAAGAAGAAGAAGAACCTTTTAAAAAACAACTCTCTCCAGTCTTCTGCCTTCTTTAGTCTTCAAAGATTTACAGAGAGCAAAAAATCTGTAACAGTTCAAAGACGCAAAAGGCTCTGCAACATATTTTTAAGACCAACACCTAGGGCCAAGTTTTCCTCTTCCTGAATATATACACCATCTCAGGGGGAGCTTGGACACCCAACTTTAATTCACACAGACTTCTCATTTGCCTGAGAAAGAGAAGATTTCCAATCATTCTTGTTTCTTTTACCTCGATCTGTACTGGGTGATCTCTCCCTTCAAAAGTGAACACTTGTGGTGATAGGGCACCTGTTCAAAAACTTATTGGATTTTGAGCTCCTGATCAAAAGCTCAAAGGGTCTCTAGATCTACCTACACCAGATCTTGTGGTGATAGGGCACCTGATCAAAAACCTAAGTAGATTCCTATCTGGGTGGTAGAAGAGTTGATGTACCCAGATTTGGTGAACCACTATAAATTTTCTTGTGTCGTCTGGTTGCTGTGTGATTTCTTTGTGTGTTGTGTTATGTTGTGGTAGTCTAGCCTATTTTATTTCACTAGTTATAGTAATCAATTTTTTAATTCCGCAATAAATCTAAACAATTTTTTAAATACTCTATTCACCCCCCCTCTAGATTAAAACCTATATATCCCTCTCTTTCAGGTAGTATGCGGTTGTGTATCGACTATCGGGAAATGAATAAGCTGATGGAGAAAATCAAGTATACGATTCCACGGATAGATGACTTGTTTGATCAGCTAGTGGGATCAACCGTCTATTCTAAACTGGACTTAAAATCTAGTTACTACCAGTTAAGGATTCGGGAAGATGACATTCCCAAGATAGCATTTGAAATACGCTACGGTCATTATGAGTTCACTGTAATGTCGTTTGGGCTATGTAATACGCAATCAGTGTTAATGGATCTAATGCACCGAATGTTCTGCGAGTACTTGGGCTTGTTTGTGATCGTCTTTATTGACAACATATTAGTGTATTCTCAGTCTGAAGCAGACCATGCGAACCATTTACGGATGTTGTTGTATACCTCGAGGCGAAACAAGCTCTATTCCTAGTTCTCAAAGTGTGAGCTTTGGCTATCGTCAATGGCTTTTCTTGGCCATGTGGTGAGTGGAGAGGGCATAACGGTGGATCCGTCAAAGATAAGATCCATACGGGAGTGGCCGGAGTTGTCTTATGTTGCCGAAATCAGGAGTTTTCTTGGATTGGCTGGCTACTACAGATGTTTCGTAGAAAACTTCTCACAGATCGCTTTGCCGCTTACCACATTAACAAGGAAGGATGAGAAGTTCGTTTGGACGCCAGAGTGCGCGCGAGCTTTTGAAGAGGTTAAGAGTCGTTTAACCACGATGCCTGTTTTGACGTTGTCATGTGGTATAGATGAATATGAGATTTATAGTGATGCATCAAGGAGCAGCTTAGGTTGCGTTCTTCTTCAATTTGGAAAAGTGATAGCATATAGATCGTGATAGTTGAAAGTGCATGAGCGAAACTATCCCATCCACGACTTGGAGTAAGCGGAGGTAATTTTTGCACTTAAATTATGGCTAAATGTTGTCACAGATGCCTTTAGTCGTCGGACTACACTGGCCACTCAATATTCAAGGACCATAAGAGTCTAAAGTACCTATTTAATCTGAAGGATCTCAATATGCGACAACGAAGGTGGATGGAGTTCCTCGGGGACTACACCTTTGATATTCTTATACTGCCGGGAAGGGAAATTTGGTCACAGATTCCATGAGTCGTCGGACTCCGACAAGGGCAAATTGGATGCAGATGCATGATAAGCATCTAATCCAGGAGATGGAAGCTTTAGAGATTTCTTGTGTTGACATGAATTTCACAGCAAATGCGTGTTTGAACTGGACAGAGGTACAATATGACCTTGCAGATAGAGTTTGACGACCAACGGAACTTGTTGCATGTTTGCAACGTTATGCAGTGGATGGGTCAAATGGCCAATTCTCCTAGGATGATGGCCTTTTGCGAAAGAATGATCATTTGTGTGTCCTTAATATACGCAAGCTAAGAGATGAATTGATGTATGAAGCGCACTTCACGAAATATTCAATTCACCCAGGGAGCACAAAATGTACAAAGACATGAAAAAGCTATTCTGGTGGTAGAGTTTAAAGAAAGAAATCGCACACTATGTGGCTAAATGTCAGACATGTGCCTTAGTGATAGCGGAATGTCAGAAGCATGGAGGTTTCCTGAAGTCACTACCGATTCCAGAAATGGAAGTTTGATGATATTTCAATGGATTTTTTTTCGATGATATTTCAATGGATTTCGTGTATGTTTCGTCGAGATCTCAATGCGGTAACGATTTGATTTGGGTGATCGTAGACCGGTTGACTAAAGTTGCTCACTTCATTCCGAACAAGAGGGATGATTCAGTGGATGTCCTGGCTAAGCTTTATGTTGAGCAAATCGTACGATTGCATGGTGTTCCCCGTAGAATCGTAAGTGATCGAGATGGGCACTTCACTTCGAATGATTGGAGGCTAATCCATAAGTTATTAGGAACAAAGTTAACCTTTACTATGGCCTTTGATCCACAAACGGATGGTCAGACTGAGAGAACCAACAGAACGATAGAGGACATGCTCCGAATGTGCGCCTTGGATTTCGAGAAGAGATGGGAAGATCACCTCTATATGGTAGAGTTTTCCTACAATAATAGCAATCAGGCTAGCATAAATATAGCATCGTTTGAATCTTTGTATGGTAGGAAATGTCGTACACCATTAGCTTGGGCGGAAACAGGCGAGTCAAAATTATATGAGCGTAAAGATGTCGAAGAAGCTAATTCTACGATACGCTCTATCCAGGAGAGGCTATTGATTGCCCAAGATAGGTAAGCAAAGTACTACAATGCCAAGCATCGAAATGTGGAATTCGCGGTGGGAGATTGGGTATATTTAAAAATCAAGCCATTTAAAGGCGTGTACGGGATTAGGCGCTTGAAAAAGTTAAGTCCGAGGTATCTTGTTTCGTTTGAAGTGGTGGAGCGAGTTGGAGAAGCTGTCTATCGGCTAGCTCTTTCGGAAGAATTTAGTGGATTGCATGATGTGTTCCACATATCCGTGCTTCAGAAAGCCGTGAAAGATCCAGCTTAGGTAATGTCTAATGATCGCGTACCTGTCGAGTCTTGACTAACGACGAAGGTTAGGCCCATCCGGATTGAGGATACGATAGTTAAGTAATTGCGGAACAAAACAATCGGTATGGTCAAAGTTTAGTGGGACAATTGTGGACGTGAGGAGCTAACATGGGAGCGGCAGCAAACCATGCGTTCTGAATTTCCTGAATTATTTGTATAAAATGTTGTAATATTTCTTTGTTGAAGGAAAAATATGTTATAACAACTTTATTGTTGTATTCAGGTGTTGTATACAAATTTCGGGACGAAATTTTTTGTAAGGGGGAAAGGATTGTAACACCCCAAAGAGTACATGAATTAGCTCGAAGAAGATCGACGAGTAGAGCTCGATGAAGATCGTCGAGATGAGCTAGCGGAGGTCGATGAAGATCGTCGAGCTGGGCTCGATGAAGATATTCGAGCTGGGCTCGTTGAAGATTGTCGATCTGAGCTCGATGAACATTGTCGAGTGGAGCTCGACGAAGATCGTCGAGCTGAGCTCGACAAAGGTCATCGAGTGGAGATCGTCGATCTGAGCTCGACAAAGGTCGTCGAGCGGAGCTCTATGATTTTGAAATGATTTATGTCAGGAGGATGTTAGGCAGCCACTGAGCGGTGAGTTAATTTCAACCCGAGTCGTTGCATGGTTTTGATGATTTGATCGTGTGGCTGGAATGTACTCTGAGGCCTCTTATGCAGACGGATAGAAAGATGAAAATCATTATTTCTTTTTCCTTTCTCTCTCTTCCCGAGTTCTGGAGCGGAAGACTCTCGGCTGGAGTTAGGGTTGCTGAGGTTGCTGGAGAAGAGTTTATGGCCGAAAACCAAATCTGAATCTATAATCGCGAAGGGGAAAGTGAGGCAGTCATTTCCATCCGTGTAGAAAAGTTGTTTCATGGCTCCAAAAAGAACGTCAAGGGTAAC
The DNA here is from genome assembly GCA_039513925.1 of Platanthera zijinensis. Lineage (NCBI taxonomy): Eukaryota > Viridiplantae > Streptophyta > Magnoliopsida > Asparagales > Orchidaceae > Platanthera > Platanthera zijinensis. The sequence continues at coordinate 144,461,459 of CM077088.1, forward strand.
AATCTTTCTCCTTGGACATGTGAAGTCCTTACTTTGGCATGTGCATGGGTTTCCCCCACCAAAAGGTGGATGATTGAGGGATTTCCCTTTGGTTTATTCTAGAAATCCCCAATAAAGTCTTGCATATAGATCCGGAAATGTGTAGTACAGAATAGGCATGCTGTGTGAAGCCCATCTGGATAGGTTGTTCTGGATTGTTGATGCTGTATTTTGCATACCGGAGAAGACTCCGCATATAAACGAGTATTTTGTGGGGTCATCGGGTTATGCCTTTGAAGCGGAGTACAGGGAGTACTTGAGTGGAATTCCAGGAAATACCCTCGAATTTTATGTGTTGTATGTTATGTAAGTCCAGTATTTCTGGCACTACAAGTGGCTGCAGGGATTTCTGGATGGTTGGTCAAGTTAAGGTTAGGGTTGGGTACAGAAAGAGAGTTCTATTGCTAACGCTAGGATACAGTGGTTATTGCTGACGATAGCTCCTAGCTAACCTGTGATTGTGAAGCCAGTCCTTCGGGGACAATGTGGTTATTGTTAGCTACGAGCTCTTAAAAGGCTTCGTGTCAAACAGACAAGTGGATGCCGACCCGCATTAGTCTAGATATTGAACTTGCAATTTGTGCAACAGGCAAGGGCTGAACTTTATCCGCATTATGGTTATTTAACTTGAGTTCCTAAGTTGTTGGCTTAGTTAGGATCACATAACGAGAGGCTTGGGTTGTTCACCGTCAAGACTAAAGTATCCGGCTGTAGGCCATAGAGAGCAATGCTCAAAGTTTATCGTTGGGTTTTCGACCTTTGAACGGTGGTGGAACCCTGGTTTTTCGGTACACCAATAATGTGCCATGAGTGCACGGAGCATTGGACCGTATAGTCGACGTTTGTAAAATATTGATGGTGCGTGAGTGCACATCTTTTTATATATCTGCTTGTGAAATGCCATGCCTGTAGGGAAGGATTCCCACTGCCCCGAAAAATGGGTAGGTTCGTTATAAATTGGTCAGCTGAATGCTACCACTGCCTTATTTGCCACCGTGCGGTGGAATGTCCTTATACAAGTGCTGGAGAGTCGAGTGGGAAATAGCAGGCTGAAGCCCTTATTGCTACTGCTGCTACTATGCTGTCCCTCGAAGGCCAATTAAAGAAATGTTTTACTATTTTCATGTGTGGACGGCCTGCGTGCCGATGTATGTTATCCACACTCGTGAAGAGAACCTGTAAGGCCTTAAGCCCAACTTTTGTGTATTTGGTATACATTCCTTTGAGATATATAAATGTGTTTGTTTATATATATAATAGGCATTCATGGTTGGTGAGTTCATGTTTAACTCCTAATGCTTCTCCTAGAATGCTCTGAGTTAGGATGCGTGTACTAGTTTTTGATATTAACCTGTAACCTCACCGTCTGTTTGTGGCATATAGTGTGGGGCCCCGACCAGACCTTCTATTATATGTCATTTAATGGATGGGGTCGTTACAGCCTTTCTTTATCTTCCAATCTGGAGGCATCATCCTCCATTTCTTCAGATATTTTGTTAACAATTTCCTCTTTTATTTGCCTAGCATCCTTGGATGGAGGCAAATCATCTCCTTCCTCTCCAGTAGATCCAGCAAACCTAGCAGCAATCTCATCCACTTTAGGAATAGAATCTGACTTTAGTATGCTCACACGACTAAGAGGGGTAAGATTAGATGAGGCTGATACCTGGATATTCATGTTCCTCGTAGACACTTCAGCAGATTAAGATAGATCAGGATCATGAGGCTCTTCGTCCTCAGATGAGCTGCTGGAGGAGCTAGGCGCAGTAGTAGCAATTCTCTTTCCTTTTCTCTCCATAGCTTCAGGACCATGGAGATAAAGGACCCTGTCCCATCTCTCAAACATCCTGATGTCCATCCTTCTCATGTGGTGTATTCTTGCATCAAGTTTTAGATTCAGAATTTCTGGAGCGGCTTCTCGCAGAAATAGTAAAAGGATTCTCCCCAAATTGGGTTCAGCCATGCAGTCCACTACTCTTTCAAACACCACTCTTCCCCAATCAGTTCTCTTATACAGTATGACCCTTGCCATTAGTTCAACCATCCTTTTTGAGATTTTGTCATGGGAGCTTGTTTTGCATATCAGAGCTTTCCCAATGACATCGGCTAGAAACTTACCTCTCAGGTTAAGTTCTTTCCTTTGAATTGATCTGGTTGTTTGTTTGGAAAGTCCACTCCATTTCATTGCCGATTTATCATTATCCAGTAATAGCTCTTCTTCTTCCTTAGTTGCAGAGAGCTTTGGCAGCTGCAGAGCCTTGCTTAGCCTTCTGGGGGGTTATCTTGATCTTCTTTCCACTTACTATAGTCTTCATTTTACCAGCCAAAGCATCCGCTTTGGCGTTGGCAAACAACTCCAGTACTTCCCTCTTCCATAGAAGACAGGGCTCCGTAAGGACAAAGGCTAGGTTAGATTTCTGTAGAATATTAAGCACCTACTGAACTTCTTCTAGAGCATCAACGAATTCATTTCGAACCACCTTTGCTCCTTCAAAGAGGAAATCTGGACCCTTGGACGCCATTTCTCTAGAGAATTTGAGAATGCTAGCGAAAGGGTTCCCTTCGATTTAGCGAATGCGAGCGGGAGAGGGTAAGGAACAGTGACTTGGCTTATTGCACAAGCCCTTCTATTTATATGTATTGCTAAAAGGAAGGCGGAAAGTCACTAATCCATATTTGTTGTTTAATCTTGTTCAATGGCTAGTATTGAATCTCGACACATATCCGCAGTCCGTATTTTCTCCAGTATTTGTTAAGTAATCTTATTTAGCTTAACATCAGTTTTCTTTAGTAATTAAATTTTCAATCAGCCCCTAACTGTGTTGACCTAACTTGCAGGGGTAATGTAGACCTACAGTACACATTCTAAAATGTGTTTTATTGGGGTGCAATTAGACATAATTTCAATAACCTTACATTAATTTCAACTCAGAGTGTATTAGCCCCAAATCTCAATTGGCTCAACCAAATTTTGTTACTAATCTAGCTTTGTATTCCATATGCAATATGTCCTTGGGTATGTTGAGACAGGTTACATTTTGTGGCATGGCAAACATGTAAGCCACAATCACATATATTAAGAAGAGTTATTATTTTTACATCTTCTTAGTCATTTGTTTCAATTACCCTTCTCATACCTGAGTCATCAATTTTGAAATAAAGTAGTAGAATTAAAGAAAGGTGAATTCTACATATCTCTGCTCTATAGATTTTAATTCCATGCTAGATTCACAGTTTCTGAGCATACCAGTAACCTTGCTTCTGAGCTTTACCATTTAATGTTCATCTTGTTTTCCTTTGTAAGCTCCCCCTTAATAATTGCACTTGTCATTGATATTTTGTGCATGATGATAAGTTGAATAATTTCTTGTATCCAGACTTGGGTCTGGTACAACATTGTCTAAGGAAAATAAATGGTTATGGCCATTTGGACTATCCAGCAAGACAGAGTTACCTTCCCTTAGGAACCCAAGCTGACTTGGGTCCTAGGTTCTTGTTAGCTTGAAAAAGCAAATGTCTACCTATAGGATCCCTATCAAGAATACTTTATCTTGCCCTTAGCACACTAGGGTTGTGACAACAATCTATGGCAAAGTGGCCCACTTTGCAACAACACCAGAACCCATGAATATTGTATCTTCTCTTCTGAGCAGGTCTGGCAGTATGGTTGACTGCAGACTGAACATAAGGAAGAGCAACTTCCTTATTCCAAATTCTCTTAGACACAGTCTGACTTAGAGTGGGTCTGACATGATAAGAGCTTGGTTTTTCAAAAGGTCTATCAGCAGCAGTTCTCCTTGCAGAGGACATGTTGTTGGTGCCCTTGGAAGATTCCAAGTCTTGCATCGTGGCAGATTTACCTTTGGCCAGAGTGTGAGCAGGGAGATTTTGAGAAAAGACCACTGTTTTGCTCAAGAGAGATGGAGCTGGTACATTAAATACAAAAGGTCCAGGATGGGCCTTTTGCACTTCTTCATGGGGAGCCTTCTAAGCACTCAAACCCATGTCCTTTCTTCTTCCATTGTAAGAGACATTTGTAGTCTTACAAGGAAGATTCTCATTCCTCTAGTGACCATCCTTGGGTTCTTGGCCATACCTGTTGGAAGGGAGAATTATTGTGTGTAAGGTAGGCTGAGGCCTGATAGGAACTTGGCCTCTTTTTTAAGATTGGATTACTTTAGAAATCCACTCAGATTCAGATCTTCTCTTGATAGAATCTATCTTAGAGAAGTTAGCCACAATTCTCCTCTCCCTATTAAGTTTCTCCTTAAGATTCTTGATAATAGAGTCCTTGTATTTTAAGGACTCAACATTGATATCTACCATGATTTTCAGATGAGCTACTTCCCTCTCTTTTACACATAGTAAGGATGAAGCTTCATCTAGCTGGGAAGCAGTCTTCTATAGGGAGGCTATTTCCTCTGCTTTTTTCTTAACAAGCAGCTTACTTTCCTTGAAAGCTTTCAGAAGGGAAGCATGATTGTCAATCAATTGATTGATATCATTATCTATCAAAGGACCCTCATCATCACTAGATAAGGAGACATCAGAGTCTGTACAGGATTCATATCAAGACTCTAAGGATGAGCTAGATGAGGAATGTACCTAATTTTGACCAGGCTGATCTGGCAAGATTCTACTTCTGGGGTTCCATGGCATCTACATTCCCCTTCTTCAGCTTCATCCACCTCTATGTCACTCTCTGATTGTGACAGAGGGGCCCTGATTCTTGCTCTTGCATCTTGAAGGACTTTCTCATCACCAAGAGCAGCTAATAGCCCAATGTTGACCTTTTCCTCTCTACAGATTTGTTGCTCCATAAAGTTCCACATCTTATGGTTCATCCTTGAATACATAAGTTTAACCTTTAAGCTATCCTCGGAGGTTAACTCAGACTGTAAGGTCCTTTTTGAGTAACCTCCCTCTGATACCACTTGAAAGTCTTTAATTTCAAGGATAGCTAAATAACCTAGAGGGGGGTGAATAGGTTATTGGTCTCTTTATTAGTTCTTTTCTTTTCTTTTAGTTTTCTGCTTGAGTGGTTGGTTAATTTCTGCTTTCAAGATGATTTACCCTGCACAAAGAAAACAACACGGCAAAGCACACAGATATTTATAGTGGTTCCCCAACTGGGTACATCCACTTTCCCTCCCACCTATCCAACTGTCTTGTTAGTCTAGGCCCTTCTCCAAAATGCTCCAAAGAGCTTACACCTCAGGCCCTCAGCCTTACACACAGGTTCTCTTCAGAACCCAACCTCCGAACCACAAAGGTTCCTACCTCAGAGCCCTGCAGTTCTCCTACAGCTCAGTGGTCCTCAAACCACCTACATCAGCCTTATCTTTAAGGCCTACAACTCAGGCTTTTCAGCCCTACAATTTCAGGCACTAGGCCCTACTCTAAAAGTGTTGCAGCACTCCTACAGCTCAGATCCAGAAGGATCCTATAAGATGGAAATGGGTTTATGTGGTTCTTGATTGATCACAAGAGGAATTTCTCTGTGACAATCAACCTTGGGTGAGTTAGACTCAACCCCCCACTATGAATACCAGGAGAGTTTTCCTGTGTCAATTTTACTGGACTGAGTGCACCTTAGACCCAACTTACTTCACAATAATAAGTTTATGCACTTTGTTTGAACCCTACCTTGTTTAGGATTGATTTAGGCTAGGTTCACTATTAGGTTTGTTGACCCATCATGTATAGCCTAGGGTCATTTGTTTTTCTAAGGTTAAGGTTAGTCTTATTTGGTTAGCCTTTGAACCTACCTTCAGAAGACTTCAAAGACTCAAGAACTTAGAGACAAGCCGTTTTAAAGACTTCAGAATTTCAGAGTTCCTTCTCTGAGTTAAGCTCGATGAAAGTCTAGCTGAGGTCGACCATCTCTGATCTCATATCTGAAGTTCAGCTCGACGAAAGTCTTTCTCTGGTCTACGAACATGGAGCTCGGATTGGCAATCCTTTTTCAGTTCATGTTAGCTAAGCTCAGCTCGATGAAGGAGATTTCTCAGCTCGACAAACTTGGAGTTCAGGTCGATGAAATTCTTCCTGAGGTCGACTATTTTCTTTCAGGTTTTGTTTGACATTTTTCCTCTTCAGTTTCTCAGTCTGACTGTCGATTTATGTGATTATATTTAAGCAGTAATACTCTGATAATTAATGCTTATATTCTCAAGAATATAGTCATTCCATGGTAGCATTAATTATGGTAATTTCACATAGTTATTACTTGGATTATTTCAAGAGATAGTTAGGGAATTCATTTAAGACATTTCTAGCCGTTCAGTCTCCCAGATTTTCTGTAGTCAATCAAGGATAGGATTAAAAATTCAAAGGTCGATTTTCTTCAAGGAATATAAAAAGCATTTTTTTAAAAGATTGAACACAAGGGGAATAAATAGAATACAAAAGCAATTGAATTGTGAATACAAGAAAACTGAAAGAAGAACGGCTCTTATACAATATCAGTCTTCTTCAATTTTGCTTCGGGAATTTTCAAGAGAAAAATAATCTTCATCAGTCTAAAAATTTCCTGACGATCAATTTTCAATCTGAAGGCCTACACCCTGAGCAAAGCTCTCATTCTCCTGAATTCTTCTACATCTCAGGGGGAGCTTTGACAACAGTAACATCCACTAGTCTTCTCTCTGATTGTTGACAAAGAAGACATCATCTTTATTTTCTTTTACCACTATAAAAGGGTTTCTTAACTCCATTCAAAAGTTATTCCTTTTGGTTGTCAAGTCTCCTGATCAAAAGACTTGGGTTGGTTTTTGGGACCCTAGTCAAAAGCTTAAAGGGTTGTGAGATCTCCATTGAAATAGTTTATGTGGTGACAGGGCACCTGAGCAAAAACCTGTGGTGGCAGGGCACAAGATCAAAATGTTGTAGTGGATTCCTATCAGGGTGGTAGAAGAGTGGATGTACCCAAGTTTAGGGGAACCACTATAAATTCTTTGTATCATCTGGATTACCCTTTTTTTGTGTGTGATGTTGAAGCAAGCTCACACGCTTGACAACGAATAGATCTAAGGACTAGAACGAATACCTCTCCATAATCCAAATCCTATATTCGCACAATCTCTCTACGTGGCACCATGTTAATTAATTCGATAAATTATATGCTAGTGTACGGGTATCTAGACCGATTAGGATCGAATAGAGGCGATATGCCAATATTCTTTCTGGCTAAAAGGACCTACCCGGTCCGAACGAGCGGTGTTGTACCAAAAGAGATCTACCAAATAAAATATGATTCAAAAAAGGTAGATCTCTCCAACCAAAAGAAAACGAAGGTTCACCAAGCCTTTCTCGAAATTAAAGGAAATTAAGAGCGACAATAAAAGCAATTGAAAGATCACCATGATATAATTTTTATTGCTATCAAAAATTCAACACTAGGAATCTACCACCACAGGAGTTAATCTAGGAAGAGAAACACACAATCTGCAGAAAGGATTCGTTTCCCTATCAGAATGGATGATTCTGATTTCTCAACTTGGATCATTCTTTAACGGCTCCGTCGGAGTCACGCCGGTTGGAGAGAAACTTGTCCGCATTCGTCGCATCATGTCAGAGTTGGAATCCAAAAAGGAAATCTTTGCCTTGGCCAATTTCTTCAAGGAGGTGGGTTGAATGGTTATTTTTTTGGAGGTCGGTTTCAGGAGAGTATGATGGGGGAAGGTGTCCGAGCAACTAAGTGGGGGGAGATAGAGAGGGTCGGCAGCCAAGAGAAGGAGAGGAGGGAGGAGGCCGAATTTTGCCAAGGGGGGAAAGAAAGATCTCAAAAGATTTTAGGGGGGATTATTTTCTTATTCTTCTTCTCTCTAATCAATCCTTCATAACATGGCTATATATAGCCTACACCATTCAATCTCCATCCATTCAAAATTCAAAATTCAAAATTCAAAATTCAAATTGAAAATATGATGGTTATATACACCTATCATAGCACATGAAATGAAATAATTAAAACAACACATGATTGTTATAAGCACCCATCATTATACATGAAATGAAAATAAAAATAAAAATAAAAATGACTTAATAATTATTAATAATTATTAATAAATTATTAATAAATTATTTTGCGCCCCAGACGGATATTATGGCGAAGCTCCACATGATCATCACGGTGCCGCAAATGTTTATTTGAAGGCGGAGAAAGTTCTTCTGTAAGCGCATCGTCACCGTCTTCAATATGTTGAGGTCCTTCGTCTCCATCAATCCTCCCACGCTCAAAAGTACTCATCACCGATAAGTTGTTCTTAACGTACCGGTGCAGGAGAGAATCATCCCAAAGAAACATGTGGCCGAAAACAGCACCACTTGGAGAAGAGAGCACTTCAACCTGGAGTATCCTATCATGCAAAAAGGTGGTCCAAGAGAACCTCGGAAAAGCATTAGGCAATAAAGGATAACAAATTTGTACATCAACAACCAACGTACCTCCAGTGAAGACCGATGAAGAGAGCGATCCAGGCACAAACTCACTACCCAAACCATAAGAAAACAAAGTGGAACCAAACAGACAGGCAGATAATTCAAGTGTGGAGAAACATAGAGCGTTAAATTAGAAACATTAAAATTAGGTGTAATACCCCAATCAGTGGATAACTTCAAATGATATGCGTATTCTCCTAATTTCATTAATATCCGAAAAAAGTCCAGTTCGCCAACTCGCCAACTTTCTATAGTGCCCGAAGGTAACCGTTTAGGGACGAGACACACCATAACTAAATTTCAAATCATATAGTGAGACGGTCTTTTATGTAAGCTAGCATGAATTTGATAAGATATAATTTTTACGGCTAGCATTTCACTAATGTGCAAATCACAGCCAACCTCAAACTACACACTAAATTTCAGGTCACACCACAACGTGCAGGCCGCACCTCCACAGTCGTGTGATCATGATGAGCATAAACTTGTACAAGCTTATTTAATATATTCAGTGGAGGTAACAGAACCAAATAAGGTGGCACCAACGGAACTAAATAAGGTGTCACCAACGGAACTACATCAGGTGGCACCAACAGTACGAGATCAGGTGGCACAATAGACGGCCACTTCACTAACGTATACTCAGAGATTTGGTTATTCTTAGAAAGTCGAGAGGATATAGAGCTATCAAAAATGATATCGTAGCCAAACATAAATTCCGTCAACGCACTAAAATTTGTACGACGAGACATGTCCAAAGTAGGGGCCCGTAGGGTTGGCAAAATAAAACGACTCAGATCAAACATACCAAACTCGTTTCCTAAAGGATCCAATAAACAAGTCAACGGATTAGGTGGGAGAGTCGGGAAAACTAAAACTGGCAGAGAGTTAAAATCATATTCAATTTCATGCAATGGAGTCAGCATCAGGGGATGCTCATCTGGGACTACTTCAATAACGTCTTCCAAAATTATAACTCTCTCACATGGAAATTCTTCCAACACATTAGACAAGCCATCCAATTCTGAATCAGTAAAGGCCTCAGAAATGGGCAAAATCGAACCCAACGTAAATTTTAACTCAGAGTGAACTTTAGATAATGGAGATAACAATAAAGAACTATCGTTCGGGTTCATAGCGCTAAAATCATCCAAACTTAAACTTCTCACATAAGGTGAGTCTTCCCAATTAGTTGGAACATCCTTTAAGTCCAGGTCATCAATAATAATATTGAAATCCTCACTCATAGGCTCCTTAGATAACTCAGGTAAATTCTCAATAGGTGTAATCGTAGGCTCTAACATGACGGGGATTGTAGTTTGGAGAGGGCTTTAAGGACTAAGGGTGATCAGTCAGAACGCTATTAGGGCTAGTAATAGGCAATGTACTACTCTCACAGATCAGACTATCATCATCATCCCAAACATCATCTTCTAGATCACTTGGGATTCCCTCAGACTCAGATGCATCAGAATCGTCGGGCACTAACAAACATGTTAGAATACTCTCACCTATGGGGTGATCCTCAAAATCTAGAGATAGTATATCAACATCAGCATCCTCAGGGGTATTAGTCACTATCTCTAGGGGCTTAGATTTTGAGGCTAATGGAGGCAAAACCCTAGTTGTAACATCTATCGAGACGACAACAAAAAACTTATTAGGATAGGTTTCCCTAACGGGGGTGGTTGTCCTAATACGGCCTTTCTGGTTTGACACAAGTGAGCTTTATTCCTAGGAACGTAGTGCTTCTCAATTTCTACTGTCGTAATAAAAGTGGTGTCTAGATCGGTGTGAAAATAACGCAGTAATTATTAATAAATTATTAATAATTATTAATAAATTGTTTTGCGCCTCGGGCGGATATTATGGCGATGCTCCACATGGTCATCACGGCGCCACAAATCTTTATTTGAAGGCGGAGAAAGTTCTTTTGTAAGCGCATCGTCACCGTCTTCAATATGTTGAGGGTCGTCGTCTACATTAGTTGTGATTATCTTTGTTTTTATTTCTCTTTATATATATAAATATCACTTATTTTTATTCCACTATAAAAACAATCAAAGTTTTTAAAATACTTTATTCACCCCCCCCCTTCTAGAGTTAAGACAGAGATATCCCACCCTTTCAATTGGTATAAGAGGGAGGTTGATGAAGGAAATATTGAATGAAGTGGAGATGGAGGATTAATAGGAGAGAGAGCAGGAGCTTATTTATGAGGTGGGGGAGTGGCTGAATCAGCCCTTATGTTCTCATAAGCTATTCTAGAAGAGGAGGCCCTAGAGGGCTTGGGAATAGTCCTCTCCCATCTGCCAAATAGTGCAGAAGTAAGCCTTTTTGAAGCATTGATATATGTGGTCTGAGTGACCAACTGATTTGGAGCCTTTGCCTATAGAAATATTCCTAGAATCCTTCCGAAACATACATTATTCTTACTAATTTTCTTCTTAATCAAATCAAACAAAATACTTTCCCAATTTACTGATTTTTGATTAACTAGGGCACACATTAAGTGGAACTCGTGCCTAGTAATATGATCATGTGCAGAGTGCTTTCCTAACAGCACTTTGCCTACAATATCATCCAAAAATCTATATTATATAGATAAATTCTTCTTAAGAAGATGGTTAGGGTTTTCTGCAGAGTGACCTAACCTATCTAGCATCTCATCAAATTCTCTACTAGATAATTCTATCTCATCTTCTCCATTCACAAAACCAAAAATTTCAGTCAAAATCTCGGGACAAAGAGGAATCGGGTTATTAGAAATCGAGTCGATTATAACTTGAGAATCCTGAATCTGTGCTGAGAAAATTCATTCCTTAATCTCTTGTACTGGTAACTTGATTTTGGTTGTCATGAGAAACTGCAGATTTGAACTTTCAAATAGTTTCAGAATATCTTGAAATATCTGTTCAGTTTGAGAAAATGACTCCATGTCTATATCGAATCCTGCGTCGAACTTCATACTTGCAAGAAGTGCTGGAGAAATCGCCATTACTCAACAAAAACAAGCAACAAAAGATCAAGTGCAGAAGGTAATTGGAAAGCGCGGGATGGAGTTCGATGAAAACCTAGATATAAGGTTTTAGAAGATGAAGCGATGAACTCCGTCCAACAAAAAGAAAAACTTTGAGCTCAGTTCGACGAAAATACTCATAAAGAGATAAAATTCATCGACCTAAGTTAGAAGAGCGGGAAAACAGATCATCGATCTCTGTTCGACGAAATATTTTCAGAAATAAATTCGTCGATCTCCATTCATCGAAAAAATTCACAAAGAGATTTCGTTGATCTCCGTTCGATGAAAAACTCTAGAAGTGTTCACAGATCGTCGATCTCCATTCGACGAAAAGTGATAAATTCTTTAACACAAATAGAAAACAAATTTGACCTTCTCCATTAATCATACCTGGCTGATTTAAGAAGAACAAATGTTTCTTTTCTTCCAAGGGTTTGGTGAAAATGTCTGCTCTTTATAAATTAGTAGAGATAAAGACAACGTTAATTTTCTTTTTGTCCATACAATCTCTGATGAAATGATGCCTAATTTCAATATGTTTGGTCCTACTATGATTCACTGGATTTTGTGCAATGTAAATCGCACTGGTACTATCACAAAATATAGTTGAATTATTTATATTATAACAATAATCCAGGAGTGGGTTTTGAATCCATAATATTTGTGAACAAAAACGTCCAGCTGCAATGTATTCAGCTTCTGTAGTTGAAGTGGACACAAATGTTTTTTTATTACAAAACTAAGACACAAGTCTATCACCAAGGAACTGGCATGTTCCTGATGTGCTTTTCTTGTCAACTCTACATCCATCAAAGTCAGCATCTGAGAATCCAATTAATTCAAATTCTAACTCACTTGGATACCAGAGTCCTAGATTTGGGCAACCCTTTATATATCTCAAAATTCTTTTTACGAAAATAAGGTGAGATTCTTTAGGGTTAACTTAGAACCTAGCACAGAGGCATATAGCAAACATTATATCTGGCCTACTAGTTATGGATACAACAAGGTCCCAACAATATCCCTATATGTTTTCTAATCAACTGGCTTTCCCTGTTAATTAGAATCAATCACAACATTAGACTCCATGGGTGTTTTCATAGCTGAGGCATCAAACATCCCAAATCTCTTAACTAGCTCCTTAGTATATTTAGATTGGGAGATGAAAATGCCATCAGGGGATTGCTTCACTTGAAGACCAAGGAAGTATTAAAGCTTACCCATGCTACTCATTTCAAACTTGGAATGCATCAAGTCAAAAATCCTTTTGCATAGTTTCGAATCAGTAGAGCCAAAAATGATGTCATCTATATATATTTATACTAACAAAATTTTATTTTTATGATGCCTAAAATATAAAGTCCTATCTGCAATGCCCCTAGAGAATTTATGCTATAAAAGAAAGATAGCTAGGGTCTCATACCAAGCTCTTGGAGCTTGCTATAAACCATAAAGAGTTTTATGCAATTTGAAAACAAAAGAGGGATGAGTTGGAGAGATAAAACCTGGTGGTTGCTCCACATAGACTTCCTTTTTTGAGTTCACCATTTAAGAAAGCACTCTTGACATCCATCTGGTAGACTTTGAACTTTTTGTAGGCTACATAAGCAAGGAATATCCTAATAGCTTCCAACCTTGCAACAGGGGCAAAGGTCTGATAATAATCAATTCCTTCCTCCTGAGAATAGCCTTGAGCTACCAATCTTGTTTTGTTCCTTATAATAGCTCCTTGTGCATCCAATTTGTTTCTAAATACCATTTAGTTCCAATGACTGGGTAGTCTTTGGGTATTAGAACATAATCCCAAACTCTGCATCTCTCAAATTGATTGACCTCCTCTTGCATTGCAATAATCCAGTGGGGATCTTGCTCTGCATCTTTTATGGATTGAGGCTCAAGTTGAGATATGAAGCAAGCATGCATAAAATCTTGGTTGAGTTGATGCCTTGTTTGCACACCAACTGACATATCTCCAATCACTTGAGAGATAGGGTGATCTCTAAGTGTGACAAGATCAGTAAGAGGAGTTTGTTCAGCAACAGCATTGGGAAATAATTCCTCTTGTAGAATTAGATTAGCTATTATTGGTTCATCTATTGGAATTATTTCAATGATATCTTCTTCACTATCTCCATCAACTTGTGGAGAGGGATGTAATATAACCTCTTGGATAAGGTTTAAATCATCCAATTTCTCACACAGTTGGGGTACCTGCAATAAATCTTTGCTAGAAGAATCCTTCTCCTTATAAAACATGTTAGCTTCATCAAATGTTACATGTATAGATTCTTCCATTTTCAAAGTTGATTTATTAAATACCCTATAAGCCTGGTTGACTTGGGAATATCAAAGAAAAATTCCCTCTGCAGCTTTGACTTCAAACTTTCTAAGATGTTTCTTATTATTATTGTGAATGTAACATCCACAACTAAAAACTCTAAAATAATCTATTTTAGGTTGCTTCCCTTTGAGCAGTTCATAGGGAATCTTGCCCTTAAGTTTATGAATTAAACTTCTATTCAGAACATAGTTTTTTGTGCTTACAGCCTCTGCCCACAAGGATAGGGGAAAATAAGCATCGGTAAGCTATGTCCATGCATATTCAATTAGAGTTCTATTTTTCCTTTCTGCTACCCCATTTTGTTGAGGAGTTCTAAGAGCAGAGAAGCAATGCTTGATACCTTCCTTCTCATAGAATTCTTGCATATGAAGAGATTCAAACTCAGTACCATGATCACTTCTGATCAATGCAACTAGAGTAGAATACTCAATCTTTATGCTCTTAAGAAAGTCTCTAAGAACTTTAAAGTTATCTAACTTGTTTCTCAAAAAGAACACCCAAGTGAATCTAAAGAAGTCATCTACAATAACTAAAGTATAAAATTTCCCTCCCAAGCTCTGTACTGCAATGGGTCTAATATGATCCATATGTAATAAGCACAGAATCCTGGGTGAATCACTCTTATTAATAGATTTAAAGCTATTTTTGTTTGCTTGCCTAATTGACAAGCCCTGCAGAGACTTTCCTTCTTATAGGGGCCAGATGACAATCCTCTAACAAGGTTGTCCCTAGATTGTTTAGCAATATTTCTAAGGTTAACATATCCTAGTCTTTTATGCCATAAATCATTATTATTACAAACTTGATTGAACAAACAAATTTCAAAACTAGCTGACTTGAAATTAGCTACATAAATATTTCCTTGTCTAAGTCCAGTTAAAACAGTTTTGTTATCTATTGAAGTAATAAATACAGGAAGATTGGTTAAAAGATACCTGATTACCTTCATCACATAACTGGCTTATAGATATCAAGTTATGTTTTAAACCACTCACATATAATACCTTCTTGAATGTAACAGCTCCAACTTTAACATTCCCATAGCCTTCTGTTTGGCCATAGTTAGAGTCTCCAAATATCAACTTTGGTCCAAGCATTTGACTTGTAGTTAGTTAGGTTGTCCTTGCTTCCAATCATATGATTTGAACACCCACTATCCAAGTACCAATGTTGCTCTATGGTAGGATAGTTATGTACCTGCAAGAAAATAAATTAGTTATTCTTAAACAAGGTAACCTTGGGTCCTTGATTCTTTTCAGATTTAAAACTAGTAATATAAGAAAATTTTGGTAAACTCTTATAGCCTAAGGGATGAAATTTTCTTGGTGGAATTATCCAATGTGTAAAGGGATTAATAAATGATTTAGGTTTATTAAAATTTCTGGAAAAGTTTAGGTTTCTGTTGAAATTATCTGAGTTCGATGAATTCTAATAAGTTCGTTGATCTACGTTCGACAAATAGGGATGAGTTCGTCGAACTCCGCTCAGAGAATGAAAATATTCATTTCCTGTGCCCCAATTTCGTCGATCGCGGTTCGGCGAACCATATAAATTTTGTTGATCGCAGTTAGATGAATTATTATATATAAAATCTGCGTCCATAGTTCGTCGATCTGAGTTTGACGAACCATTTACATTTCGTCGATCTAAGTTCGACGAAAAATATTGAACATAGTTTTTATTGAAATTTTTATTTTTCCTTTTATTTTGTTTGTGTTTTTGAAATTCTTCTGTCTGTTGGTTGTTGACTTGTAATTTTTCTTTTCCCGTTTCTGATATGAATTTTATAGGGGTTGAAAGAATATTTTTAATAAGTATTGGTGGCTGACTAGATGAAGCTCCTAAGCCTAATTTACCATTAAGCCTAGCATTTACTGTGTTGGTTATATCAATTAATTTAATACTTCTCCCATTTAGGGATTCTTCAAATTGTTTAGCCTCATTTAGTTCAGTTTTTAAAGAAATGCTTTGTTCAGAAGCTATATCTAGTTCATCTTTTAATTTTATGTTTTCAAAAAACAAAATATCAAATTCAATTTGTTTATCTCTGAGAAGTTTTATTTCCTTCTCAGACTTAATAAAATCATTACACAAAAGTTTGAATTCAGCTTTAAAATGATCAGAATTGAAATCAAAATAGGCTATTACCTGATCCTCTTCTGATTCTTATTCTTCTGCTGATTCGTCAGCTTCTGAATGACTGCATGAAGCATCAATTACAATAAGGCAAATCTCTCTGGCTTTTGCTTCTTACTCATCCTCACTAGAGCTGGAAGATGAAGACTCTTCTTCAGACTCACTCCAAGTCTCAACAACAATTCCTTTTTCCTTCTTCTTATACTTACTGGAAGAAGGCTTGATGTAGTGCTTCTTGTTTTCCTTCTCTTTTCTTTAATCCTTCTTTTAATCCTCTGTACACTCTGGAAGAATGTGTCCTGGCTTCCTGCAACCATAACAGATAACTTCCTTGGTAGGAGTCTTGTCATACCTTGGCTAATCTTCATTCCTTGTTGACCTTCTTCTAAAGTCCTTCTTAGCCATTTTGTAGAATCTCTTAGCTAGGAGACTCATCAACTCTTCATTTGCTGGTAGTGCTTCTGATTCTTCAGATGCCTTAAATGCAATACTTTTCTCCTTCTTTCCTGAGGTAGGAGTCTTCTATTCAGCTACTTCTCTAGTCTTGATAAGCTTCTCATAAGACTTGAGCTTGCCTAGCAAAGACTTAGTAGAAATTTCATTTAGGCTTCTGGCCTCCTTGATTGGCCAGATCCTAGAGTCCTATGTGTTACGGAATCACATAAGGATCTTATAATTGATCTCAGTCAGTGATATGTTCTTGTCCAGGTTCTTCAGCTTATTGATGATCAAGCTGATTCTATTGTACATATCATTAACTGACTTTGACTCTTCTCTCTTAAAGTTTTCATATTGAGAAATGAGATGAAATCTTCTATCTTTTCTTTCAGCAGCTGATCCTGCTACCATTTGGTTGAGGGAATCCCAAATGGCCTTTGCTGATATACACTCAGCAATCTTCTGGAAAATGTCATCTGACATTGTTTGTGCCAGAATGTTCATTGCTTTAGCATCTGCAACCTTTGCTTTCTTCTATGCCTCAGTCCACTCAGGTGGTGGAACTACACTGGTGCTTATAGATGTTATTATAGAAGTAGTAGGGGGACCTGTCAAAATGGAATTGTAGATATCTTCATCAACTGAATTCATATATAACCTAATCCTTGCCTTCCAAAGTGCAAACTTGGTAAGATGGCACACTGGAGGTCTGGTGCTTGAATATTCTTTATTCTGTGCCATGATAGAAAAAAGACACTAGAGATAATAAGATTTATCAAAGATTTTTTGGTTTAGGTGTTAGCCTGTGATACCAAATAACCTTTCCCTCTAATACCAATTCAAAGTAAGGGATAGATTTGTCTTAACTCTAGAGGGGGTGAATAGAGTATTATATCCAGTATCTCCATCTCAACCATCATCACCTGTTCATATCAATAAGGATACACCACCATCTCCACCTCCTTAATCTCCAATTCAATCTCACATTGATGATATTCCATCCACCTCCACTCAACCAAACTTCAATCTACTATCATCTCCATCTCCTCAACCATCTCCACACCACTCTACAATTCAGTCCCCCATCCAGGAAAATATCCCTACTGACATACCATACACGATTCAATCGACCTTTCCAGAATTCCAACAATCAGACTTCCCTCAAGCCATGTCTATCTGTTCTAATTGTGGTCACCAATCCACATATATCCCTTCTACTCTTGAACCTCTCTACCTCAAGTTTTCTTACATTGCTAAGGATCTCCTCAAGTTCATCTCTCCAACTCTTAAGCAGCTAATAGTTGAGGCTATTGCTCCTCTCTCTCTGCTTCTATATCCACTCTTTCTGCTCAAATTGTTGATTTCTCCTCTATCCCTTCATTTGGGGGCCTGGCTTCAGGACTTTCTGAAATTAGCCAGGGGGAGAGGTTCCATGAAGAAGCTCCAGCAGCAGCAGCTCTAGCTCCTCCTCCAGCAACAGTTACAGAAGCAGAAATTCCAATAAGGGTTATTGATATTCTTGATGAAGATACAAATATAGAAATGATTTATTCTGAAGATACAGAAATATCTACTATTGGTTATTTCATCATAAATCCCACAGTTGATTTAGTTCCTTTGCTACATTCTTTTGATTCAGTATATGTCAACATTCTACCAGTTCTTGTTGATTCAGTACCAGATGTGTCTAAAGCTATAGTTTGTTATTCATCTTCTATAAGTCCTAAACTTTTGGAACAACTTAGGACAAGCTCTTTAGTTTCTAATATTGCCATAGAGCCAACAATTGACTCAGAGCCAAAGGTTTTTTCTCCTCCAACCTTTAGATGGGTTGAGTCTCACATGCCTTATCTTGATGAGCCCATGTTTCAAGACATGGAAGAGGAAAGTGAGTCAATTCAGGACCAAGCTATTATAGAAGTTGTTACAGAGTTAGTAATTCAAGAACAACCTCAGGCTGAAACTGTATAGCCTCAGGCTCATCCTTTTCTTTCTGATGAAATGCTCAAAAGGATCAATGATCTTTATGACAAACCTATAGAAGAGTCTGATGATGATGATGCTGATGAATCAGATGACTCTGAAGATTCTATTTCCAAGAAGAGAAAGTTCAAGAAGAAAGTTCCACCAAAGGCAGCGCCTAAACCAACTCTAACTGCTGATACTCCATATTATATTCTGCATAATATAAAGCTCACTCCAGAATCCCCTTACTGGACGAGATATTCCAAAAATGAAATAAAGGCAAGGAAGAAGACCAAGAGGTACTCTCCTCCACCTCCATTCAGGAGAGGCCCTCCTCCTCCTCCTCTAACAGCTGGATCCTCTTGGAAATATTTCTCGAGGTCAAATATCTACTTCCCATTCCCATTAATCCAGATCTTCTTACAGCTGCAGAGATAGGCCATCTAAATCAGAATCTCAGTCTCAGTCTAGCAAGCAATAACAGCAGCAACAACAAGCTTAAGATATTCAGAAACCTAGTCCTGAAAGGCCTTTGTCCCCAGTGTGTGATCCAGAGATGGATCCTAACTCTAGGATGGTCAAGTTCAAAAAACTGATAGGACTATCTTAAATCAGGAAAGCCAAAGAAGAAGGACAAGATACTTCTCAATATACAACAATGTCTTCTTACCGGAAGAAAGGGATTGAAATGTATCAGGTACAAAATCTTTTTAATGTTGATACATATATGTCTTTGCATCCTGAAGAAGTTGTATCAAGAGCTGCTTATGTCATAATTCTTGGAGATGAAGATTTAAAGATGTTAAAGCAGCAAGTAGTTGATCCCAACAGAGAGATTATCTTCCGAAAACCTAGCTTATACTAGAACTTCATAGGATACTTCAAAGAAAATTTGACAGTTCTTCATTTTCTGTTTTTGATCTTAATTGTTATTTGTTGTAAATTTGTCACAAGGCACTTCTGTTTATATCTGCTGAAACTTTATAATTCTGCCAGATATTATTTTACACTGTGATTTTTCTTTTATTGTTGTTCATAGTTACCTCACCCAAATAGGGGGAGATACACATGTATCTCCATTCCAAAAACTTGAGCAACAATGATTTAGCTCTCTCTTTTTCACAACAACAATGATGTAGAAGCTTTGGCTTATGCTGGAAGAAACTAGTAGATCTGTTTCTCTTCTCCTTTCTGAACTGAGCGAACTGCTCAGCTCCAACTTCTTCTTCACAGCTCCTCAAGTGTATGTTCTTTTAGAAAGTATTGGTTGGATCTGTGAAGCTCCTGCAGCAAGGGTTGGCTCTTGCTGTTATCTCTTTCTCAGAGAATCACCCTGGGCTTGCGTGCTGGTGCATATAAAGATGGCACCAGCAAACTTACCGTTGAAGATGTTGATCTCAATAACTAACTTTCTCTTTGTCTTTATGACTTGAGCTTCCTGTTCTTTAGCTCCACAACAATGTAGGAGAAGAAGAACAACTGTCACTAACTCTTTTTTTGTAAAGAACACTTCCTTTTATTTATTGAGACCCAACGGTTCTTTTAGTAGTGGGTCCCACACTTTTAATGTTTGCTGCAATTTTATTTTAACGCCAACTGTCGTACAGTAGGTCTGTGCTAACCTTTGTCGCGTACTGTAGCCATCCCGCCACTTATTTGAAATATGTTGACTTGTTGACTTGCTGACGTCACCAGCTATGGACTTAGCAAAAAATCAACAAACATTAGCATAGGCGTTGAGTGAGTAAGCATCACTCAACGCCAAAACACTTGGACAGATTTACTGTCTCTTGGCGTTGAGTTAGTAGCCTTCACTCAACGCCAACCTACTTAGAATATAAATCTGTTTCTAGGCATTGAGAGTGTTGAGTGAACAACCCTCACTCAACGCTATCTGCCTTAGCCATATATCTGCTTCTTCAGCAACTAAAGCATTGAGAGCGTTGAGTGAGCATGCCTCACTCAACGCTATTTGATTTTAACTCATTTCTGCATAAAGGTGCTGAGAGCATTGAGTGAGCACGCCTCACTCAACGCTTTTTGCGTTAACCAATTTTTTATGTTAAAAACCACTGGGCTTCGACTGTATTACTTTAACTGTATTTGACGAATGGTGAACTGAGCTCGATGAACTTTGAACTCAGTTCAACGAAATCTCAACTGAGCTCGACGAACTCAGAACTCAAGCTCTGAACATAGCTCGACGAAAGGTGAGCTGAGCTCGACGAACTCTGAACTCAGTTTGACAAATTCTGAACTTAGTTCAACGAGTTCAACTTACAGCCTTTTTGCTGAATGGTTTTAAGTGTGTCTTCATCACTCAATGCCAAAACACTTAGCCAACTTTCTCTTTAGCAGCATGGAGTTAAGTGAGTTGACTTCACTCAACGCCTGTGAACTTAGCCACATTTCAGCTCATTCCAACATTAGGTTTTTACTTCTTTAGCCTATCTCACAGCTTTTTCGTATATGGCATTGAGTGAGTTGACTTCACTCAATGCATGTGGACTTAGCCATTTTCTCAGCTTGTCACTGCCTTGGCTTTGAGTGTATAGGCTTCACTCAACGCTATAAGTCATCTGGCATTGAGTGACTTATCTTCACTCAATGCCTGTGGACTTAGACAGTTATTTGTCTTTCCACCACTTAGGTAAGAACTTACCTGTATTAGCCACATAGGCTACCTGTCCTGTCATAGCTTATCAGGACAAACTGCATTCATTCACCTTGAACACAAGTTAGATCACAACATGTGTATACATTGTTTTGCTGGTCCTTCTTCAAATTCAGGACATTGGGATCAATGGACCCAACACATTATAATTTGGTCAGCTAATGCTGACAATTGCTTTGTTTTACACCATTGGGGTGGAATGCTTTTATGCAGGTGCAGATGAGCGAAGTGGAAAGTAGCGGGATAAATCCCTATTTGCGGTGCCGGCCATTGAAGGCCAAGCGAAGCGTGCTTTTACTTTTTTATATGTGGACGGCCTGCATACCGATGTTTGTAAAACACTTATATTTGAGGAAAAGGTTGTGAGGCCTTAAGGCCATAACGATTTGGGTATTTAAGTTATCATTCCTGCTTTCGTTTAGTGGAGATTCATTTGGTTGGGTTTTAATCCATTTAATTATATTCCACTAAAATGCACTCTGAGTTAGGATGCGTAAATGGATTATGATCTCAATACATGACTCTGTTAACTTTCTATAGAATATGGCATGGGGCCCCAGTCAGACCTTCTGTTAAATCCTACGCGACGGATGAGGGTGTTACATCTTTCCCGATGGATAGGTATTAGAGGAAGAAATTCCCGAGATCATTATTAAGTACGTGTCGGAGGGGTTCGAAGCTCGCATGCCTATAGAGGGTGAGTCCATCAATTCCATTAAGAAGGATGAACTTGCCATTTCTCTGGCACACTTTGATATGAGACTTCGCCTCCCGCTATGGCCGGAGGTGAAATAATTCCTCACGTATTTTGGGCTAGTCCCCTTGCAGATACACCCCAATGGGATCTCAATGATGGTGTGCTAAGCTTGCTACCTGTGTGAGGAGAGGATGGAAGCACCATTGGACTCATAATGGAAGACGACCAAATTTACAAGATATTTCTTGCCAAATTTTCCTGTTTGAAAACAAATAGCGAATTCACATCAAATTTTGACTATAATTTGGAAAGTACGGCAGATAATTTTAAGATGATCGGAGCACACTAAGGAAGGAAGAAAATATCCGCGATCAACGCTTCGCGGGTCATGACTCTCGAAAATTTGGGAACATTTTATGGGTTCCTCCGAAAATTTCAAAGTCAAACCGCTAAGACTCGGACTAAGTACATGTAAGTAAGACCGGACCTATTACGCACATCAAAGCCACAAATCCAGGAAGCCACCAAAGAGGAAGTCGAACCCACGCACATGCACAACACAGCCGCACAGCTGAGCCTAGTATGCGCGCGTGGCACGTGCTCACGGTCACACCCTGCATGACCGTGTGCAGCCAGCTCGTACGGTCGCAGGGATGCGCTCCTACATAGTTGCTCCCAGCCGGTCTGTGTGGCTACTGGGTTGCGCCCCCGTACGACCGCTCCTTGCTTGTTCGTGTGGTCATAGGGTCATGCCCCCATGTGGCCTCACCCCCTGTGGGAACGCGTCGCACGCTCGCGCCCCACGTGTGCACCACATTCCCACCACGGCCACGTGCGCGCTCCTACGATGGTGATCCTTTCCATCTCCGACCAACTCCTCCGCCTCCGGCTGATGCCGTCTCAGGGCACTTTGCCTGGTCCGCCCGAACTGCCCGTGGGGAACTCCCGTCATTTCGACAAAATTAGTAATCAAGGTTATCGAAACGGAGCAATGACATTTGCCTGCACAAATCCCTCCCCAACGCAATTACCACCATAACCCTCCAAAAAATATAAATAGGCCCTCAGGACTTCATTTGAAGACAAACAACTCCATAGGGAAGAGAGAGCCCTGAGATTTTACTGCGAGATCATGGACTCAGTGTAACGCCCCAAAACTAAGTTGTGGTTGGGATGTGTTGACTGAGCAACACGGCCTGGGACACGGGCATGTCCAAAGCCGTGTCCTACTATGTGTTTATAACACGGCTTGGGACATGGTCGTGTCCAAAGTCGTGTCCTGCTCTGTGTTTGTCGGGTTATGTCGACTGAGGCAAATGGCCTGGTACACGGGTGTGTCCAAAGTCCATGCCTTGCACACGGCCTATAAAATTGGCATGTTACAGGGTCATGTCCTGTTCGAGCTTGACGGTTTCAGCGTCGATTGGGGCACACGGCCTATAACACGGGCGTGTCCTCGGTGACACGGGAATGTCCATGGTTGACATGGGCGTGTCAGAGGCCGTATCCTATTCTGAGATCGACGATTTCCTTTATGAATGTGAGACAGGCCTGTGGCACGGGCGTGTCACAAGCCGTGTTCGAACCCAGGAAGTTTATTTTAAGAGTGAATCGAGGTCGTTTGTTTTATT
This sequence comes from Platanthera zijinensis, assembly GCA_039513925.1. Taxonomy (NCBI): domain Eukaryota; kingdom Viridiplantae; phylum Streptophyta; class Magnoliopsida; order Asparagales; family Orchidaceae; genus Platanthera; species Platanthera zijinensis. The sequence continues at coordinate 144,484,844 of CM077088.1, forward strand.
TCTAAGTGATCCGACGGCCTAGCTTTCCCCCTGTTAGTATATGGCAGGGGAATGAGGGTTTAGCCCTCATTTCTTTCCACCCAATCTCTTTCTATGAGGTAGAGAGAGGAGAGCAAAGGTTGAATAAGAAGGAGGAATCCCGCCATTATTGGAGTTTTGGAACTCCGAATTGCGAGCCGAGTCCAGATCCGCGGAGGAGAGTCCACAGCAGTGCTTTTCATCCGACTAGTTTTCCATGGCGCTGGAGCGAACCTATAGGGTAACGATTCTCTACTTGGACATGTGAAGTCATCTTCCTTTTGTATAGGAAACTCTCTCTCGCGAGTGGGTGGTGAGCTTGAGGTATTCCTTCGGGTAGATATGGTTTATCCCCGTCATTTTGCATTTAGAGTCCGGAATCGAAGTACGGATGTAGGCATGGTGTGTGAAGCCTATCCGGACAAGTTGGTCTGGATCGGTGATATTTTCATTATGCTTGTATTGCCAGAGAAGACTCTGTGTCGTTTGTTTTGCCAGTTTTCTACGTGGTAGATTGCAATAGGGAGCCTTGGGGACTAACTCCAATGTGCACCCAGAAAACTTAGCAGAAGCACATTGCTACCATCTTGGTGGCCTGGAAGCCAACCTTGTGCATAATCGGGTTATGTACTATTGCATGATCGATATTTATGGATTTGGGGAAGCTTGACTCGCGCCGATAACTTAAAGTTTTGTGTTGATATGAGCAATGGGTTGAGTGGAACCGTACCCGCTCTATGTGGTTCGGTTAAAGAGGACTACAGATGGCATAGAGGGCGAGTCTTAGGCTTCAGCTGAAAAAGACTATTAGCTCACGATATTGTCGTCCTAGGGGCGGTGGTGGACCGAGTTCACCGAGAATATGCCCTGAGAGCACGGGTTGTGTGGCTGTGTGTGCCTATGCCTGTGGTGAAGTGTGCTTAAATTGTACTTTCACTATCTTATTTGCTTATACTAAAAAAATGAAGGGAAGGAGCACCGTCGCCCCGAGTAAGGGGTGGGGTCATTATAATTTGGTCAGTTTTAGCTGACCGTTGTCTTGTTTTTCCACCGTGCGATGGATTGTTCTGATGAAGGAACAGGTGAGCCTAGTGGCAAGTAGCGGGCTGAAGCCCCTGATGTTGTGCTATCCCTTGAAGGCCAAGGCGAAATGTTTACTTTATATTGATCATGTGTGGCCGGCCTGCGTTCTAAAGTCTAGAAAACATGTTTTATTAAGTAAACTCTTGTAAGGCCCTAAGGTTGAGACTTTTGGGTATTTTACTGTCATTCCTACTCTGGTTGTTGTGGACATTCATGATGTTGCATTTTATTTCTTATAACTATTTTTAAAGCTTTCTCTAGAATGCTCTTAGTTAGGATGTGTGTTCCTATTGCTGGTATTTTGGTATTAATACGTAACTCCACTAACTGTCTATGGTATATGTCGTGGGGCCCCGGCCAGACCTTCTGTTACATTCCATGTGATGGATGGGGGTGTTATAATTTGTTATCAGACTATGGCATCGGTCTTGCTTATTGAAATTCGTGGACGAATTCTTTTAAGGGGTGGTGAGCACATGTATGTGCGTCATCGTTATAACCTGAAAAGAACCCATGAATGTCCAATTAGGAATGAAAATAAACATGTTTGAGGAACCTGCGTGTTCCTATAATTGCTTTTTGTAATTTTGTTTGGTCGCTTAATGCTATGTTGTACGACAATAGGTGACAAGGGGTGGCGCAGGCAGCCAGAATGCTCGCTTTTTGAAGAAAGTAGTGCACCCAACGACGTGCTTGAGACCCCTCCTTCTGTTCAAACCATAAGAAGGGTAGTTGATGTGGTGTTCGTTGTGACTAATGCACAAAATGGAAGGAATTTTCAACCCTTTGTCCCTGAGGTGGCTTCAACACCGGGTGGTGTGATGGAGCAAATTGAATTTAGAATACCATCGGGTAAGCAGTTGAACATGATTTTAGTGCAGGGAGCACACTCAGTTGTTAAATATTTGCAGGCATTTCTTATGATAAGGCGCTACCCAGGCTTTGAGTCGGAGAACGAGCAGTATATAGTCGATAGATTTTATAATGGTCTACGTGACGAGTTACGAGTTCTACTGCTAGGACCAAAATTATTGGGATTTCGAGCCTTGGTAGAGTCAGCTAGATCTTTGGAAGTAGATTTTGGGAAGGCCCACCAGATGCAAGTGTGTAGTGTACCGAACTCTGCAGGTCTTACAAAGGCTACATACCGCAGAATGCGGAAAAAGATGTCTAGAACATCTACTAGTAAAGCTCCTTACACTTGATATGCATGTGGAAAGGAAGGGCACCTTGCCCGAGATTGTCGTGATGGTGCACAGAAGGAAAAGAAAGCTATGACAGGAGCAGTTATAGGACAGATTTCCAGAGAACGTAGTGGTATTCCAGTGGCAAATAAGACTGGAACTGGAGCAGCCATTGAGCGAGACTCAATTATATGTTTTAATTGTGGGAATCCGGGACACTTTGCCCGAGATTGTTGGAGGGGATGTCAGAAGTCCGAGAGGAATCCTAGAGTGTACAACCTGGGCCAGTAGGAGGCCATGAAGCAGGATGATGTTGTGACAGGTACGGTTTAAATTTATAGAAGTTTAGCTTAAAATACTTATTGCCTTTCGCATGTTAGCTTATGACTGGTTGTGCTAGTATTTGTATCGATCTTTGATTTTTCGGTGAGAGCACTGTTTGATACAGGAGCTTCGTATTCCTTTTTGTCCAAAGAGTTTGTATCGCGCATCGGAGTACCTTCTTCGATGGCAAGGGACAAATTGAATGTTTTGTTGCCTAACGGGTGCTCTATGCGCGCGATTAGAGTTTGTTGCGTTAAGGTAGGGTTTGGGAGTCACGAAAATGACTTGTGAGCGTCGCTACTACAGATAGTGGAGTTTGATGTGATCTTTGGAATGGACTGGCTATCGGAGCAGCGTGCATATATTGATTGCAACCGTAAGGTTGTCAGACTGGGACTGAATACGGATCATGAGAAGACGTTCTCAGGCTTGAAGGGGTCAAGCAAGACTTTGATGTCTGCTCTCTATGTGGTTAAGATAGTTCATGGTGGTGCAGAGTTGTTTCTCACTTTAGTGGAGGGTTCGAAGCCAGAGCCTAGTTTGTACAGCATCCCAGTTGTATCTGAGTTTCCTGACGTATTCCCTAAAGATCTCCCTAGAGCTCCACCTCAGCGAGAGATCGACTTCACCATTTAGTTAGTGCTAGGTACCAAACCTGTGTCATGCTCTCCATATCGGTTAGCACCTAAGGAGATGGCAAAATTGAAAGTACAACTTCAAGAGCTGTTGGAGCAAGGTTATGTGCGTCCAAGTTCATCACCTTGGAGCTCGCCGGTCCTTTTTGTTAAGAAGAAGGACGAAAGCTTACGACTCTGTATTGATTACTGGGAGTTGAATAAGCTAACAGAGAAGAATGAGTATCTGATCCCATGGATTGATGATCTGTTCGACCAGCTGGTGGGGTCTACTGTGTACTCAAAGTTGGATCCGAAATCTGAATACTATCAGCTGCGGATAAGGGAAAGTGACATTCCCAAGACAGATTTCAGCCCACAATATGGGCATTATGAGTTCACTTTCATGCCGTCTGGGCTGACGAATGCGCCCTCTGTGTTTGTGGATTTGATGAACTGAATGTTCAGAGAATACATGGACCAGTTCGTGATAGTCTTTGTCGATGATATACTGGTGTACTCGTAGTGCGAGGATGATCATTTTAACCATCTGCTTATGGTGTTGGAGACATTCAGGAGGAACCAACTGTGCGCCAAGTTTTCCAAGTGTGAGTCTTGGTTATCCTCAGTAGCATTCCTTGGTCTTTTAATTAGTAGGTGAGGGAATCACTGTGGATCCGGCAGAGATGGTTTCTATATGGGAGTGGCCTGTATTGTGTTCAGTACCGGATGTCCAGATTTTTCTGGGGCTTGTCGGTTACTACAGGTACTTCATAAAGAACTTCTTATTGATAGTGTTGGCCCTTATGATGTTGACAAGGAGAGTTTAGAAGTTTGTTTGTCGCCGGAGAGCACGCAAGCTTTTGAAGAGTCGCCAGACCACGATGCATATTCTCTGTGCGTTATGTGGGGCAGAAGGCTTTGAGTTTTACAGTGATGCTTGATGAGTATAATTATGTATGTCTTTTTACTATCATAATTATAATCATGTCCACTATTTTCTACCTCCCTTTTGTAGTAATTGCGCGAGAATTGTTAATAATTTGTATTATCATGAATAGAAGAGCATAGTATGGAGTTTCTATTAATTCCTGTTTTAAGCTATTCATTTATTCATTCATCGTCTTAATGCAGGTATTGCAAACCAGTGGAACTAAAAGTCTTGGAGAAAAGAGAGGAGTTCACGGATCCAATATGACTGATGACAAGACTGGCATTGGGAGCACACGGGTAGGAACACGCCCGTGTCACTACCCAGGTCCAATTCGGGAAAGATCATAAAGGTTGGAAGAAAAGACAGAGCACCACACGGGTAGGAACACGCCCGTGTTACTACCCGTGTCCTTTTCGGGAAGAATTACATCCCTACTGCCGACCAAACCGTCTGCGAAGAACAAAAAGAACAACACGGTCGTGTTCCCGACCGTGTCAGATGACACGGCCCATGACCAAACATATCTTTTCGTGTTAAACCGCCTTTGAACCGCCAACACGGCCTGTGACACGGCTGTGTTGGACCCATGTTCGACCCTGTTTGCAAGGAGACTATAAAAACATGTAGGAAAAATTTTATAGGGCCTTTTTGATTAAAGCAATTGGAGAACTTCTAGAGAACGAAAGTGAAGCATTCAAGGGAAGGAGGAATTGAAGGAGATTATTTGTATGGTTTTAATCTTCAAGTATCTCTTTTAATCTTTCCTTTCTCTTGATGGATCTAACTTCATTTATTTTATATTTTGCATGAAATTTATCTTTGAACAATTCGGTAATCATGTATGTTATTTTTTACATCAAATTTGTGGTATTTTATTCGTATGTAGACTTTCAAACAAAGAGATTCATCCTAGATTTGTATTTATTATTTGTTTTATATGAATTCCAAACTTCTAGATTGAGAAATTGGAAGGTTGTGATGATGTTTATATGTTCATATTTTGGTGTTCCTTCTCTTTGTATTTCAAATTGCATGATCGAGAGATATGTTGTTTGTATAATGGTAATACGGATAATTAGATTCATGGTATTTTAGAGATAGGATTTCATGAATTTATGTAATAGATAGGGTATTTTATATTACTGCAAATTTGGGTGTTGTGAATTGTTCGAGAGAAAATTTACTCAATTTAAGTTTAGGTTTTGAATTGCTCGAGAGAGAATTCGATAAATGTTTAACCCTTACAATGCAACGAATTTGATAATCTTGTTATTATCTGATTACATAGAATTGAATAAATGAGTGATTATTCTCATGTAATTACTCTTACATTATTTGCTTTTTACTATCCTTAACTCTCCAATGTCTCTTTATCCAAGTAGTCCTAGTTAGGTTAGTTTAGATTAAACAACCAATTTTAATTATTGGTAAGATAATAAAGTGAGAGTGAGTACGAGTACTTGAAAGTACCCTGTGGAATACGACATGAGATGTAAATTTCTCCTATACCATGATTGATAGGTGCACTTGCCTGAGATTAAAATCAATCTAGCCTATGCCTACCTATATAGTTTATACATAGAGCAAAAAATTGCATCACGTTTTTGGCGCCGTTGCCGGGGACTCATTTTCAATATTTTGAAAGCTTAAACTCTATTAATCTACCAATTTTTGATTACTAACTTATAATTGTAAATTAGCTTATTGCATAATTATATCGATTAATCTCTGTTTTGTAGTCTGTTAGTATATGACCAGGGGAGAAATTCTGGGCTAGCACTATTTCATACTGACTTAGAATTGATTATTCATAACTCCGTCCAAAGGGACTTGGGAACTGATAACACAGTTAATTCAAACAGACTTTCAGAAGAGGAAACAGTAAACTTAGGAGATCATCATCCAGATAATCCAGATATCATGGTAAATCAAGACGAGAAAACCATGTCTGACTTTGCTAGACCTAAACTCCGGGGTACTGGGCCAAGCATCGTTAGACCACCAATTGTCGCAAACAATTTCGAGTTGAAGTCGAGTGTTATACAGATGGTTCAACAGTATGTCCAATATGATGGCCTGTAAGATGAAGATCCCAACACACACTTAGCCGGATTCTTGGAGATATGTGATACATTCAAGATCAATGGCGTTACCAATGATGCCATTTGATTGAGGTTGTTTCCGTTCTCACTAAGGCACATGGCGAAGAAGTGGTTAAACTCATTACCTAGAGGGTCGATTACTACATGGGATATGATGATTGAGAAGTTCTTAATGAAGTATTTTCCACTGGCGAAGACTGCAAAGCTAAGGAATGACATTTCTACGTATGTTCAACTAGAATCTGAATCGTTGTATGACACATGGGAACGATTCAAGGATTTGTTAAGGAAGTGTCCCAATCATGCATTACCTTCCTGGCTTCAGATTAAGACTTTATACAATGTTCTCAATCCAGCCACTAAACCGATGATCGATGCAGCTATTGGAGGCACATTGAACAATAAGACACCTGAAGTGGCTTAGCAGTTGATAGAAGACATGGCAATGAACAACTATCAATGGACTACCGTGAGACCAAAGCCAAATAAGCCAGTAGGAATGCATGAAGTGGATGTCGTCACTGCTTTAGCTATTCAAGTGGAGAAGCTTCACTAGAAGATGGATAACCTATATTTAGCATCACCCTCCATAGTACCTCAATAATGGGACCCTTCATTTAGTGGAATGCCTGGTTGTGAACCTCAAGTGCAAGAACATGTTGATTATATGGGCAACAACACCAGACCTCCTTTCAACTAAGCAAACATCCCATATAGTTTTACATACAATCCTGGATGGAAGAACCACCCAAATTTCTCTAGGGGAGGACAAGGAAATCAAGGTAAGCAATTAGTGTTTGGACAACAGCAACAACCAGAGCAAAGGAAGCCAATATTAGAAGTTGTACTTACAAAGTTCATGAAAACAACCGATGTAGCTTTCTGGAATCAAGAAGGCTCTATTCGAAATTTGGAGAACCAGATTGGTCAGCTCATAAGGATGGTATCTGAAAGACAACAAGGAACACTTCCGGGTAATACTAAAACAAACCCGAAGGAACATGCAAAAGCAATCCAATTTGTGGAAAGGAATTACAATACCAAAGGCTTACAAAGGAAGCACCCCAAGAGGAGTCTAGTGGTGAAGGGCAGAATGAGATGCATTTAAAGTCAATGGAGTATCAACAAACAATACCGTATCCAGCGAAGCTGAACAAGTAGCGCGTGGATGTTCAATACGGTAAATTCTTTTCTATATTTAAACAATTACATGTTAATTTACCTTTTTTCTGAAATCATTCAAATGCCAAAGTATGCTAAATTTCTAAAGGATTTGATTTCAAATAAAAAGAAAATAGAAGAATTATCGTTAGTAACACTTATTGAAGAATGTTTCGCTATTTTGCAAAACAAATTACCACAAAAACTTAAGGATCCCGGTTCATTTTCAATTCCATGTTTAATCAGTGATTTACAAGTGAATAAAGCTTTAGCGGACTTAGGAGCTAGTATAAACTTAATGCCTTATAAATTATATTTTAAACTAGGTCTAGGAGAACTTAGCCCCACAAGAATGAGTATTCAACTAGCAGATAAGTATCCTAGAGGAATAGTAGAGGACGTAATGGTTAGGGTAGATAAATTTATATTCCCCACCGATTTTGTTATTCTAGATATGGACGAAAATATCGAAGTGCCACTAATACTAGGTCATCCATTCTTAGCCACATCTAGAGCTCTTATTGACGTTTTTGATGGTAAATAAGTTTTGCGAGTAGGGGAATATGAAGTTATTTTTCAAATCAACAATACAATGAAGCAATCCTTGGATAATGATGATTGTTGTAATTTTTGTCATGGTATTGATAATTTTATGACTTTTATAAATTCTGATTTATATTGTAGAGATCCTTTGGAAATTTGCATCACTAACTGTTATCTAGAAGAAGATAAAAGGGAAGATGTTGTTGAACATTTATATTATCTAAATAACTTCGTTTTGATGAATAAGAAGATTGAGTATAGTTTGATTTCCCAAGGAGATCTTGAAGTTCTAAAGAATAATACTAAGGATCCACCGATAGTAGAACTAAAAAAATTACTGGATCATCTTGAGTATGCATTCTTAGGATCTAATTCTTCTTACCCGGTTATTATTTCTTCTAATCTTTCTAAAACTGAAAAAGCTAAACTAATAATTGTGCTGAAGAAATGTAAAGGTGCTATAGCATGGCAAATATCTGATATAAAAGGTATCAACCCTAGTTTTTGCACTCACAAGATCCTTTTGGAAGAAAACTATAAGCCCTCTATTCAACCGCAACGTAGGCTAAATATAAATATGAAAGAGGTAGTGAAGGTTGAGATTGTTAAGCTGTTAGATGTTGTAATGATATATCCTATTTCGGAGAGTTCATGGGTTAGTCCTGTACAAGTCGTTCCTAAGAAGGGTGGTCTAATAATGGTAGCAAATGATAAGAATGAATTAATTCAAATGCGAACAGTAATAGGTTGGCTGTCTGTATTGATTATCGGAAGTTAAATGATGCCACTAGGAAAGACCATTTCCCTCTACCATTCATTGACCAAATATTAGAATGTTTATCAGGACATTCTTATTATTGTTTTCAAGATGGACTTTCTGGAGATTTCCAAATTCCTATATCACCAGAAGACCAGGAGAAGACAACATTTACTTGCCCATTTGGTACCTTTGCCTATAGACGCATGCCATTTGGTTTATGTAATGCACCCGCCACTTTCTAAAGGTGCATGTTAGCTATATTTGATAAGTATGTCGAAGATATTATGAAAGTGTTTATGGATGATTTCTCTGTGTTTGGAGATTATTTTGATTTGTGTTTGAAGAATTTAGAAAAAGTTCTGAGGAGGTGTGAGGAAACAAACCTAGTACTTAGTTGGGAGAAGTGTCATTTCATGGTGCAAGATTAGTTAGTACTTGGCCATAAGATCTCAAGTCAAGGAATTCAAGTAGATAGTGCGAAGATTGAAACCATAGAAAAGTTGTCACCGCCAACTTCCGTTAAGGCAGTGAGAAGCTTTTTAGGTCATGTCGGATTCTATCGCCGGTTCATTAAAGACTTCTCTAAAATTTCTAAACCGCTTACTAGTCTTTTAGAGAAAGTCACACCTTTTATTTTTGATCAAGAGTGTCTACAAGCCTTTGAGTTTTTAAAAGAAAGATTAATTAATTCTCCTATTATGATCGTACCTGATTTTACTCAACCTTTCGAGATCATGTATGACGCTAGCCGTTTTGTGGTAGGATCTTTTTTAGGACAACGCCAAAACAAACACTTTCACCCTATATATTATGCTAGCAAAACACTTAATAATGCACAGGAGAATTATACAACAATAGAAAAAGAACTCCTAGCAGGGGTATTCTCTAGCCGTTTTTACTCAACCTGATTTTACTCAACCTTTCGAGATCATGTGTGACGCTAGTCGTTTTGTGGTAAGATCTTTTTTAGGACAACGCCAAAACAAACACTTTCACCCTATATATTATGCTAGCAAAACACTTAATAACGCACAAGAGAATTATACAACTATAGAAAAAGAACTCCTAGCAGGGGTATTCGCCTTCGATAAATTTATATCATATTTAACATTTTCTAAGGTGGTAGTATACACAGATCACTCTGCCCTAAGATATTTACTAGCCAAGGAGGAATCCAAACCTCGTTTAATCTGTTGGGTTCTTTTATTGCAAGAATTTGATTTGGAAATTAGGGATAAACGAGGAGCAGTAAACTTAGCGGCAGATCATCTCTCACGTTTAGAAAATCCACTGCGGAAAATGTTAGATGAGTCTGAGATTAGTGATACATTTCCTGAGAATCGTTATTTGCATTATCTACAAATATAAATGTTGATTATCTATGGTTTGCCGATTATGCAAACTATCTTGTGGCTAAGGTCCTTCCAAAAGACTTTTCATATCAGCAGAAAAAGAAATTTTTCTTTGACTTGAAATATTACTTTTGGGAGGACCCCTATCTTTTTCAGAAATGTGCAGATTCTGTTATACGTAGGTGTGTATCAGCGGAGGAGGGTTGGAAAATCCTGGAGCAGTGTCATTCAGGCCCTATTGGTGGTCACTATGGAGCAAATCACTCAGCCAAAAAGGTTCTTGATTCTAGTTTTTATTTGCCCCTTCTATTCAGGGATGCCCAAAGGTATGTGCTTTCATGTGATTCTTGTCAAAAATTAGGTAATATCTCTAAATTACATGAAATGCCGCAAAAATTTATTCTTGAATGTGAAGTGTTCTATGTGTGGGGAATTGACTTTATGGGACCATTTCCAGTTTCTTATGGGAATAAATATATTTTGGTAGCTATAGATTATGTATCGAAGTGGGTAGAGGCGTAAGCTTTGCCTTCTAATGATAGTAGAGTAGTAATTTAGTTTTTGAAATTCTTATTCGCACGATTTGGAACACCACGTACACTTATTAGCGATAGGGGTAAAAACTTTTGTAATCTACAGCTAGATAAAGTATTACAAAAATATGGGGAAACACATAGGATAGCCACTCCTTATCATCCACGAACTAGTGGTCAAGTTGAAGTTTCAAATAGAGAACTTAAGAGAATCATAGAAAAATCTATAGAAGGGAATAGGAAGCAATGGTCTAAGAAACTAAACGATTGTTTGTGGGCATATAGGACCGCCTTCAAAACACCTATAGGTACCACCCCCTTTAGATTAGTCAATGATAAATCATGTCACCTGCCTATAAAATTAGAACACAAGTGTATTGGGACATACGCTCTTTGAATTTTGACACTAATTCTATAGTGGAGAAATGAAAACTTCAGCTTAATGAATTAGATGAGTGGATAAACATGGCTTATGAAAACTCCCGAATATATAAGGAGAAGACTAAATTATTCCATGACCGTCACCTTCGCAAACCCAAGACATTCCAAAAAGGTGACCAAGTACTCCTTTTCAATTCCCCACTTCATTTATTCCAAGGGAAGTTAAGGTCTAAATGGTGCGGACCCTTCCAGCTCAAAGATGTTTTTCCCTATGGCACCATCAAGCTAACCCACCCTGAGAAGGGAGATTTTAAAGTCAATGGGCACAAATTAAAACTTTATTATGGTGTGTTTCCTCAAGATTTCGCTCGTCAAGAATCATGCCTCCGTCTAGATTATGTTTAAGTATAATGTAGTAATTTTTCTAAGTTTATAAAATTTTTAGTAAAATTCTAGTTAAATGTTAATATAAATAAAATTATAAAAATCACTTAGGAGGTATTTTAAATTTAGAGGGGCACACGGATTAACTTACAGCCGTGTGCCTGGTCGTGTCCATAACACATCCTTTAGCCCAGTCGTGTTCTAATTGAATGAGTAGGAATACTTTTTCCCGAGCACCATACGGCTTGACACACACCCGTGTGTCATGCCGTATCGCTTTAACTTCATTTCTCACACAGTCATCCAAAGCAGGACACGGAGGAACACACACCCGTGTTGGTGCCCGTGTACCGATTTTGATTTTGACGAAGAATAATCCCGAGCAGGACACGGGTACACACTCGGTCGTGTGCTTCGTCGTGTCGATGTTCGACGATATTCATCCCGAGAAGGACACGGGTTGATACCTAGTCGTGTGTGAACCTGTGTAGTAGGTCGATGAGGTTATTCCCAAGAAGGACACGGGTCCACATATGCCTGTGTTGTTGACCGTGTCCGCCTCTGTCCCCTATCAGTTTGACCACACAGGTCCACACACACCCGTGTGGTGGACCGTGTTTGCCTGGCGCTGTCCTTTCCCATCAGTTTGACCACAAGCGTTTTGAGAGTCGTGTACTGTGCGGTTACAGAGTAATGAACACGGGTCCACACACGGCCGTGTGTCAACCCGTGTTCTTATTCTTTATATAAGGCTGTGTACTGGTCATCTTCATCTTCATTTCCTGGTTTCAGCATTACCTCTTGCACTCCCTTATTCCCAAAACCGGCTTGAGCTTTTTTCCATCAACGTTCGTGGATTCGCCTCCTCTCTTCGTGATCTATCCTCCTAGGTAAAAATTTTTGGATTATGTTCTTAATTTTCTTTTTTTTATTCTTCTCCACTCTCTACTCCTTCTTCTTGTTCTTATATTCTCATTTTATTTTATTTTTCTTCCTCATTTTTTCCTCCTCCTCTTCTTCCTTTTTCATTTCTTAAAAATCCTTCCTCTTGGCTGCAGATCATGTCAACCGGACGTGCACAAGGGGGATGCCGTCGTCGCCCATATATCACAACATTACCAATAGAAAAGCGTGATGCTCCTGCGCCACAGGAGTTTACGGATCTGGCACATATTAACCGTTATAATCGCCTCCAGTCCAAAAAATTTCAAGACATTTGAACTATCGACTGGAGCGTGTTAGAGGAGATTCATTTAGCTGCGGATGTTCGCGAGTTAATTTCTATAATGGGATTGGAGTAATTTTTTTTAATATTGAGGAGTTACGGTTTAAGGAGCTCACGTTAGATTTCTTGTCCTCCTTTTACCTAAATCTTAGGCCGACCTTCACTGAGCACACAAACACGCAAGAGGGGGTCATTTCATTTCGAGTAGCAGGCACTACTTTCACTCTTTCCTTTCTCCAGTTCACCCAATACTTAGGTGTGTATGAGGACTCGTTCCTTTATAGTGTTGCCTACTCCGACCTTCATTTTGATCTCCCCACTCGTGACCATGCATCCAATATCTGGGCTCAAATTACCTTCAATCTAACTCCTTATGAGGCCAAGAGGTCTAAGGCCTCTAAGTTGCGTTCTCCCGCCCTCCATTATATACATCATCTGTTGATTCACACATTGAGTAGCCGGGGCGAAAGCTCTGGTGTCGTTAGTAGGCAGGATATGTTATATCTCTATAGAATGTTGTCACGTTATCACATTCATTTGGGTTTTATGTTAGCGCAGTTCATTCTTCACCAGGTTGATAACTCACATATAAGGTCTATCTGTATAGCACCCTACATCATGCGCCTGGTGAATAATATGAACATCTTCTCTTCCCTTCCCCCGATGACTGTGGTCGTGAAGACTGTGCCTATCACTATGGCCAGTCTTCGATCTCTTCACCTCGTCACCGCCCGTCAGGTCCAGGGTGGACTTATTTATTCCATTGTTTGGCATGGACCACAAGCATATGATGATGATAATGACGATGTTGATCCTGACCTCGATGAGCCCCTGATCCCTCCAGCCAAGTCCACTTACACTCAGGGAGAGTCTTTTTCTCCTCCTCCTCAAGCGGGCTCTTAGTACCCGCGTGATTTTCAGAAATTTTATGAGACTGAGCTCCTATCGCGACTTCAGTGTATAGAGGATTCACAGAAGTAGACTGTGGATGCTATATTTTAAATCAGGCCTCACTTGGGGATCTCCAGTCCCCGACCTACAGCTCCTCGCCCGCCTCACATCCCCGACGATCAGGCCAACACACCAGCTTATTTTTGACATGTATCATCAGTTACTTGGACATGTATTTCAGTATCATTTATTTATACTTGTATCATCAGTTAATATATATATCATATTTGCTCATTTTTCATTCGTATGCTCTTTTATTTTCTTGATAGTAAGTTCTTTACATTTTGGTGTTTTTGCTTGCTCTGTTCTTTACATTGCAATGAGGACATTGCAAGTTTTAAGTCTGGGGGTGGATGTTTTTCAATTCTAATATTTCCGTGCTGGACATGATTATAATTGGTTATATTTTTGCTAGCAGAGTACTCAATATTGTTAAACTTCCCTAAAAAGAAAAAAAAATTGTTACTTCTTTAAGATTTCATTAATTCAATTATTTGGGTTTATAACTAGCTAATTTACTTTCGCACGCTGATTAAAATGGATTGAAGTAGACTCATTGAGTGTACAAATTTGTTGATTAGTAATTATGTATAGAAATTCATTTGTTTAATTTTCTCTATATAACTTATTTTTAGGATTAGTCATCTATATTATTAACTAACAATAACTCTATTTTAGAAAATATAATTATCTAAAATAAAGTGAGTCGATGAGTGTAATAGTTTGATAATTTTGTATTAGAGACTCAAAATGAAGAATACCCTTTTATTGGTCTCCCGAACTTCCCCTAGCGATCCTCAAAACATTCAAATAAGTTAATTAGTGAGGGCGAAAATGACTTAGGCCTCCCTTTTGATAACTTGAGCCTTGCAATCCCAAAACCCTAAACATTATACCCTTGCACACCCAATTTGAACCTAATACTTATGCCTTTTGATACTCTACTACTAAAATTTACCAAGACCAAAAATCCTTACCTATAAGCACATCTATCATTCAGACCTTTATGGAATGAGTTTGTTCATAGTGATATGTGGCCTGAGTGCGTGTACACCCACTTGGAATGATCCCTACTATGGACACTTGAGAAAAAAAATAGTGATATGTGGCCTGAGTGCGTGTATACCCACTCGGAATGATCCCTATTATGGACCCTTGGATAAGAAAAACTAACAAAAAAATAGAGTATCCATCAGAAGAAAGGAAGAAAAAGAAAGAAAAAATGTGGGAAATATAATTATTGTGAAGTATGGGGGTGCTCTTATAATATTGATGTATGTTAGGGTAATTACCCTGCAAGAGGCTCAATTATTATATAGGTTTGATATGAACCATCAATTTATCTTTGATTACCTCACCTATAATCTTCTTTCCTAAGCCAAAAGGTTACATCAAAATACAAGTCCTAAGGATCCAACCTTACTAATTCTAACTAGTGTTGTGAAGAGGGTGTGAAAAGGCATGCTCGAGGCTCAAAGTCGCCAAGCAAAGTATTATAATTCAAAACACCGGATGGTGGAATTTCAAGTGCGCGACAAGGTATTTTTAAAGATCAGGCCGATGCATGGAGTATCTCGAGTACGTGGTGTGAAGAAGCTCAGCCCAATGTACGTTGGGCCCTACGTCATATTGGAAAGGATTGGTCAGTTGGCATATCGGTTACAGTTATCACCGGAGCTAAAGAATCTTCATGACGTATTCCATGTGTCGTCACTCCGAAAGGCATTGTTGCGGCCCGAACAATATGTCCAGACCACTAACGGAGCAGTTATAACTGATAGGTCGGTGCGACTAGAGCCTGTGCGGATAGTAGACAGCGAGACGAGGATTTTGCGCCGCAAAAGTGTTTATCTGGTAAAAGTGTTGTGCTCCAATCATGGGAAAGAGGAGTGCACGTGGGAGCCGGTGGACTTGATGCAAAAGCATTACACGGAGCTGTTCCATCAAGGTTACCTTTTTAAGCATATTTTATTTTATGTTTATTTTATGATTTTCT
Organism: Platanthera zijinensis; assembly: GCA_039513925.1. NCBI lineage: Eukaryota > Viridiplantae > Streptophyta > Magnoliopsida > Asparagales > Orchidaceae > Platanthera > Platanthera zijinensis. Next base: position 144,500,389 of record CM077088.1, read on the forward strand.
CCCTCGTAGCCTTAACCTTATTTCGGGGACGAAATCTTTTATTTTTTATAGGAATTATAACATCCCGATTCGTGCTAGCCCCCTTATGCGCACTTTTGAGTCAGGAGAGCTGATTTAGGCTCAGAGAGTGCAGGCGATCAGGGGCGCACTCGTGGCGAAAAATGAAGTTGGCCCTATGTAGGACACGGGTAGAGACACGGCCGTGTCCCTACCCGTGTGTCATGGCATTGAGTGGCATGGCATTTAGTAGCATAGCATTGAGAGTTAAGCATTCATTGCCCCAAGAAGTACATGGGTAGAGACACGGGCGTGTCCCTACCTGTGTGCGTCAAGTCAAGCTCGACGAAATATGTCCAGAGCAGGACCTAGTATAAATACGGGCAGAACAGCGGTCGTGTCACTTTGACATGGGTACAGACACGGGCATGTCAGTACCCGTGTATATGCATGAAGCGGCAGTCGAACCGTTTATGTCGTTTCGCTCGAGCAGGACACGGGTAATGACACGGGCGTGTCCCTACCCGTGTCACCTCTGAATAAAAAGGGAAAAATGAAACCCTAGCCGTTTTCATTCTCTCCAAGCCACATCTTCTGGATAAAACTTCTGGAGGAGGGAAGAACTTGCTGGAGCCAACCAAACTCCATGAGGAATCGCCACCGCCGCCAAGGAAAAGGGATGCTGACAAGAAAAATGACAAGATCCATGGCCAAAGATGGCGGAACCGCTGGAAATGAGGTGAGCTTCCTCCCCTCTTCCTTGGTGCTAGATCTGTAGTTAACCTTTTGAGAGATATAGACTCAAATGAGTCTTGATATGTGAGATGAAGATTTCTAGGAGGACCATGCTAGAACTTGTGTTCTAAGGTTTATTCATCTTCAACCTCTCCTTCCTTCAAAGTGATGATGGGGGTGGTTTTGTAAGACCCCAACCTCGGAGATGATCGCGTTCGGGCACCGTTTTGAGGGTCAAAACGGTGTCGGGTGGAAAAATGGTCAACATGAATTTTGTTCGTCTCGACGAGATCTACAACTTTCATGTTGACCCCTTTTCGATTTGAGGTCATCTCAGGGGCACACGGCCAGACACACGGCCGTGTGCCTACCCGTGTTCAGTGGTCAAATGCGTTTTTGTGCAGTCTCGAGTCAGAGAAGGACACGGCCTGAGACACACGGCCGTGTCTCAAGCCGTGTGTGGGGCACACGGCCTCGAACACGGCGTGTCAAGACCCGTGTCGATCGGCGAATGAGCTACACGGCCAGACACACGGCCGTGTGTCAAGCCGTGTTCGGCCCAGTTTTTGGGATTTTGGATCTAATCTCGGCCGTTCGTTCCCTTGGATCTGGATCCGACGGTGGGGGATGCTCCTGGGGGGTTATTAATCGGGAAATGGGGGGAGAAACCCTCATTTTCACTTTGAGTTTCTCTTTCTTCATCTTAGAGAGAGGGGAGAACTCCTTTGGTGGTGTGAGCCCAAATTCCGGCCGCCGGCGGAGCACCGGAGCACCGATTCGCGATCCGAGTCCGGATCCTCGAAGGCAAGGGCGAGGCGAAGCTTTCCATCCGGCTACATCTTCATGGCGCCGCGGAAAAATGCGAGGGTAACGATCCTCTTCATAGGGCATGTGTAGTCGCCCTTCTTTCTATGCATGGGGAAATCCCCCTCTCGCGAGTGAGCGTTGAGGCGCGGAATCCCTTCGGGTAGATATGTAAAGTCCCCGTTGTTAGAGCCCGGAATCGGAGTACGGGCGTAGGCATTGTGTGTGAAGCCTATTCGGGTTTAGCCCGGATCGGTGATGTTTGCATTGCATGGCCGGAGAAGACTCCGCGCCGATGATTTTAGTTTTCCGAAATTTCTACGCAGTAGATTGCATACAGGGATCCTTGGGGGTTAACCTCGAGGCGCACCCGGAAAGCTTGGGCGGAATCGAATTGCCGCCACGATGTTGCCTTGGAGGGCAAATCGGTACATAACGGGGTTATGTGCGTGTTTTGATCGTTTGTGGGAATGAGGAGAAACTTGGCCCGCACCGATGGCTAAATGACCGTGGTGAAGTGAGCAACGGGCGGGTGGAACTCTACCCATTCCAAGTGGTCTCGGTAGAAGCGACCTAAAGTACATGGGACTTCCCGGGGGGGCTGGAAACGGGCCTAGGCTTCGGCTGAAAGGGCTAAATGCTCACGTGTGTTGCCATCCGAGGGATGGTGGTGGAATCGCGGTGTCGGACTGGGTCCGAACCGGGTTCACCGATTAGTGCCCTGAGAGCACGGAGTGTGCGGCCATGCGTGCCGACACTTGTGGCGAATAGAATGCTTTATATAATTGCTATGATAGTCTTATATGCAGGGAAGGAGCACCGCCGTCCCGAGAAACGGGACGGGGTCGTTATAATTTGGTCAGCTCTTGCTGACCGTTGCCCTTTTGTATTGCCACCTTTTGGGTGGGTTGTTTCTACAGGTGCTGCTGCGGAGCCAAGCGGCAAATAGCGGGCTAAAGCCCAGGTTGCAGCGCCAGCCCTCGAAGGCTTAGATATTAGCTTTTCATATTCATGTATGGCCGGCCTGCGCGCCGATGTATGAAAGACGCCATTTTGTTAAGCGAACACTTCTGTAAGGCCTTAATGCCGTGAACTATTTTTGTGCATGTACTCTTTCCTGGGTTATAGTGGACATTCATGCTCTGTGGCAGAGTTCTTAACTTTTGCAACTTAATTAAATTGCTTCCGCTAGGTGTTGTGTAGGACGCTCTGATTGGTTGTGTGGTTTCAACGCGTAACCAACCGGTCTGTCCGTAGTATATGGCGTCGGGCCCGGCCGGACCTACTGCTATATGCTATGTGACGGATAGGGGTGTTACAAATTGGTATCAGACTTCTGGTTTCGGTCAAGCTTAAATGAATTCGTGGACGAATTCACTTTAAGGGGTGGTGAGCACATTGTGTGCGTAATCGTTATAATATGAAAAGAACCCATGAATGTCCACTTAGGAATGAAAATACACATGATTGAGGAACCTGCGTGTTCCTATAATTGCTGTTTGCAGTAATCTTTGGGTCGCTTATCGGTGTTTTGCACGATTTTAGGTGACCAGAAGTGGCGCTGGGCCGTCTGAACGGCCAGGTTCTGAGGCGAGCAGTGCGCCAAGCGATGCGCCTGCAACACCTTTGTCTGCTGAGACCATTAGGTTGGTGGCAGAAGTAGTCATGGCAATGATCAATGCGCAGCCTGCAAGGCAGGTGCAGCAGCCTGCTCCTGCTGTGGAGCAAGTACCGGTTCAGACGGCAGAGCGAAGGAGGGTTGAGCAAGTTGTGCTGGAACCAGAGTTGCCGCGGAGAGCAACTGAAAGACAACTGAAGCACGTGATGGGCTTTCACCCACCAGTGTTCACGGGGGCAGAAACCCCGACCCAAGCAGAGGATTGGCTCTCAAGGGTCAACAGGGTGATGACTGCGACGCAAACTTAAGAGTGGCAGAAGACCACTATAGCGACGTTCCTTTTGGATGGGGACGCAAGACTGTGGTGGGAGGGGCTAGAGCTGCATCAGTTGAGGGGAAGGCCATTGGCCGAAGTCCCGATGGAGGAGTTTGCGAGACTATTTATGGCTCGATACCTCCCCTCGGCGCAGAGGATTGCGCTAGAGAGCGAATTCCAGAAGTTGGTGCAGGGTGATAGCACCGTTGATGAATACCTCCACGAGTTTACTCGGCTGGGGAGATATGCCGGCGCTACCTTCGCAGACGAGGAGCGCAAGACGAGCCGCTTTTATGAAGGGCTAAGGGATGATTTGAGGTTGCTGCTGTCGGGGCCCAAGACGCAGGGTTTCATGACCCTGGTCAGTTCGGCCGGTCCTTGGAGAAGGATATGAGAAACGTGCAAGCGAAGAAAGAAAGGGAATCCGGTGGCAAGAAGTCAGAGTTCAAGGCGCCGACTACATCGAAGTCGGGCTACGGTAAATTCTTCAAGAAGGCTAAGACATCGGGTCCAGCTTCTTCTGCAGGTGCCTCGGGGCCAACTAACCATCGGACCCCAGGCGCTTGCTTCACGTGTGGAAAGCCGGGGCATTTTGCCCGTGACTGCTGGAGTGGACGCGCAAAGTCCGAAAGGAAGCAAGGAGCCACCTACAAGGAAAAGGGCAAAGCGGTGGAGTCGACCGCGTCCCACTATGCTCCGACTCAGCCTAGAGTCTACAACTTGGGCCAGCAGGAGGCCATCAAGCAAGCAGATGTGGTGACAGGTATGAGTTAATTTATGCAAGTTGACTTGAGAATACTATTACCTATTGCTTGTTAAGCTAATGTCTTTTGCTTAGGCTTTGTGTTGATTAGTGATAGTCCGGCACGAGCACTATTCGACACTGGTGCTTCGCATTCTTTCTTGTCCGAACAGTTTATATCGCGCATCGGAGTCCCTTCTTCGATGGCAAAGGACAAGCTAGATGTGTTGCTACCAAACGGGTGCTCGATGCGTGCGGACAGAGTGTGCGCCGCGAAGGTTCACATTGGGAGCCAAGAGTTCGACTTGCTAGCGTCATTGCTGCCGCTAGTAGAGTTCGATGTTATCTTTGGAATGGATTGGCTGTCAGAGCAGAAGGCTTGGATCGATTGCGACCGTAAGGAGGTCAAGCTGGGTGTAGGGCGGGAGACTACTTTCGAGGGGCTTAAGGGGTCGAGCAGGACATTAATGTCTGCTCTTCAGGTGGTGAAGGCGGTTCGTGCTGGTGCAGAGCTGTTCTTTGCGATAGTGGGGGCTGTGGAGCCAAAGTCCCCGTTGGATAGCATCCCCGTGGTTTGCGAATACCCCGATGTGTTCCCGGATAGCCTTCTCGGAGCCCCACCGCAGCGAGAGATTGATTTTACTATCGAGCTCGTGTCGGGTGCCAAACCCGTGTCACGTGCTCCTTATAGGTTGGCGCCAAAGGAGATGGCGGAGTTGAAGGTTCAGTTGGAGAAACTGATGGAGCAAGGTTATGTGCGTCCAAGTTCGTCGCCTTGGAGCGCACCGGTCCTCTTCGTTAAAAAGAAGGACGGTAGTATGCGGCTGTGCATCGACTACAGAGAATTGAACAAGTTGACGGAAAAGAATAAGTACCCGATCCCGAGGATTGATGTTCTCTTTGATCAGTTAGTCGGATCATCTGTATACTCCAAGTTAGACTTGAAGTCGGGGTACTATCAGCTGAGGATCAGGGAGTGTGATATCCCGAAGACGGCGTTCAGTACGAGGTATGGGCATTTCGAGTTCACGGTCATGCCGTTTGGACTGACAAATGCGCCATCAGTGTTTATGGATCTGATGAACAGGACGTTCAGAGACTTCCTGGATCGCTTTGTGATCGTCTTTATTGACGATATTTTGGTATACTCGCAGTGCGAAGAAGACCACTTCAAGCATCTGCATTTGGTGTTGGAGACTCTGAGGAGGAATGAGCTTTACGCAAAGTTCTCCAAGTGCGAGTTCTGGCTACCCTCGGTAGCGTTCCTTGGTCATATAGTGAGTGGGGAAGGTATAGCGGTGGATCCGGCGAAGATTGTTGCGATACGGGAGTGGCCTGCGTTATCTTCTGTCGCGGAAGTCCGTAGTTTTCTCGGGCTTGCCGGATATTACAGGCGCTTCGTAGAGAACTTCTCGCGGGTAGCGTTACCTCTCACGAAGTTGACAAGGAAGGATCAGAAATTCTTGTGGACGCAAGAGTGCGTGCAAGCTTTTGAGGAGCTGAAGAGACGGTTGACCACGGCGCCAGTGCTAAGTTCGCCGAGTGGGACCGAGGGCTTTGAGGTGTATAGCGATGCTTCGGGTAGCGGTTTGGGCTGCGTGTTGTTGCAGCATGGTAGCGTGATAGCGTATGGATCGCGTCAGCTAAAGGTGCATGAAAGAAATTATCCGGTGCACGACTTGGAGTTGGCGGCCGTGATATTTGCACTCAAGTTGTGGAGGCACTACCTATACGGAGTAAGGGTCGACATATACACCGATCACAAGAGCCTAAAATACTTGTTGGATCAAAAGGATCTCAATATGAGGCAGAGGAGGTGGATGGAGTTCCTGGGGGACTACACCTTCAAAATACATTATGTACCCGGGAAGGGCAACGCAGTTACGGATGCGCTGAGCTGCAGGGCTCCCGCCCGAGCCAACTGGTTGTCGGTGCATGATGAGCGGCTAGTGCGGGAGTTGGAGGAGCTTGAGATCTGTTGCGTGGACAAGCAGACGAGCGCCAAAGCAATGTTAAACTGGACAGAGGTGCAGTATGACCTGGCTGACCGGGTTCGGCAGGCATTGGAGTTAGATGACTCCATGAAAGAGCTTTTGGAGGCCGCTTTGGATGGGTCAAATTCCCAGTTCTCGGTAGAAGATGGGTTATTAAGGAAGGATCATCGTTTGTGCGTCCCGAGTGGGGGTAACCTCCGGGCGGAGTTGATGTACGAGGCTCATCATACCAAGTACTCAATCCACCCAGGGAGCACGAAGATGTATCGTGATCTCAAAAAGTTGTTTTGGTGGTCGGGGCTTAAGAAAGATGTGGCGTTGTACGTGGCTAAATGCCAAATGTGCGCCTTGGTGAAGGCGGAGTGCCAAAAGCCGGGAGGATTTCTGAAGTCCTTGCCTATACCGGAGTGGAAATTCGACGATATATCCATGGACTTTGTGCACGGGTTGCCAAGGTCGCAGAAGGGGAACGACGCCATCTGGGTGATCGTAGATCGGCTAACTAAGGTGTCGCATTTCATTCCGCATAGGAAGGATGATCCAGTGGAGAAATTGGCAAAGTTGTACGTTGACAATATTGTCAGGCTGCATGGAGTGCCTCGTAGCATTGTGAGTGATCGCGATGGGCGGTTCACGTCAAATGATTGGAGGTTGGTGCAGCAGATGCTGGGGACAAAGTTAAAGTTCAGTACAGCTTTCCATCCGCAGACGGATGGGCAGACCGAGAGGGTCAATAGAATGATGGAGGACATGCTACGCATGTGTGTTCTGGATTTCGGTAAGCATTGGGAAGACCATCTTTATTTGGTGGAGTTCGCGTACAACAACAGCTACCAAGCAAGTATACAAATGGCGCCCTTCGAGGCCCTGTATGGTAGGAAGTGTCGCACGCCGTTATCGTGGCTTGAAGCGGGTGAGGCAAGGTTGTACAAGAAGCAGGAGGTGGAGAGTGCTACCTCGTTAGTGCGGATCATTCGGGAGCGCTTGTTGATCGCTCAGGACCGGCAAGCGAAGTATTACAATGCCAAGCACCGGAACGTGGAGTTCGCGGTAGGCGATTGGGTATATCTGAAAGTGAAGCCGTTCAAGGGGGTTTCGCGGGTGAGACGCTTGAAGAAGCTGAGCCCAAGATACCTTGGACCTTTTGATGTTTTGGAGCGAGTCGGCGAAGCGGCTTACCGTTTGAGGCTATCGGAGGAATTGGGTGGTTTACATGATGTGTTCCACATTTCTGTGTTGCGGAAGGCGGTGCAAGAGCCTTCGCAAGTGATCGCGGTTGATCAGGTGCCGGTTGAGGAAGGGTTGACAACGAAAGTCAAGCCCATGTCTATTGAGGATTTCGAAGTCAAGCGGCTTCGGAACAAGGAAATCAGAATGGTGAAGGTCCGTTGGGATAACTGCGGACGCGAGGAGCTCTCTTGGGAGCGAGAGAAGGCAATGCGCGAGGAGTACCCCGAGTTGTTCCCCTCAGGTACTCGTTATGTTTATTTTGTGTAGTCTCTGTTCTTAATTTCGGGACGAAATTCTCTTAAGGGAGAGGGAGTTGTAAGACCCCAACCTCGGAGATGATCGCGTTCGGGCACCGTTTTGAGGGTCAAAACGGTGTCGGGTGGAAAAATGGTCAACATGAATTTTGTTCGTCTCGACGAGATCTACAACTTTCATGTTGACCACTTTTCGATTTGAGGTCATCTCAGGGGCACACGGTCAGGCACACGGCCGTGTGCCTACCCGTGTTCAGTGGTCGAATGCGTTTTTGTGCAGTCTCGAGTCAGAGAAGGACACGGCCTGAGACACACGGCCGGGTCTCAAGCCGTGTGTGGGGCACACGGCCTCGAACACGGCGTGTCAAGACCCGTGTCGATCGGCGAATGAGCTACACGGCCAGACACACGGCCGTGTGTCAAGCCGTGTTCGGCCCAGTTTTTGGGATTTTGGATCTAATCTCGGCCGTTCGTTCCCTTGGATCTGGATCCGACAGTGGGGGATGCTCCTGGGGGGTTATTAGTCGGGAAATGGGGGGAGAAACCCTCATTTTCACTTTGAGTTTCTCTTTCTTCATCTTAGAGAGAGGGGAGAACTCCTTTGGTGGTGTGAGCCCAAATTCCGGCCGCCGGCGGAGCACCGGAGCACCGATTCGCGATCCGAGTCCGGATCCTCGAAGGCAAGGGCGAGGCGAAGCTTTCCATCCGGCTACATCTTCATGGCGCCGCGGAAAAATGCGAGGGTAACGATCCTCTTCATAGGGCATGTGTAGTCGCCCTTCTTTCTATGCATGGGGAAATCCCCCTCTCGCGAGTGAGCGTTGAGGCGCGGAATCCCTTCGGGTAGATATGTATAGTCCCCGTTGTTAGAGCCCGGAATCGGAGTACGGGCGTAGGCATTGTGTGTGAAGCCTATTCGGGTTTAGCCCGGATCGGTGATGTTTGCATTGCATGGCTGGAGAAGACTCCGCGCCGATGATTTTAGTTTTCCGAAATTTCTACGCGGTAGATTGCATACAGGGATCCTTGGGGGTTAACCTCGAGGCGCACCCGGAAAGCTTGGGCGGAATCGAATTGCCGCCACGATGTTGCCTTGGAGGGCAAATCGGTACATAACAGGGTTATGTGCGTGTTTTGATCGTTTGTGGGAATGAGGAGAAACTTGGCCCGCACCGATGGCTAAATGGCCGTGGTGAAGTGAGCAACGGGCGGGTGGAACTCTACCCATTCCAAGTGGTCTCAGTAGAAGCGACCTAAAGTACATGGGACTTCCCGGGGGGGCTGGAAACGGGCCTAGGCTTCGACTGAAAGGGCTAAATGCTCACGTGTGTTGCCATCCGAGGGATGGTGGTGGAATCGCGGTGTCGGACTGGGTCCGAACCGGGTTCACCGATTAGTGCCCTGAGAGCACGAAGTGTGCGGCCGTGCGTGCCGACACTTGTGGCGAATAGAATGCTTTATATAATTGCTATGATAGTCTTATATGCAGGGAAGGAGCACCGCCGTCCCGAGAAACGGGACGGGGTCGTTATAATTTGGTCAGCTCTTGCTGACCGTTGCCCTTTTGTATTGCCACCTCTTGGGTGGGTTGTTTCTACAGGTGCTGCTGCGGAGCCAAGCGGCAAATAGTGGGCTAAAGCCCAGGTTGCAGCGCCAGCCCTCGAAGGCTTAGATATTAGCTTTTCATATTCATGTATGGCCGGCCTGCGCGCCGATGTATGAAAGACGCCATTTTGTTAAGCGAACACTTCTGTAAGGCCTTAATGCCGTGAACTATTTTTGTGCATGTACTCATTCCTGGGTTATAGTGGACATTCATGCTCTGTGGCAGGGTTCTTAACTTTTGCAACTTAATTAAATTGCTTCCGCTAGGTGTTGTGTAGGACGCTCTGATTGGTTGTGTGGTTTCAACGCGTAACCAACCGGTCTGTCCGTAGTATATGGCGTCGGGCCCCGGCCGGACCTACTGCTATATGCTATGTGACGGATAGGGGTGTTACAGGTTTCGTGAAGAGGAATGGCCTTAAGAGGGTGAATAAGGGTGGAGAAACTTATGGTTGTGATTTGGTAGGATCGGCTTGAGGTGGAAGATTAACTTATGTCATCCATTTTGCCTCAACATGCGTGTAGAAATCTGTGTTCTTCACGCAGCGACCTTCTTGGCTATTTTCAAGCAAGATATGGCCAGATCTGGGCTTCTGACTAAACACGAGAGTCGTAGCCCTTGTAATTACCTTTCCGAATAAAGTTTACAAGCGTTCGGGTGAAGTTTGTAGCCAGGGGAATGTCTGATCTAAGTAGAGGGCTGTCAAATGAAGTGTGCAAAAATTGTTTCTTGTACGGAGTAGGCTTTGGAGCCAATTTTATGTGTGATACAGTCTGATCTGGGTTGTAGACTAAAAATGAAGGTTGTATCCCATGGAAATACCTTTCCAATGAGGGGTTACAAGCACTCACCGGATTCCTGTAGCCACGGGAATCTCCGGCTGAAGTTGTTGTCCAGCAGGTGTTCTACACCTGAAATTCCTGGGTAAGTGTAAAGTTTGGTTTGGACTCAGAAGAGATTTTGTAATAATCTGACGTTAAGTTGTAGGCGATTCATAATAGGCCTAATTGTGATGATTCAACACATGATGAAATTACTGGATAGACCCCACGTAAAGAAATGGTGAAATGGTGATGGAGACGACGGCCCTCAACAAGTTGAAGACGAAGATGGCATGCTTACGGAAGTTATCTCTCCGCCTCCATGTAAATATTTGCGGCGCCGTGACGATCATGTGGAGCGATGCCAAAAGATCCGCTCACGGCGCAAACCAATCTAATGATAGCTTAATTAAATCATTTTATGTTTCTTTAATTTGCAATGTCTATGGCAATGTTTATGCCATGTTGTGTTTTAGTTTAATGTGTCTTTTTTTTATTTATTTACTATGGGTTGCTAATAGCTTAACTCTTGATGTAGCCTCTATATAGGCAAGTATGTTTTCATTATGGATTAGTGAATGATAAAATATTGAAAACCATAATCCTATCTTATGAAAGTGAAGGGATAGATACTACTCTAGAGGGGGGGGGGGGTGAATAGAGTAATCAAATTTTGCACAATACAAAACTTAACTGTCTACCCAACTCCCTTGGAGTGAAGTGCGGAATGAAGAGATTATAGATATTGATTTAACCTTAAAGCCTAACACAAGTGATGTGCAAACACAAGCTAACTGTAATTACAGTTAAAGCTTGGAAAACCTAAACAGCAACTAGCAACCTAGTTATATCTATTCACAGCCACAGTACAGGAATTAAAAAGTTGAATCCAGACGACACAAGGAAATTTATAGTGGTTCCCCAAACAACTTGGGTACGTCCACTCTTCTACCCACACGGTAGGAATCCACTCAGGTTTTTGATCAGGTGCCCTGCCACCAACAGAATCTGCTTCAGGTAGATTCAGAAACCCTTTAGACTTTTGATCAGGTGTCTAAAAACCAAGCACAGGTTTTTGATCAGGTGCCCTGCCACCAAGGGATACTTTTGAAGGGAGTAATAACCCTGTACAGGAGGGGGAAGAAGGTTAAGATGTCTTCTCTATTTTACAATAGATTAGAGAAGCACAAAAAGCTTGCACTGAGCTAGAATGCTCTAAAGAATCAAGGCTCCCCCTGGCTCAAAGATGTCCAGGTGAAGTCTTGCTTCAGTGCAGAAACTCTTCAGAAAATTCTGAAGGAAGGAGCTACAAGAAGAAAATAAATAACAAAAAGAAATCTCTTCAAGCAGCTATTCTTCTTCTTCTTCTTCTTCTAAGAAACTCTGAGTTGAACTTCCTGAAAGCAGGAGAACTCAGGTGAAGAAGAGATGAAGATCTTAACACTTCTCAGTTAGATGGAGTTTGCTGAGAGCAGGAAGCTTGAGCTTGATGAAGGCTTGAGTGCTTTTGAATATGTGTGTAACACTAGCTTCAATCCTTCTGCAAAGGGTTCTTTTTATATCATCATCAAGCAACGGCTCTCTTCCATTTGAATTGTTTGTCTTCTACTGAGCCTTGAGACCTGGGCTGTAAATATCAAGAAGACAGAAATATCTCTGCAGCAAAACATTCTATAAAAAGGAATAAACCTCTTTCTAAGAAGCTGCAGGCTTAAATCAAATAATCAGATAGACTAAATAAAGTCACATCAGAAACAATCTCTTTATAGCAAAAGAAGACTTTTCAGTCTAACGGCTATAAAGGGGCTGTCAGCAGATAAAGTAATTTAAAGAGATAGCTAATAAGACAAACAACTTTATCTTAAAAGATTTTAACTCAGGCAATAAGAATAGAGCAAATAATGCCTGGAAACTTTATCATACAGCTTAAAATAGCGTGCCAGAAAATGTATTAAATAATTAAATATAATAAATAAATACAAAATACAAAGGCAGGCAGAGAGCGTCGAACGACCTTCGGAGATCGTCGACCGACGCACGGAGATCGTCGATCTATCGGGCAGATAGTCGAACGATCCAGATAGTCGAACTATCGAAGAAGATAGTCGAACTACCCCGGCAGATAGTCGACCTATCAAAACAGATAGTCGAACTATCAGATAGTCGATCTATCTAGGACAGATAGTCGAACTATCAAGCGCACAGAGATAGTCGACCTATCAAGTAGATAGTCGACCTACCTCAGAAAACAGATAGTCGACCTATCAACAGATAGTCGAACTATCAGCGCAGAACAGATAGTCGACCTATCAAGCGGATAGTCGAACTATCAGCGCAGAACAGATAGTCGACCTATCAAGCAGATAGTCGAACTATCAGCGCACAACAGATAGTCGACCTATCAACAGATAGTCGAACTATCAGCGCAGACCAAGGCATCGACCAACTGATAGACGATCGTCGATCAGCCGATAGACGATAGTCGAACGGCGTTCGACTATGGTCGAACGAAAAACCTACTTAACCAAATTCTCAATTTGGAAAAGCGAGGACCCTACAGCTAGACTCCTAACCATTGACCATAGATATTTCTTGGGTCAAGGGCACAAAGAAGAGGACTAAACTCAAATCAAACTAGGGTACCAACAATCTCCCCCTATTTGAGTTAAGTCTCGCAAAAACTAAAACAGCTAGCAATAAAATAAACAAAATAATTCATCAAATAGTTAATCAATAAACTGGCAGATTGTCAATCAGATAAGCAAATAATCAAATATATCACAGCAGTTTAATCAAACTATTAAGAATCTTTAGGGTCAGGTAATGGATCAGAAGAACTAGAGACAAAGGAAATTTTTCGAAGAGGGTCATCTGATTCCTTCTTTGACATCTTTAAATCCTGCACTCCAAGGATCTTTAGTTCTGTAGCTCTGGGGACAACAGCTTCAGGATGTTTTTCCATGTACCTTGCTGGATCAAAAATCTCAGGATTGACTTGGAATTTCTCAAATTCTTTCTTTCTATACGCTGACATGGTAGTAAAGCCAGTTATATCTTTTCCTTCAGCTCTTGCTTTTCTTATTTGGGCTGCTCCTACAAGATCTTGGAAGCGAGCCATCCTAAAATTAGGATCGAGCTCAGGATTTTCATATACGGGCTCTGGAGAAGCAGCATCAGCTATTATATCTAGATAAAACATTAGAATAAACTTAGCAAAAGGGACTTGCTAGAAGGTTTTAAAACACTGTAAACTATTTACCTTTCGAAACACTTTTCTCAGATTGAACTGGAGAAGGAGGTGGGGAAAAGGTTGGTCTTTGGGCCACAACCTCCTTCATTGGTCTTTGAGAACCATAGGATGATTTGCTTTGAGAACTTTGATGACCTTGTCTTGGTTGGGGCTAAGCAGACGCAGATTTTCCATAGGCGGCAGATTGATTAGCAGGTAGATTCCCAGAGGCTCCTGCACCTGGAGGTGGAGGGGGACCTTTGGGAGTCCATCTGGAGACTGGACTGTCATACCTCTTAGTTCTCTTCCTTTCTTTTTGCTGATTTTTCGAAAGCCACATCCAATGCTTAAAATCCTTGGATTTGGGGTCAATGCCCTTCAAAATATAATAGGGAATGTCATTATCCTTATTTGGAGGTGGAGGAGGAGCAGCTTTTCTTTTCTTTGCAGCAGATTTCCTTTTCTTTGACTTTTCAGACATATCAGAATCATCATCATCATCAGAATGGGATGATGGAGGGTTCTCATACGGATCATAGGCTTCTGAGACAGCCTTTTCTTTAAGCTTTGAAGCAGATTTCTCCCTTTCTTCTTCCAGGGCATCCAAAGCCAGAAGGGAGTCTAAATCTAAACCAGGAGAGTCATCCCAGATGGATGACTCTTCAAATTGCAAATCTTTCTCTTTCTCTTTTAATGATTGAATTCTTAATTCCATGCTGCTCTTGCTTGAGCTTCTTCCAAGCTCAGAACAGAAGAGTCAACTCTGACTTCCTCTTTCTCAGACTCATCTTCTTTATTATTTAAGAAGGATTCCAACTCAGGGTCTACTTGAGTAGCAGGAATACTTGGGTCAGCCTCAGAAACTACTGCTATGATTTGAGCAGTTAAATCATCTTTAATAATATCTGTAAAATTACGAATACATATCTGCTAAATAAGCTTGAATCATTCCTTCAAGGTATTCACAAACTATCAAATTAATTGACTCATCAACAAAACGAATGAAAGAGTTACCTTCATATTTAACCATCTCCCAGCAGTCATTCAGATATGAGGTTATAATTCCTTTCAGGAATCTGACTATCACAGGAGATGTTAGATCTTCTAAGCATACTTTCACTGCAATTTCTGATAGCAGGATTCCATCTGCTATTTCCTTCTCAGTCAAAACTGGAGCTACAACTTGCTCAACTGGAGCAATCTCTTCCTCAGCTGGAGTTACCACTTCCTCAGCTGGAACAAACTCTTCCTCAGCAGGAGCTGTCTCTTCCTGAACAGTCATAACAACATCTGGAACTTCTTCTGGCTCAACTTGAGCAGATTCTGGCTGGGCAGATAAGACTGAATCTTTCACAACTGGAGGAGAGGCAGGAAGGCCTGAGACATCTTCATTGAACATCTCCCCCTGCCTGATTTCAGTAGCTACTGAAACCAGGCCCCTAGAGGAAGATGGCTCAGCAGATTTAGAAATGGATTGGATTAGACGGTCAATGGAGGCTGCAAGGGGAGCGATTGCCTCGTCAATCATGGTTTTGATCGACGGGGTAATCAGCTCCACAATGCGGGAGATAATCTCTGGAGAGATTTCAAAAGAAGACGGATGAGAGATGGATGGAGCAGCAGCAGATATGGTAGATGTGCTGGGATGGAGGATGGATTGGGGAATGAACGGGAGATGCATGAGGAGTAAGAATTCTCTCTGATCCTAACAAATCGAAGCTAGGAGCAGATATCCTAGCCAGATATGTAGGTAGAGGAGAGGCTGGAGGAGACAGAGGAACAACCATAGTTGTTTCAGGTGCAGCAGAAGAAGAAGGTCGTACCTCAGCTGAAGTTGATGGTACTTCAACTGAGGCAGACGGCAATGCAGAGGAGGAGGAAGGGAGAGCTGAGCCAGCTTCAACAGGTAGAGGAGCGACTGATGCAGTCCTTGTGCCCTCAGATGTTGCTGGAGCAGATTTCACAAATGTCCTCTTCCACTTTGAGAACAGATGGGGATCCATCTTCTTGCTGGCATTGATGGTAGTTGCGGCAGAACTCAGCAGCTGGGGGAATTTCTCCTTCAGGAAAATTCCAATAACCCTTCCTAGGGTGACTTCCTTCTTTCCTGTCTTCTTCCTGATTAAATCAAACAGAACAGCAGCCCAATCGATCCTTTTACGATTAACAATTGCACACATAAGTGCGAATTGCTGTCTTGTTATGTTATCATGGGCAGAGTGCTTGCCCAGAATCACTTTTCCGACTATCTCAGCGAGGAACTTGATCTTGAAGGGGAAGTTTACCTTGAGCAGCTTGGTGGGAATGCCCTCGGCATGTCCCAGCTCGACCAGCATTCTTCCAAACTCCTGAGCATCTTGCTCATAATCTTCATCACCAATAACTAAACCAAAAACATCAGAAAGAACGGCCGGAGTCAGGATAACTTCTACTCCGCCGATGGTACCGATCATCGATTCGTCTGTGGAAGACGACGTGAAAGCCCATTCTTTTATTTCTGGAATGTTAATCTTGATCCTTTCAGCATCAGCTTCTCTAAACCTTGATCCCTGCAGAGCTGGAGAACTTCCACTATTCCGGCATCGCAACTGCTGAAAGCTTCAAAATCTACACTGAATCCTGCATCGAACTTGACGACGGCTAGAACAGCTGGGGAAACCGCCATTGAATCGCTGGAGAAACGCGAGAAGGAGGAGGAAGACGAAGGAGACGGAACGGCAGAAAATCGCAAGCGGGAAAGCAGAATGCGAAAGGGCACGCTCCGTCGACGATAAAGCACACGATCTTTTAACCTAGGTCGACTATCGGCTTTATATTGGACCGGAAATAGTCGATCTGTTAAAAAGATCTTGAACCGATAGTCGAACGGCTGTTCGACGATCGGCTCAGAAGCAGAGTAGTCGGACAATCGTTCGACTATTTCTGGCTTCTCAAACAACAGGCTGTCGTCGTCCGGAGATCGACGATGAGCTTAGCCTGTTCGACGATGGTCGAACGTCGATCGACGATCTTCAAACAGATAAGCTATCATTAACCAGAGGTCGACGATAGGCTCAATCGTTCGACGATCTTCGATCATCGTTCGACGATCTTCAAGCAGACCTCAACATAGGCAGATATCGTCACACTTAGTCTCGTCCATTGATCATGCCTAGTTGGACTAAAAAGAACAGATGCTTCTGTTCATCTAAAGGCTTGGTGAATATATCACCTCTCTGAAACTCAGTGGATATGAACTCAAGACAAATCTTGTTCTTTTCCACACAATCTCTCAGGAAATGGTGCCTAATCTCAATGTGCTTCGTTCTAGAGTGGTGCACTGGATTTTGTGCAATTGAGATAGCACTGGTACTATCACACATGATCTTGGTGTTCTTGTGTGAGTAACCATAATCCACAAGCTGGTTTTGAATCCACAGGATCTGTGAACCTCCCTCTGATACCAATTGAAAGTGAAGGGATAGATACTACTCTAGAGGGGGGGGGTGAATAGAGTAATCAAATTTTGCACAATACAAAACTTAACTGTCTACCCAACTCCCTTGGAGTGAAGTGCGGAATGAAGAGATTATAGATATTGATTTAACATTAAAGCCTAACACAAGTGATGTGCAAACACAAGCTAACTGTAATTACAGTTAAAGCTTGGAAAACCTAAACAGCAACTAGCAACCTAGTTATATCTATTCACAGCCACAGTACAGGAATTAAACAGTTGAATCCAGACGACACAAGGAAATTTATAGTGGTTCCCCAAACAACTTGGGTACGTCCACTCTTCTACCCACACGGTAGGAATCCACTCAGGTTTTTGATCAGGTGCCCTGCCACCAACAGAATCTGCTTCAGGTAGATTCAGAAACCCTTTAGACTTTTGATCAGGTGTCTAAAAACCAAGCACAGGTTTTTGATCAGGTGCCCTGCCACCAAGGGATACTTTTGAAGGGAGTAATAACCCTGTACAGGAGGGGGAAGAAGGTTAAGATGTCTTCTCTATTTTACAATAGATTAGAGAAGCACAAAAAGCTTGCACTGAGCTAGAATGCTCTAAAGAATCAAGGCTCCCCCTGGCTCAAAGATGTCCAGGTGAAGTCTTGCTTCAGTGCAGAAACTCTTCAGAAAATTCTGAAGGAAGGAGCTACAAGAAGAAAATAAATAACAAAAAGAAATCTCTTCAAGCAGCTATTCTTCTTCTTCTTCTTCTTCTAAGAAACTCTGAGTTGAACTTCCTGAAAGCAGGAGAACTCAGGTGAAGAAGAGATGAAGATCTTAACACTTCTCAGTTAGATGGAGTTTGCTGAGAGCAGGAAGCTTGAGCTTGATGAAGGCTTGGGTGCTTTTGAATATGTGTGTAACACTAGCTTCAATCCTTCTGCAAAGGGTTCTTTTTATATCATCATCAAGCAACGGCTCTCTTCCATTTGAATTGTTTGTCTTCTACTGAGCCTTGAGACCTGGGCTGTAAATATCAAGAAGACAGAAATATCTCTGCAGCAAAACATTCTATAAAAAGGAATAAACCTCTTTCTAAGAAGCTGCAGGCTTAAATCAAATAATCAGATAGACTAAATAAAGTCACATCAGAAACAATCTCTTTATAGCAAAAGAAGACTTTTCAGTCTAACGGCTATAAAGGGGCTGTCAGCAGATAAAGTAATTTAAAGAGACAGCTAATAAGACAAACAACTTTATCTTAAAAGATTTTAACTCAGGCAATAAGAATAGAGCAAATAATGCCTGGAAACTTTATCATACAGCTTAAAATAGCGTGCCAGAAAATGTATTAAATAATTAAATATAATAAATAAATACAAAATACAAAGGCAGGCAGAGAGCGTCGAACGACCTTCGGAGATCGTCGACCGACGCACGGAGATCGTCGATCTATCGGGCAGATAGTCGAACGATCCAGATAGTCGAACTATCGAAGAAGATAGTCGAACTACCCCGGCAGATAGTCGACCTATCAAAACAGATAGTCGAACTATCAGATAGTCGATCTATCTAGGACAGATAGTCGAACTATCAAGCGCACAGAGATAGTCGACCTATCAAGCAGATAGTCGACCTACCTCAGAAAACAGATAGTCGACCTATCAACAGATAGTCGAACTATCAGCGCAGAACAGATAGTCGACCTATCAAGCGGATAGTCGAACTATCAGCGCAGAACAGATAGTCGACCTATCAAGCAGATAGTCGAACTATCAGCGCACAACAGATAGTCGACCTATCAACAGATAGTCGAACTATCAGCGCAGTCCAAGGCGTCGACCAACTGATAGACGATCGTCGATCAGCCGATAGACGATAGTCGAACGGCGTTCGACTATGGTCGAACGAAAAACCTACTTAACCAAATTCTCAATTTGGAAAAGCGAGGACCTACAGCTAGACTCCTACCATTGACCATAGATATTTCTTGGGTCAAGGGCACAAAGAAGAGGACTAAACTCAAATCAAACTAGGGTACCAACATCTTAAGCATCCCCCTCTCTTTCTCCTTCTCTCTCCTTGGCTGCCCCCCTCTCTCCCTATTCCTCGTGGCCACCGGCCTTCCACATCCTCCACCCCATTTTGGCCTCTCGGCCTCCTCTTTCTACTCCTCTCCCTCTCCTCCTTCTAGCATCCCAACATCTCCCACCTCCATAGACATCAAGCTCTGCCTTCCTCCACCATAGCCGCCAACCACCTCATCCTCCTCCCCAAACCCGGCAACACTCCTTATCCCTATCACAAAACCGAGCAGCCCTCCACCATCAGATTTACCGAGCCCCTCTTTCCCCTAAGCCGTCGGCCACCTCTCAACTCCACCTATCTATAGGCTCGGCCACCACGTCCCCCTAACCAACCCTCCATCTCCTCCAAACCACCAAACTGGCCACTATTCCTCAACCCTACCTTACCACCAACAAGAAGACTTCCCGTTGAGGATCTCCAACACCGGCGTGAAGCGACAAGGGCGAGCAAGATTTTCATCTCCTTCTGGCGCAACTCCGGCGGAGCCGTTGAGGGAAGATCCATGTAGAGAGTAATCGGAATCACCCATTCCGATTGGGTAACGAATCCTTCCTACCTCCCGTGTGATTTCAGTTCTTAGATTAAGTCTTGTGGTGGATTTATCTTTGGTGTTGTTTTAGATAACCTTGAATGGTATCGTGGATTTCTTTGCATGCTTAGTAATTCCCTTTATTATCGTTTTATATTCGAGAAGATTTGGCGAACCTCGTTTGGCTTTTTTTGGAGAGATCTACCCATTCCGAATTGAACTTTTTCGGTAGAACTCTTTTGGTACAACACCGCTCGGTCGGACCCAATATTGGTCCTTTTAGCTCGATCGAACATTGGCCTTATAGCCCTTGTTGGATCCAAACCAGAGTGGCTACCTGTATGCTAGCATAAAATTGAAAGACTTAATTGCGTGGTGTCGCGTAGAGCGATTGTGCGAGTGTAGGGATTGGATCGAAGAGTGACGTGGCGTTGGACCGTAGTTCTATTCGTTGTGAAACGTGCAAGCCTACATCAATTTGGTATCAGAGGGAGGTTCACGTCAATTTCCTGATCGGCACCCCTCCCACATCTTGTGGCACGTTACCCGCACTTCTGTTTGCACGTTAGTTGTCAAAATCACAAAAAAAAATTATTATTTTTTGGTCTGCCAATAGCGGCTTAAATTTCTTATTTTTCAGCAAAAAAATAAAAAAAAAATTAATTAATAACCCTCATATTTTATTCTGCAAGAAAATATATTTTATATTAATATTACCCAAGTAGTTACGTGGGAACAATTCCGACAATCCTATTTTATTTGGGTCAGTTTACTTTTCTTGACATGTGCACAAGTATCGGATCGAGTTTTCTCTCCGGTTCTTATGATTATGGCCTATGACATTCACGTTTCCCGTTTGGACTATTGGTATAAAAAATTCATGGCTAAGCCTCCCCCTAGGCAACGCCATATTTATCTTACCTATGACGGTTTAGGGAATCCTAAAAATTTTAGGGATTGGCTTAAGGAGATAGAACTTCATTTTGACCGTCGCGAATGGGAGGACCTCCAAAAGGTTCACTTCGCCCGAGAGCGGTTAATAGGTCGAGCCCAGTAATTTTGGATAAACGAAGTGCGTCGTGTTGGTAATTATAAACACACGTGGTGGGCGATGCGTAGCCTCCTCTCGGATCAATTTGATCCGGCCAATCTATGAACTACTAACGCCAAACCTTTGAGTGAGTATCGTTATGTCGCTAGTTCCATACCAACCTTTAGGACTGACTATAAACCTAACGCCCAGATCAAACGGCACATAACTGATGATTTGGCTCCCCTTCAATAAGGGAATAAGTCAGTCTCAGAGTACATGCAACTATTTAAGGATATGATGGTTAGGAGCGGTGTGACGGAATTGCCCGAGATGACCCTCTCTAGGTTTCGTAGGGGGTTAAACCCTTACATCCAGAGTAAGTTATTGCGTTATTTGCACACCGACCTAGACAGCACCTTTAGTACGGCATTGGAAATTGAGAAGCACCATATTCCTAAGCCTAAGGTTTTCTCGTTTCGGACGACCACTACTTATGAGTCTAGTGGCATATCTGATTTTGGATCTATTGAGCGATCTCCACCGATTATGCCTGTAGACCCTTTTGAGTCTCCCCCTGAGTTGTCTAGTCTAGTTGTTGACTCTCTTATTGAGTCTAAGGTAATGTCTAGGATCGTGCCCATCACTGAGGATGAGGTTGTTACCTCTGTCGATTATAGCGACGATGAGGGTATTGGTTACCCTAGTGACCTGGATGAGGATTTCACCTATGAGGAATCCTCTCCACTCCCCGTCGACGATATTTTGGAGCCGTCTCCCTTGGTTATTATGGAGTCTTCAGTCGACCCAGTGTTGTTAGATGTTTCAACAGTGTTGAAAGAGTTTTCGTGGGATGAAAGTTTATCTTGGGGTGAAGATAGCCTGATATGTGAGAATAACACCTTGCCTATTTTTAGCCATACTAGTGTTGTGTCTGTTCACCCTAGTTTCGAGAGACCTCTCCAAACTATGATCCCCATCGTGTTAGAGTGTAATATTACACCTGCTGAGAAAATTCCTTAGTCGGTAGACATTTTTACTGAGTCAGTAGAGTCACCTTACATTGAGAGTTTACCTAGTAGTGACTTGGAGGATGATCTGTTCGGACTCGAGCTGGTTCCTTTTAGGTCAAGATATATTGAAGGTTGTTCTGATGACCCTGTTGTATTGGACGTTCCGACTGATTGGGAAGATTTACCGTTTGTGAACAAATTATGTTTGGATAATTTTAGCGCTATGAGCCCGAACAATAGCTCCTTGATGAAAACACCTTTATCTGAAGTTCATGAATTAAAATTTCCGTCGGGCTTGATTTTCCCCTTTTATGAGACCATTACCGATTCTAAATTAATCGACGAGACTAGCATGTTAGACGAAATGGTAAGCTAGGAAGTGGTATTTTTGGACGATTATTTAGTCTTAACCCCGGTTGAAAGTTCTTTGATGTTAGCTTCGATTGGTAAAATTAATTCTGATTTGGATTTTCTGGGTTTGATTTCACCAACCCTTCCTCCTATTTTTGTGCCCGCTTTCGTAGATGTTTTAGGCAGTGGAATCAGATGGCCTAGACTGATTTGTTGTGACACACCCACTATATTAGTTCTTGTGTTGACGATGTCTCCATGCTTAGGTCTTAGTCAGTTGAGCGCGCTAGTTTCTGGTGTGTTCACCGCTCTGCGTAGATCTAACGACGCGTCACATTTGACTATGTTTTTCTCTGCATGTCCGGCTATGCCTCTACCCTCGTGTACTCCTCATTCTTTGTCTATTTTGACACTTGAGGTGGTGTCGCTTTCACACACTTATATTCCACACCCGGTCGAGCGAATTTACCCCCCGTCATTTGATGACCCCATTTCCCACTCGTTAGTGACCATAGTTAGGCCACATGAGTTGTATCGCTCGCACATGTTGCTACACCCGGGAGCGTTCAGCTCTACTAGTATTTATGAATAGCGGTTTCCCTTGGCATATCTTCATGCCAAGAGTGATTATATTAATTATTAATGTAGAACTGCGACGCTCACGCCTATGAAAATCATCTTTAATTTTAAGGCTCCCATCCCACCGGACTTAACTCCTTTATTCTCTGAATTTGGGGTGAGTCACATAGTGCATGGGTTCACACCACACGGTAGCAAGTTATCTAAGAGCATTTTAATAGAATTAATCACTCTAGGTGGCGTTTCATTACTTACCCTCTAGTTTGTCGGCGAAACTCACTCCAGATTATGCTCGTTATGATCCCCTCTTATATAAGCACACTAGTAAAGCGCTAGCCATTCCAATTATTTTGTATCATATTCATGCTAGCTTACATAAAAGAGCATCTCACTATAAGGTGATCGATTTAGTTTTGGTGCGTCTCGACCCTGAACGGATGCCTTCGGGCACTTTAGAAAGTTGGCAATTTGGTAAGCTGGACCTTTGTCAGATATAAATGAAATTTGGAGAATTTGAATATCATTTGAAGCTTTCCATTGATTGGGGTATCACCCCTAATTTTAATGTTTCTAATTTAACGCCTTATGATTCTCCACCACTTGATTTATTTGTCTGTCTGTTTGGGTTCACTGTGTTCTCTTTGGGGTTAGGTTGTGAGTTTATGCTTGGATTGTTTTCTTCTTCGGTCTTCCCTGGAGGCACGTTGGTTGTTGATGCTGAATTTTGTTTTCCTTTATTGCCTAATGCTTCTCCAAGGTTCCCTAGGAACATATTTTTTCATGACAGGATACTCCAGGTTGTTTTGCTCTTCTCTCCAAGTGGGGTTGTCTTCCACTCTGATGTTCTATTGGATGATGCTTTCCCGCACCGGTACTTTCAGACCTACTCATCGGTGATGAGTACTTTTAAGAGGGGGAGGATTGATGGAGACGATGACCCTCAACAAGTTGAAGACGAAGACGGCATGCTTACGGAAGTTATCTCTCCGCCTCCAAGTAAATATTTGCGGCGCCGTGATGATCATGTGGAGCGACGCCAAAAGATACGCCCGCGGCGCAAACCAATCTAATGATAGCTTAATTAAATCATTTTATGTTTCTTTAATTTTCAATGTCTATGGCAATTTTATGTCATGTTGTGTTTTAGTTTAATGTTTGTTGTTTTTATTTATTTATTATGGGTTGCAAATAGCCGAACTCTTGATGTAGCCTATATATAGGCAAGTATGTTTTCATTATGGATTAGTGAATGATAAAATATTGAAAACCCTAATCCTATCTTGAGCAGCCCCCTCTCTTTCTCCTTCTCTCTCCTTGGCCGCCCCCCTCTCTCCCTATTCCTCTTGGTCGTCGGCCTTCCTCATCCTTCCCCCCTTTTGGCCTCTCGGCCTCCTCTTTCTACTCCTCTCCCTCTCCTCCTTATAGCATCCCAACATCTCCAACCTCCATAAACATCAAGCTCGGCCTTCCTCCACCATAGCCGTGAACCACCTCCTCCTCCTCCCCAAACCCGACCACACTCCTTATCCCCCTCACAAAACCGAGCACCCTCCACCATCAGATTTCCCGAGCCCCTCTTTCCCCTAAGCCGTCGGCCACCTCTCAACTCAACCTCTCTATAGGATCGGCCACCACCTCCCCCTAACCGACCCTCCATCTCCTCCAAACCACCAAACCGGCCACTATTCCTCAACCCTACCCGACCACTAACAAGAAGACTTCCCGTTGAGGATCTCCAACACCGGCGTGAAGCGATAAGGGCGAGCAAGATTTTCATCTCCTTCCGGCGCAACTCCGGCGGAGCCATTGAGGGACGATCCAAGTAGAGAGTAATCAGAATCACCCATTCTGATTGGGTAACGAATCCTTCCTACCTCCCGTGTGATTTCATTTCTTAGATTAAGTCTTGTGGTGGATTTATCTTTGGTGTTGTTTTAGATAACCTTGAATAGTATCGTGGATTTCTTTGCATGCTTTGTAATTCCCTTTATTATCGTTTTATATTCGAGAAGGTTTGGTGAACCTCGTTTGGCTTTTGTTGGAAGAGATCTACCCATTCCGAATCGAACTTTTTCGATAGAACTCTTTTGGTACAACACCGCTCGGGCGGACCCAATATTGGTCCTTTTAGCTCGATCGAACATTTGCCTTATAGCCCTTGTTGGATCCAAACCGGATTGGCTAACCGTATGCTGGCATAAAATTGATAGACTTAATTGCGTGGTGTCGCGTAGAGAGATTGTGCGAGTGTAGGGATTGGATCGAAGAGTGACGTGGCGTTGGACCGTAGTTTTATTCAGTGTGAAACGTGCAAGCCTACATCAAATGGTATGTTGTTGAACGAAATGACTTGGTGGGGGTTAATGAATGAAGGGCAATTAGTCGTTTAATAACAAGATTCACTAGAGCTTGCATAATTGATTCGGTGTTGGTTGTATGAACATGTGAGGTGTTAAATAGATGGTTAACTCATGTGTACACAAATGATTGATTTTGGGTAAAGGAGCTGTAGGTGTTGATTTTAAAGTTATATGACCAAAACATTAAACGTAATCATGGTCTTGAGACTTATAATATAAGGGAGTGTAAGATGGTCCACTGTATGAGGTGGTTTGCAACCTGTGTTTGTGATAAACCCTTATGGTGCCTTGGGCACGTGATTGTGAAAGGGGTGAGTGCGGATATCTGATCGCACTGGTTGGTAACGTTGGGAAGAATCATAAATGGTCGGTTGGGCTTGGTCCTCAGTGTTCATGTCCTGAGGCTCCTTCTGTGCCAAGTGGTCGGTTGGTCTTGGTCCTCGTGCTCATTTTTGAGGCTCCTTCGGCACCATGATGTGGTTGTATTGCATGCGGTGTGAGTCGACACGCGGTGTCGTAATCCCGGGTTAAGGATAGTGTGGCAGGTCTACGGACTCGCCAATCGTCACACCGATGGGAGTTGACGGATAAACCTTGGGCGGTTAGGCTTGGCCATCGGTGTTCATGTCCTGAGACTCCTTCCGTGCCAAGTGAACGGTTGGGCTTGGTCCTCGTGCTCATTTCTGAGGCTCCTTCCGTATCACACCTTAGGCTAGTTCGGGGCTAGGATCTCGGTTCACATCTACCCGAGACACCCGCTGAGCCGTAGTACACATGTGAGCTCCGCTGTTATGTTCTAAACGTTAAGGCGTATGAATTCCTAGGCTAGGTAATGTGGAGACCAGCCTAGTAGTGGAGATGCGCGCTCTACTGTCACCGTCTGGCCACGACGGATGATGCCTGAGAGGTTAGCTACCTGCTCGAAAAGTGGGAACTTCGAGTCTGTGTCCACATAGCGATTGCTTATGCGTGATCATGGGTGATTAATTGCATTACATACATATCATTACACTTCATTGCATAAACAAAGATCCTCGTCGTATAAGTTTGTATGGGCACTCCTATACTATGAGTTACTTACTGTTGAACGATCCTCAATTTATATGCTTGTATGGACATTCATATAAGTTGAGTTACTTACTGTTATAATATTATACTCTCATGCTGTTGTAGATGATAGAATTACTAGAATAAGTTGTTGCTCATTTATTACACTGCTTTATATACATAGTGATATACCACCTGCTTGTACCTATGTTCATATATATTGTACCATGTTCCTTTCTCTGCCCGGTGTCGAGGAGTAGCCGGGGGAGCGGATGTGAAGTCACTTAGTCTTTATGACTAACGGTTGCTACGTCTTCCTTTTTAGGAGGAAACCCCGCAGGTGGAACAGCAGGTTATGCAGCTGGACAGCCAGGCCAGGACGACGGGGCCGGAGGGGACGGTACCGTCGCTACCGTCGGTTACTGATGTGAGTGTGAGAGGTTTTTTGTTGTACCCTTTTTGGGAAAACTATTTACGTACTCTGATATTAGAAGCTTGTTGTAGCTTCTTAACATATGTATTTTATGGACTATATGCTTGGTGTGGATTTGAATTCTATGTTATATTTTGGTTGGGTTGGCAATGTGTGATATTGGTTGTGGCCGGCAGAATAGGCATTTGGAGGTACAGGCTAACCCGAGTGTTTGTGCTACCGCAAGGAGGCTTTTTTGGGCATAAGACTCTTCTTGTGCCGTGTTTTGTGTTCCGGGAGGGGGGCCTTACAAATTTTAAGATAAAGTTATATTTAGAAAAGTCTGATATACTATTTCCTATAAATTTGCAACATCAAATTTCTCTTTGAATTCATAGCAACCAGCGTGTGGAAGAAAAATTAATTATTGGTAACCCAAGTGTTTGAATTAGTTTGCTTAGGAACAAGTAAACATTTAAGTCTGGGGGTATTTGATGAGTACAATTATGTATGTCTTTTAACTATCATAATTGTAATCATGTCCACTATTTTCTACCTCCCCTTTATAGTAATTGTGCGAGAATAGTTAAGAATTTGTATTATCATGAATAGAAGAGCACAATATGGAGTTTCTATTATTTCCTGTATTAAGCTATTCATTTATTCATTCATCATCTTAATGAAGGTATTGCAAACCAGTGGAACTATAAGTCATGGAACAAACAGAGGAGTTCATGGATCCAACATAACTGATGATAGGACTGGAATTGGGCACACACGGGTTGGAACACGCCCGTGTCACTACCCGTGTCCTATTCGGGAAAGATCAGAAGGGTTGGAAGAAAAGACAGAGCACCACACGGGTAGGAACACGCCCGTGTTACTACCCGTGTCCTTTTCGGGAAGAATTACAGCCATACTGCCGACCAAGCCGTGTGCAAAGAAAAAAAGAACAACACGGTCGTGTTCCCGACCGTGTCAGATGACACAGCCCACGACCAGACACATCTTTTCGTGTTAAACCTCTTTGAACCGCCAACACGGCCTGTGACACGGCCGTGTTGGAACCCGTGTTTGACCCTGTTTGTAAGGAGACTATAAAAACCTGTAGGAAAAATAGAATAGGGACTTTTTGGATTAAAAAATTTGGAGAACTTCTGGAGAGCGAAAGTGGAGCATTCAAGGGAAGGAGGAATTGAAGGAGATTATTCGTATGGTTTTCATCTTCATGTATCTCTTTTACTCTTTCTTTTCTCTTAATGGATCTAACTTTATTTATTTTAAATTTCATATGAAATTTATCTTTGAACAATTCGGTAATCATGTATGTTATTTTTTACATCAAATTTATGGTATTTTATTTGTATGTAGACTTTCAAACAAAAAGATTCATCATAAATTTGAATTTATTATTTGTTTTATAGGAATTTTAAACTTCTAGATTGAGAAATTGGAAGGTTGTGATGATGTTTATTTGTTCATATTTTGGTGTTCCTTCTCTTTGTATTTCAAATTGCATGATCGAGAGATATGTTGTTTGGATAATGGTAATACGGATAATTTGATTCATGGTATTTTAGAGATAGGATTTCATGAATTTATGTATTAGATAGGGTATTTTATATTACTGCAAATTTGAGTGTTGTGAATTGTTCGAGAGAAAATTTAGTCAACTTAAGTTTAGGTTTTGAATTGCTCGAGAGAGAATTCGATAAATATTTAACCCTTACAATACAACTAATTTGATAATCTTATTATTATGTGATTACATAGAATTGAATTAATGAGTGATTATTCTCATGTGATTACTCTTAGATTATTTGCTTTTTATTATCCTTAACTCTCCAATGTCACTTTATCCAAGTAGTCCTAGTATGGTTAGTTTAGATTAAGCAACCAATTTTAATTATGGGTAAGATAATAGAGTGAGAGTGAGTATGAGTACTTGAAAGGACACTATGGAATACGACACAAGATGTAAATTTCTCCTATACCATTATTGATAGGTGCACTTGCCTGAGATTAAAATCAATCTATATAATTTGATGGATGGATATTATTTGTGTAGAAATGCTGATTTGGATTCCCCCAAGCAGATTTCGGTCTGACATTCTGACAAACAGCTTGTGTGCAGTTTGCAGAATGGTAATTGCCAGCCTCATGAACAGAACCAGAAAAACCCCCAACCCGCCAATTTGCAGGACTCTCCGCCGGAGCCATTAAAGAATCAAAAATTGCCACATCCAAGTTAGGCATACATGAATCGGATTGTTCCAAGTCCTCCGCCTCCACCATTGAGGCCCACAAAGCATCCTGCCCCGGCGAATCCGCAACATGAAACGGCACAATGGCCTGGACGGGGGAAGCAGCCCCCTCCGAATTCCCGCCAGCATTCCGCCAACCCTCGCCCGCCACTGGGCGCAAACCACCCCGCCCCACAGATCCACCTCCGCCACGAGCCGAACGCCCAGAACCCCCCGCCACCGGACCGTCAAGGTGCTCCCGCCGAGAGGGAGAGGAAGGCATAAGGCACCCTCTCGCCATGAGAGCTTCGCTCTCTAGGAAACATCTTGTATCGTAGCGTATGGCTTGCGCCAGTACGAGCAAAAAATGGCATCAATGCTTCAGGCAGTGACTTAGGTTATGTGCTGCTAAAGTATGGGAGTGTAATAGCGTATGGCTTGCTCTAGTCGAAGGTACGCGAGAGAAATTATCCGGCTCATGACTTTGAGTTTGCGGCCGTGATATTCTCTCTGAAACTTTGGAGGCTTTATGTGTACGGTGTGAAGGTCGATATCTATACGGATCGTACGAGCCTGAAGTATATTTTGGATCAAAAGAATTTAATCATGCGACAACAGAGGTGGATGAAGTTCCTGGGGGACTACACCTTCAAGGTACACTACATGCCTAGATAAGGTAATGTGGTTGCGGATGCGTTAATTCGCAGAGCTTGCGTGTAGGTAGTTGGTTGTTGATGCATGACAAACGTTTGGTTCGTGAGTTGGAGGCCTTTGAAACCTCTTGAGCTAACACGAAGTTTAGTGCCAAAGCACAATTGTACTGGACAGAGGTGCAGTGCGACCTCGCTGATAGGATTTGGCGAGCTCTAGTCTTGGATAACGGCATGAAGCAGATCATGGCTGAGGTATTGGATGGGTTAAATTCCCAATTTATAGTTAATAATGGACCGTTATGGAGGGACAGTTGTTTGTGCGTCCCAAGTGTGGGTAAACTACAGGAGGAAGTGAGGTACGAGGATTATAATGATAAGTACTCGATTCACCCGTGGAGCATGAGAATGCATAAAGCCATGAAAAAGTTGTTCTGGTGGCCAGGACTCAAAAAGGATATAACACTTTAAGAGGCAAAGTGCCGAGCGTGCACCTTGGTGAAGGCGAATGCCAGAAGCCAGGTGGATTTCTAAAGTCCCTGTCTCTACTAGAGTGGTAGTTTGATGACATCTCTATAGATTTCATGCACGGTTTGCCGAGGTCGCACAAGGGGAACGACGCCATCTGGGTGGTCGTTGACCGTTTAACGAAGGTGTCATATTTTATACCCAATAGGAAGGATGATTTAGTGGAGAAGCTGGCGAAGCTTTACGTGGATAATATAGTCTGTTTGCTTTGTGTACCCCGGAGCATCGTAAGTGACCGTGATGGCATGTTCACATCCAACGATTGGAGGCTCATTCATCAGTTGTTGGGTACCAAGATGAACTTCAGCATAGCTTTTCACCCGCAAACAAATGGGAAAATTGAAAGGGTGAACAGGACGATGGAAGACATGCTTCGTATGTGTGCATTGGATTTTGGGAAAAGATGGGAAGACCATCTTTACCTGATAGAGTCTGCATACAATAACAGCTATCAAGCCAGTATTGAGATGGTGACTTTTGAGGCTTTGTATGGGAGGAGGTGTCGTACACCGTTGTCTTTGGTAGAAATGGGAAAATTGAAGCTGTACAAGCGAAGGGTAATTGATAATGTTACGTCAACGATATGATTGATTAGGGAACGGTTACTGATTGCTCAAGATAGACAGGACAAGTACTACAACGCCAAACATCGAAACGTGGAGTTTGCGATGGGCGACTGGTTATACCTCAAGATAAAGCCATTTAAAGGCATATCAAGGATTCAATGCTTAAAGAAGGTTAGTCCGAGGTATATTAGGCCTTTTGAGATCTTGGAGCGGGTTGGTGAAGCCGCCTGTTGGTTGGCACTTTCGGTAGAGTTGAGTGGTTTTTGTGATGTATTTCTCATCTCAGTCTTACGCAAAGCCATGAAAGAATCAGCGCAAGTGGTTGTTGCGGATCGAGTATCGGTCAATAGTGGGCTAACAATGGAAGTTAGACCCATTCGGATCGTGGTTGCGGAGGTCAAACATTGAGGTCTTGAGGATCTTTCGTAGGAGCGAGAGCAGACCATGCTAGAGGAGTATCACAAGCTTTTCTACTCAATTACCATTTGATTTTGTGTACTTTTCCATTCTATAATTTCGAAACAAAATTCTTTTAAGGGGAGGAGAATTGTAATGCCCAAAAACTCGGTTGTGGTTGTGTTATGTTAACTGAGCAACACGGCTTGGGACACGGGCGTGTCCAAAGCCGTGTCCTGCTCTATGTTTGCAACACAGCCTGGGACACGGGCGTGTCCAAAACCGTGTCCTGCTCTGTGTTTGCTGGGTTGTGTCGACTGAGGCACACATCCTGGTACACGGGCATGTCTGAAGCCGTTCCTAGTACACGGCCTGTGACACGGGCGTGTTATAGGGCCGTGTCCTGTTCGGGCTAGACAGTTTCAGCATCGATTGGGGCACACGTCCAGTAACACGGGCGTGTCCTGGGTAACACAGGCGTGCCCATGGTTGACACGGGCGTTTCATAGGTCGTTTCTTGTTCTGAGATTGACGATTTCTTTTATTAATGTCAGACACGGCCTGTGACACGGGCGTTTCACAGGGCGTGTTCAGACCCAGGAAGTTCATTTTAAGAGTGAATCGAGGTCGTTCATTTTATTTCTAAGGGATCCGATGGCCTAGCTTTCCCCTATTAGTATATGGCCGGGGAATGAGGGTTTAGCCCTCATTTCTTTCCACCAAATCTCTTTCTAAGAGGTAAAGAGAGGAGAGCAAAGGTTGAATATGAAGGAGGAATCCCGCCATTATTGGAGTTTCGGAACTCCGAATCGCAAGCCGAGTCCAGATCCGTGGAGGCAAGTCCGTTGCGGTGCTTTTCATCCGGCTAGTTTTCCATGGCGCCGAAGCGAATGTCTAGTGTAATGATTCTCTACTTGGACATGTGAATTCCTCTTCCTTTTGCATAGTAAACTCTCTCCCGCGAGTGGGTGGTGAGTTTGAGGTATTCCTTCGGGTAGATATGGTTTATCCCCATCGTTTTGCATTTAGAGTCTGGAATCGAAGTACGGACATAGGCTTGGTGTATGAAGCCTATCCGGATAAGTTGGCTTGGATCAGTGATGTTTTCATTATGCTTGTATTGCCGGAGAAGACTCCATGTCGTTTGTTTTGCGGGTTTTCTACGTGGTAGATTGCAATAGGGAGTCTTGGGGACTAATGGTATAAGGCCCCCCAACTTAGATTAGGCTAGGTCATGTAGCGTGGGTGTGGGGTTTAGACTAGGTTTGGCCCATGGGGATGGGGTATAGCCCTATGGGGCCCACTATGGGCCCAAGTCAACTTAAGTCAACCAAGGCTAATTTGCAAACCTAGCCACACCTTGACCTCACCACTATGCCCTAACCCTAGAAACAATCTAAGTACACCTTAGGGCATGTCATGGGGCCACCCATTGACCCAAGTTGACCCAAGTCAACCCTAACCCTAATTTGGGCAAATTCATACTTAAAGGCTCAATTAGCACAAGTAGGGCACCACCTTGACCTAACCCAACTTGGGTGGTGTCATTGAGTTCATTACCTTCAAGTGGGGCCAGCCCACTCATCATGGTTGACCAAGTCAACTCAAAAGTCAACCAAGTCAACAAATTGACCTAAAGAAAAGAAATGAAGCCCAAGCCACTCTCCTTGGGCTAAGCCCACAAGCCAAGGCCCATTACCAGCCCCAAGTGGTCAAAGACCACCCCTACCCTTCTTGTTTTAGAGAGAGGACACATACAAAAGGACATTTTGGGGAATTCACCCAAAAGGGGGAGAGAAATGGAAAGGAGATGAGAGGTGGCCATGTGACCCTCATTTCTTCTGTCCAAAGCTGCTGGCCGGTCACCCAAAGAAATCCAGAGGATTTTGGACGCAAGGATGGCCACTTGGTAACTGAGGTGAAGCATCCAAATCTAAGCCGAGATCCCCTCGGTCTTATCTCCCTATACAGCCACTTCCTGCTCAAACCGACCACACCATCAGCTTTAGTGAGTGAAAACGAGTGGAGAATGAGTCCTGGAGTAGAGCTTTTGGTGGAGAAACCAGAAATCGAGCACGAGTTGCCGGAGCAAGCTCGACCATGGCTCATCGCCGCCAACCTCGCCGTCAAGCCGCCCTGACGGTTCGTTTCACTTCACCTCTCGCCGCACTAGCTATCTAGATCGAATAGGCGAGACATCGGGCTCAATTGAGCCCGATACCATGTGAGCCAAGTGAGGAAATTATGAGCTTTTCTTCTTGCTCGGGATCACCGGAGGAGCCGCCTCCGGGTTGCCTCACCGCTAGGAAACGCTAGCTACCACCTCAACGAAGGTGGGGGAAATAATCGTCGGCGGTGGCGCTGGCCCAGGTGGCCGGAAACGGCCAGTAAAGTCGGCCCAAGATGGCTCGATCTCAGCCGTCGGCTGATGGGGATGACGAGCGGATTCCGTCAGTTCTGCTTCAAGATGCATGCAAATCAAATGAATTAAGTTAATCATTTAATGATGAATAGTTAAATATCTATCACACTTAATCAGTGACATTGCATGTTAATTTTTGGGCACTTATAGCCATTTCCAGAGCTTGTAATTAAAATGAAAAATGTATCCCTACTCTTAACTTTAATTTGGCACCTTAAAATCATAATTTCGAGCGTTATATTTTTTTGTAGGACAGTTTTACTATGACTAGTCCTAGGCTAGGGCAAAACTAAAATTAATGCCCATGCCAAACCAGAAGTCCACATGTCCCAATTTTTTGGGTATGTGCTTAATTATGGTATATCTAGCCCCTGCCCAAAAATGAGAATTTTCGGAGGACATTTTCCTATAGTTTTTATCATAATACACAAAAGTAAATTAATGAAATATTTGGCGAAATATAATTCCAAATGTCCCCAAAATTTTGGTGGAATGGCCTTGGGGTCCGTATATACCCATGGTTAAATTTTAATCCTCATTAGACAACTGCATGTTGGCTAATGCCACTTGCATGTGTTGGATATACTTGGGCTTGGGGTGCATAGAGCCATGTTTACCAAAATGTGAATTTACCCCTTATTACACATTTCATGCCTAAAAAACTCTATACATGGGTTAATAGGGATGGATTTTACCCCTAAAAGAAATATTGGGATTTTTGGAAGCAAAAATCCCATTATTTGATATTTTTGAAAATTTAGGCCCTTAGGTATAAAAATTTGAAAATGGAGCTAGTGGTAAGTTAAAATTCTCAAATTAGGTTTATAACTCAATGATATAATATTTAATCTCAGGAAAATTTCATGGATATGTTTGATGATTATATTTTGGAATTATGTAGAATTTACAATTTCTCTCTTTATGGAAATTATTTAAAATGATTGAAATTTACAATGGAAAAATTTGGAAAAATTCATACTGATGTATTTATGTATTGATGACCTGGTATAAATACCTTAACAATTTTGGATGTCTAAATATTTGTAAAAACCTTATAATGGCATTTTGGTAATATAGTTCAAATGAATTTTTGGAAGGCCATTACACATTATATGTTTATCAATCTCTGTACTTAGCATTATTTCATCAATCATTGTGTTCTGTAATTTTCTTAGAATTTTAGGTAAAGGATTTTCAGTACTTCCTTTGGAAAATGACTTTTACATAAATTTTGTATTAAATAAAGAATAAATGGAATTCTTGGTAGGAAAATTATAATATTTGGCAAACATTATTATTTTTCTAAATTAAAAATCAAGAAAATTCCTTAGATCAATGAGATTATTAATTAAGGTACTTCATGTATTATGTGATCTAGGGAATTAATTAAAAGATTTAAATTAGTGACCTAAATGACTTGGAAAATTATAAAACTTCATATGTTCAACATCATATATCATTCCATCCTATGAAAGATATTTAGGGTCAGGTGACCAAAGGATTGGAAGTCCAACTATACGGGTGGTATTGGGTCATGGGTAGCGACTAGCACAGTTAATCTAAACTACTGGACCAAGGGGGATATGATTAACAGTTAAGGTGAGAATTGCCTTAGGGGAATAAACTGTGGTTGGTCTCCTATAGGTCACTACTTGATCATGAGTGGTAGAGTGCAAATCCCATGATGATAACTATAACGGAGGCCGACGTAAGACCACCGCCCTCCTAATAACATCTTAAGTCATTAGGATCATGCTAGATTAACAACGAGAGCTAGATATGAATGCAGGGGTAGACATCAACTAAATTAAATATCCTTGAGAAAGTGAGCTTTGGGCTTCAGCCCATCGTAGTTCCTAGTTCCACAGAGAGCCCATCACCGTGTATGCCTTGGGCAGTCCTGGGATTAACTTTAAATCGCTAAGTATAATAACCCTTAGACAAGAGTAGTCTAATAGGTTAAGGATCGTAATATTATACTCACCCGTATAGGGTGTGAGGGATTTGTGGTAATATTCTCACCCGTGTAGGGTTGGAGGGATTCAGGGCAGTTTGTCCCTGCGAGCTGTAGGCTCGAGTTAAATTACCTTGCATGTGCATAAGATAAACAAGTGGCGGGTCATGCGGTACTAGGCCAATCTTCACAGATGGCAGTACAGTGACTCAGGTGGGTGTGTGGGTTTGAGGGTCCAGTAAGTTATTTATACTGTGGTCTGGTGGACAATCCCCGAAAACGCGCACCCGACCCATCAAGACTGACGGGTAGTCAGCAATTAGTACGCAAAACTCTAGAGTGCACCTAGGATGTGTGGTGGTCGCTAGGCTTCGAAGAAAATAAAAGCGACCGAACTAGAAATCCAATGAGGCAAGTATACCTATTGAACTGTAGCTAGGGGACACAAGTGTCGTATTAAAATCTAGGAACTGTTGAATAAACTTACTCACACGAAGGCTATTATTTTATCGACAGAAAAACTAGGGTTTGAGAAACTAAGTGCAATTAAAGAAATAAAGCTATGCTAGAAAGGGAACTACTGCAGTTAATTAAAGAGCATAAAGTAAGCGATTATAATGAAGGGCTGAAACTATGAAATGGAAATACACTCGATCAAGAATCACCTCGGCTAAAGACGACTAAGAAAATGCGAAAAAAACCTAAACTTAATAGGGTAAAGGTCCTTGACCGTGGAGGTTCCTAAAGCTTGAACACACTTCTCTCGAAGTCGTGCACAACTGAGTTTAGGAAGGTCCGACCAACTTTCGTCTAAATCAGAGGCCTAAAGCTTGCTTTACGCGGTGAACCCCACTATTGAATTTTACTCCAATCCGGGAAATTTGGACGTCTGCCTCTCTCGAGGGGTGCGTACAACTCCCTTTACTGTTGAATGCTAACTTCATTCTATCGGCCTCTCGGCTAGCCCAGAATGAAAGCAAAGGTGGAGAGTATATATCGATAATATATCTCCAGCCCATGAAAAATAAAGAGTAATTTAAGGCCTAAAACCGAAAAATAAAAGGTAATTTTAAACATCATAACTTAATCGCTCGAACCTCGGATCATCAAGATCGAGTACAAGGAGGATTAGTTAATCATAATGGAGTGGAGGGGGGGATGAGTAGTAAAGCATTAGGAACACAATGGAGATAAGAGCACTTTTATATTAATGAAAAAGAGAGCTACACTTGCATGAAAATGAAATTACAATTGCATGAAATTTAAAACCTATTCTAGCCCTACATTAAGCAACTAAAACAAGTGCATAAATTAAAATAAAAGCATAAACAAACCAAGACCTAAGCTAGGGTTAATAAAATTACAAAAAGTGAAAGAGAGAGAGAGAAAAGAACATGAAAAAAAAAGAAACAAAAGGGCAGCACATCCCCCTCATAACCAAAGCTTCCTGATATGGGAAGGGGGGTCTGAATTTATAGGAAAAGCTCACGGGTAGGTCACGCCCTTCACACGATCTAGGAGGGCGTGTTAGGGGGCATGACATGTACGGGTTTGACCTCGGGCTCTGGATTCTGGCAGGATGGATGATTGCCTCTGTACGTTGGTGTACACGCCCTATGTCACGCCCGTGTAGGGAGGGCATGACACGCACGTTGTGTTGAAATCATTGGTCGGAAATCCGTAAATCATCGGAAAAGGTTGGGTCACGCCCTATGTCACGCCCGTGATAGGGGCGTGACAGTACTGTTTGTGTGCTGAGTCGAAACGACATTTAATATGGCGGCAGGCTTCGGGCAGAGGGCAACACGCCCCGGGTCACGCCCAGGGACACGCCCGGGGAGGGCGTGACAGGGGGGCGTGACAACCGTTTTTCTTGGTATTTTCCTCTGTCTTCTGGAATCCTCTAGAAAGGGTGACATGCCCTAGGTCACGCCCGGGGAGGGCGTGACAAGGGGGCGTGTCAGCAATTTTCAGAAAAACTGCAAAAAGAGAGGAAAAGGTTAGGGGCAATAAAATTAACATAAGAAAGATAAAAAAAAAGCTTAAAATATGAGATTTGTACAATATACACTAGAAAAATACGATAATAGTTTAGGCTACAAAACGTATTATAAAATTCCCCCAAGCTTAAGCTTTGCTTGTCCCCAAGAAAAAATATAAAAACTACATAATCATAAAAAAAGACTAATCAAAAAGTTCTAATTATGCCCACACAAGTACTATGTGAAATTCTAAGTAGGGAAAAGGTGAAACATAAATCTAAAACAATTATTTAGGTATGGTAAAACTTTTATAAACTTTACTTAACAAAAATAAATCATCCAAAATTTTGACCAAATTCTTTAAATAGATTTAAGCAAAGCAACAAAAATGAAAAAATGCATTGAGTTGTTACTAAATCCAACCAACGCATTATAATTATATAAATTCAATTAACAAAAATCTAAGTTTAAATCCAAAACTAAAACTGATTTACTTTTCTTCTTTTCTTAGTTATTAAATAAAATTCAAAAGGCGTGAATCAAAAGGACTTAAATAGGACAGAAACATTTGGTTTAGGAATATGATTAGGAGTGGAATTCAAAGATAAACGTGAAGGATTAAAATAACACTAAACCAAAACAAAGAGTTTCAAAAAAATTTCATTTAAAATAAAAATATATTTTTTCCTTCTTTTTCTTTCTTTTCAATTTTTTTTTCTTTTTCATTTTTTTCCATTTTTTTCTTTTTCTTTTTCAAAACAAAGGCCATAAATATTTTTATTTTCATTTTGAATTTGCCTTTTGAACATATTTTTTTTCAAAATCTTCTCCCAAGAATATGACAAAATTACCTATCAAAATCATGAAAATATTTTATGAAACTCAAAAAGGCTAGTGTGATTAGATAGGTTGGAAATTTTGGCCTTGGTGAAAATGATATGAAAAGAGGAGCTATCAAATGAATTTGGAAAAAGGCTCAAAAGCGGCTAACTAGTGTTCAAAGTTTTTAGGTTGGCAGGAAAGCTCAAACGAAAACAAAAACGGCCTAAATCATTTTCACGCTTTTAAATTTATTTAAAACAAAGATTTGAAAAATTTCAAAAAGCAAGTCCTAGATAATAAAAGAAGATTGATTAAATTATCTTGAAAATAGAAATAATAAGTGACTTGGATCGTTCACATCTACTACACTATTCAAAAGTTGACCTTATAAAAATTATCCAAAAATGAAAAGGAAAATAGTGGATGTTGAATTTTTGAGAAAGTAAAGAAAATAAATAAGGAAAAACCATAATAGAAATGCCAATTTTAAAAACATATTTCACCTTAACATGTTACCGTGAATTAGAAACACAGCATGTCCAACATTTTACTTGTGAAACATAATTAAAAAGGACGATTAGAAATATTATAATTAACTAAGTTATTTATAGGAAATTTCGAGTAAAACAAAACAAAAACTAGGGGTACTATTGAGATACCAAAATATCTAAACTATTAAAGTAAGAAACAAAAAAAAGCAAATATTTTTTTTAATTTTTGAAATATTCTATTTTTTTGGATTTTGGAAATATTATCTTTTCCTTTTTTTTGGAATTTTAAGATATTCATTTTTGGGGGTTTTTTGAAAAAAAAAATATACATAAAAAGAGAAAATATTTACACTAAGCAAAAAGAAGGAGGAAGTCCTCCCCCAAGCTTAAAATGGACATTGTCCTCAATAGCAAAAGAAGGGGATTGGAGAAGGAGAGAAAATTAAAGTACAGAATTGAAAGACAGAATTGAAAAATGGGTACTTCCCCAGATTTATTTGTTGCGAAAGCTGAGTGATGCCTCTCCCCCAAATGTCTTCTTTGGACTTTGTGATGGATTCAGCAACGTTGGAGCAGGCGATCGCAGAAGCTTCAGCTTGTCGGAGCCATCCGGGGCAAAAATTGTAAAATAAAGAAAACAAAAAGAAGATAACTTGGGTTGCCTCCCAAGAGCGCCCTTTATTTAAAGCTTCGTTGAGCTCGATGCATTAAAAAAATAATATTGTCCAAAAATATTATTGTCCAGAAATAAAATAGTTTTTAACAAAAAATTAAAGTTCAAAGCTAGAGTTCGTGCAACAGATACTTAACAATGTTTGGACTGACATCATCATCACCAGAGA
The DNA here is from genome assembly GCA_039513925.1 of Platanthera zijinensis. Lineage (NCBI taxonomy): Eukaryota > Viridiplantae > Streptophyta > Magnoliopsida > Asparagales > Orchidaceae > Platanthera > Platanthera zijinensis. Next base: position 144,539,472 of record CM077088.1, read on the forward strand.
AGTAAAGTTTAAGACGCTGACCATTCACTTTGAAATTACCCTTATTAGGGTGAGAAATTAAAACAGTACCATAAGAAAATACTTCTAAAACAGAAAAGGGCCCCAACCAATGAGATTTTAATTTACCCGGAAATAAACGTAATCGAGAATTATAAAGAAGAACCTGGTCACCCGGCTTAAAGATTTTCGGATGCCTTAAGTGCTTATCGTGTAAACGCTTCGTCTGCTCTTTATAAAGTTTGTTATTTTCGTAAGCGTAGGAGCTCCACTCGTCGAGTTCAATAAGTTGAAATTTTCTAAGGTCACCGACAGAGTGGGGATTGAAGTTTAAAAGTCTTAAGGCCCAAAAAGCGCGGTGTTCGAGTTCTACGGGTAAATGGCACGATTTTCCATAGACCAGCCGATACGGCGTACATCTGAGGGTGGTTTTGTACGCAGTTCGGTAGGCCCATAGAGCATCGTCTAATTTGGTTGACCAGTCTTTCCTAGAAGTTGAAACAGTCTTTTCTAAAATTCTTTTTGTTTCTCTATTTACTACTTCGACTTGTCCGTTAGTTTGGGGGTGGTAGGCAGTTGAAAGCTTATGTGTAATGCCGTATTTGGTAAGGATTTTTGAAAATTGTGCGTTACAAAAATGGGAACCCCTATCGATAACGATGGCGCGCGACATACCAAATATAGGAAAATAATTTTTTCAAAAAGGTGACTACAACTCGGGAGTCATTCGTAGGAAGAGCTTGGGCCTCGGCCCAGCGTGAAACATAACCAACGGCAACTAAAATATACTTGTTTCTGAAGCTAAAAGGAAGGGGGCCAACAAAATCAATTCCCCAAAGGTCGAAAATTTCGCACTCAAGGAAATAATTTTGCGACATTTCATTTTTATTTGAAATGTTGCCCGACCGTTGGCAACTATAACACCTACTCACAAAGGCTTGTGCGTCTTTAAAAAGGCTAGGCCAATAAAAACCCGCACAAAGCACCTTGTGAGCGGTGCGAGCAGCTTGATAGTGCCCACCTGTCGGACATTCATGTAAGTGTTTTAAAATATCAACTCCTTCTTCATAAGAAACACATCTCCGTATTTCTTGGTCCTCACAGATTCTGAAAAGATGCGGGTCTTCCAAAAAATAGTTTTTCAGCTCAGAAAAGAATTTCTTCTTTTACTGAGAGGAGAACTCTTTTGGGAGCACTCGGACCACTAAATAGTTAGCGATTTGTGCGAACCAAGGAGAAGTAGATGTGTTAATTGAAAGCAGCTTCTCATCAGGAAAATAATCATTAAAAGATTTTTCATTTAATTTTTCTATAAAGGGATTGTCTAATCTGGAGAGATGGTCGGCGGCCAAGTTCTCGGCTCCTCGCTTATCACGGATCTTTAAGTCAAACTCCTGGAGGAGTAAGACCCAGCAAATCAAGCACGGCTTGGCATCCATTTTGGAAAGAAGATATTTGAGGGCCGAGTGGTCTGTAAAAATGATTATTTTTGAAAGCGTAATGTAAGGACAGAATTTATCAAATGCAAATACTACAGCGATAAGCTCCTTCTCGGTCGTGGTGTAATTTTTCTGTGCAGAAGTGAGCATTTTACTAGCGTAATAGATAGGGTAGAAGTTTTTAGATATGCGTTAACCTAATACGGCTTCCCACCGCAAAACTACTCACATCGCACATTATCTCAAATGGAAGGTCCCACACCGGAGCTATCATAATTGGTGCGTTAATTAACTTTTCTTTAATCAATTCGAAGGCAGAAAGACAAGAGTCATCAAAAATGAATGGGGCTTGGTGATCTTGGAGATGTGTAAGGGGCTTGGTGATCTTGGAGAAGTCCTTTATGAAGAAGCGGTAGAAACCAGCGTGACCTAAGAAACTTCTTATAGCTTTTATATTCGTAGGCGCCGGCAGCTTCTCGATAACTTCTATCTTCGCAATATCTACCTCAATACCTCTTGTAGACATTTTATTACCCTAAACTAACCCTTCCCTAACCATAGAATGGCATTTTTCCAAATTTAGGTCAAGGTTAGTCTCTTCGCATCGTTCTAAGACTTTTTTGAGGTTTTCTAAACATCTATCAAAGAAATCTCCGAACACGGAAAAATCGTCCATAAATACCTCCATAATGCTTTCTACGTACTTGTCAAAGATAGCGAGCATACATCGTTGGAATGTAGTTGGCGCATTGCACAATCCAAACGGCATTCTTCGGCAGGCAAAGGTGCCGAAGGGACAAGTAAACGTAGTTTTCTCTTGGTCCTCGGGAGAGATGGGGATTTGAAAATACCCCGAGAGGCCATCGAGAAAACAATAAATGCTATGGTCGGATAATCGTTAAAAAATATGGTCGATAAACGACAGAGGAAAGTGGTCCTTGCGGGTGGCATCATTCAACTTCCTATAATCTATACACATACGCCAACCCGTCACCGTCCATGTCGGGATTAATTCATTATTTTCATTACTAACTACCGTTATCCCTCCCTTATTTGGTACTACCTGAATAGGGCTAACCCACTTACAATCTGATATAGGGTAGATAATTCCTGCATCTAATAATTTCATAACCTCTCCCTTAAATACTTCTTTCATGTTCGGGTTTATACAGCGCTGAGGTTGAATGGAGTTACGCGAATTATCTTCCATTAAAATTTTATGAGTGCAGAAGGATGGGCTTATGCCCTTGATATCGGAAATCTGCCAAGCCATAGCTCGGAGATGTTTGTGTAGAACTAAAAGAAGTTTTTCATTTTGGACATCTGTAAGGTAGGCCGAAACTATAACTGGCAGCTTGGAGTTCTTTTCTAAGAAGGCGTACGTTGAGATGTTCAGGAAGTTCTTTAAGTTCTAGGGTAGGTGGTTCTTCATAATAGGTTTGAGAAATTCTTTCTTTTTCAAATACTATATCTTCGTAGAATTTTTTAGACGGAAAATTAAAAGGGGTGGAGTTGGTGGCCAAGGAGGCTTCTTGCAGCGAATTAGTTGGAAGAGTATGAGAGAAACAAAAATCAGAACATTCTTTTCAAAATCAGATAAAAGACATGAGGATGTTAAACTCTCTTCACTTAAGTGTAGCGATTCAGTTGGAAAAGAAGAGGAGGAACAAAAGGCAGAAAATTCTTTTTCAAAATTAGAGAGGCAATAGGAGGATTCATCACTCACGGCCTCTACGAAAAAGCAGGAGTCATCATTTGCTAAGGTGTTTTTCATCGAAGGGGTGATAGAGAAAGTGACTTCGTCGTCGCCTACTCGAAGGAAGAGATTACCATTTCAAACATCAATGATAGCTCGGGAGGTGGCAAGGAAGGGTCGGCCAAGGATCAGGGGAACCTCGACGTCTTCTTCGATGTCCAAAATGACAAAGTCAACCGGGAAGATGAACTTGTCGACTTTTACTAGAACATCCTCCACTATTTCTAACGGGTACTTAACAGATCTATCAGAGAGCTTGATGCTTATGCGTGTGGGGTTGAGGCTACCAATTCCTAACTTTTTAAACAATGAGAGGGGCATCGGGTTAATACTCGCACCTAAGTCAGCTAATGCGTTCTTGACAAAAAGATTAACAAAAACACGCGGAATAGAAAAACTACCTGGGTCACTGATTTTCTTTGGTAAGCCGTTTTTCAAAACCGCAGAGCACTTGGCGTTTAACGTAATGTGCGAAAGGTTCACTAACTTCTTCTTGTTGGTTAGGAGGTCCTTAAGGTACTTGGTGTACTTCAGCATCTGTGAAATCGCTTCATGGAAAGGCAGATTTATGTGGATTTGCTTGAACATTTCTAAGAAACGAGAGTACTGATCGTCCTGACGTTGTTTATTAAGTTCGAAAGGGTAAGGCAGATTTGGATTATTTTTAAAGATGGGTGGTGGAGTGAGATTGTTTTCTAAAATGGGGGTGATAACTTCTTCAGCAGAGTGTGGAATTTTTAAAACGGTGGCGAAGCTTTGATTTTTTAAAGTGGGGGCGGAGCTTTCCTCGGGCTCTTCACTAACCATACTGGGAACTTGCTTCCCACTCCGAAGAGTTATAGCTTTCGCTTGTTCTCTCGGGTTGGGCTCGGTATTGGAAGGAAGAGACCCTGTGGGTCGCTCAGAAATAATTTTAGCAAGCTGTCCTACTTGATTTTCTAGACTTTTTACCCTTCCAGTTAAGGTTTTTATCGTAGCGTCATTTGTGGCGATATATTTGGAAAGTAACTCCTTCAAGCTTGGAGGTTTTGGATAATTTTGAAGAGGTGGTGGTGGTGGTGCAGAAAAATCATTTTGTGGTGGCGGGCGCATAGCATTCGATGGATTACTCCACGAAAAATTCTGATGATTTCTTAAGGCAGGATTATAACTATTCAGAAAATTAAAACCAGGAGGATGAAAATTCGCAGCAAAAAATTTATTAAAAGCATTTCTAGGCATATTATTAACAAAATCTAATTGTTCTGGGGAAGGAGTTACAAATTCCCATACCAGAGGGGCGGAGGCAGCAGTCATCTCTGTTATCTTTTTGCTTAATATTTCAACTTGTAGAGCGAGCTGGGAGACGTTGTCCACTTCAAAGATACCTGCAGGCTTGTTCGGGCGGGACCTAGGCACATTCCACTGATAAGTGTTCATGGCCATGTCCTCAAAAAGCTCAAGAGCTGCTTTCGGGGTCTTATGATTTAAAGTACCGCCAGACGCTGCTTCTATCAATTGCTTTGTGCTTTGATTTAGCCCGTTATAGAATGTATGCACTGGTAACCATACAGGCAGCACGTGATGTGGGCATCGTCTTAATTATTCTTTAAATCTTTCCCAAATTTCAATTAAGGTTTTGGAGTCTATTTGCCCAAAGGCAGAGATGTCGTTCCTAAGTTTTGTTGTTTTAGCTGGCGGAAAATAATTCTCCAAAAATTTATAAGTTAATTCATTCCAGGTGGTTATGATATTCTTAGTTAGAGTGTTCAGCCAATGCTTAGCTTTAGTTCTTAAAGAGAAGGGGAAGAGTCTTGCCTGATTGTATTATTTGTGATACCATTTATCTTGAAGGTGTCACAAATTTCAAGAAAGCTTGCTTTATGTGCTTTCAGATCTTCATCTTGAAGTCCGTCAAATTGCACATACTGTTACACCATTTAAATTATGCTAGGCTTTAATTCGAAGTTATTATTTGCTATAGTAGGGCGAACTATGCTAGATTTTGTTCCCTCTAGATTCAGTCGTGCATAACAAGACATATGTCTTTGCACGACTTCCTCCACATTGGGTTCTTCCATTCTTAGAGTAGAGAATGACACGGAGTCCTCAACCGGTATTTGGGAAGTAGGGCCTTGAAATCGTGATCTTCTCTGAAGAGTACGCTCAATTTCGTGGTCCAAGTCCAAAATAACTGACGGACTCCCGCGGGTCATGCACTAAAAAAAGAGAAGAGAAGAAAGAGAAATAAAAAAACTAGAAAGAAAAGCTAGATTTTTTTTGAAATAGATTTTTTTAATAGATTAACTCCCGAACTTCCCAAGGACTACCCGGTGAAGAGTTCGCAAGGTACTAGACAAGATAGCGACACTTAAAGCTGCTTTGCCGTTTTCGAGAGAATTAGGTAGCGTAGAAAAATTTTGAAGTTGGTTACTATTAAGAGCGGTAATAAATTTTTTTGATTTTTAAAAATTTTTTAGAAGGAGGGTAAGAAAGAGAAGAGATAAAATTAATAGGTTCGCGTTTTCAATATATCAACGAAAGTTGGTCCCCGGCAACGACGCCAAAAACTTGGTGGTCGCTAGGCTTCGAAGAAAATAAAAGCAACTAATAATCCAATGAGTATACCTATCGAACTGTAGTTAACATAAGTGTCGTATTGAAATCCGGAACTGTTGAATGAACTTACTCACACGAAGGCTATTATTTTATCGATGAAAAAACTAGAGTTTGAGAAACTAAGTGTAATTAAAGAAATAAAGGTATGATATAAAGAGAACTACTACAGTTAATTAAAGAGCATAAAGTAAGCAATTATAACGAAGGGCTGAAACTATGAAATGGAAATGCACTCGATCAAGAATCACCTCGGCTAAAGACGACTAAGAAAATGCGATAAAAACATAAACTTAATAGTGTAAAGGTCCTTGACCATGGAGGTTCCTAAAGCTTGAACATGCTTCTCTCGAAGTCGTGCCCAACTGAGTTTAGGAAGGTCCGACCGACATTCGTCTAAATAGGAGGCCTAAAGCTCGCTTTTCGCGGTGAACCCCGCTATTGTATTTTTCTCCAATCCGGGAGATTTGGACGTCTTCCTCTCTCGAGGGGTGCGTACAACTCCCTTTACTCTTGAATGCTCACTTCATTCTATCGGCTTCTCGGCTAGCCCAGAATGAAAGCAAAGGTGGAGAGTATATATCGATAATATACCTCTAGTCCCATCAAAAATCAAGAGTAATTCAAGGCCTAAAACCTAAAAAGAAAAGGTAATTTAAAACATCATAACTTAATCGCTCGAACCTTGGATCATCAAGATCGAGTACAAGGAGGATTAGTTAATCATAATGGAGTGGAGGAGGGGGGATGAGTAGTAAAGCATTAAGAACACAATGTAGATAAGAGCACTTTTATATTAATGAAAAAGAGAGCTACACTTGCATGAAAATAAAATTACAATTGCATGAAATTTAAAACCTATTCTAGCCCTACATTAAGCAACTAAAACAAGTACATAAATTACAATAAAATCTTAAACAAACTAAGACCTAAGCTAGGGTTAATAAAATTACAAAAAGATAAAGAGAGAGAGAGAGAGAAAAGAACATGAAAAAAAAATAAAGGGGCAGCACCTCCCCCTCACAACCAAAGCTTCCTGAAATGGGAAGGGGGATCTGAATTTATAGGAAAAGCTTACAGGTTGGTCACGCCCTTCGACAACGCCCTAGGATAGCGTGTCATAGGGCATTATATGTATGGATTTTACCTTGGGCTCTGGATTCTGGCGGGAAGGATGATTGCCTCTGTACATTGGTGGGCACGCCCTGTGTCACGCCCGTGTAGGGAGGGCGTGACACACACGTCGCGTTGAAATCATTGGTCGGAAATCCGTCAGTCATCGGAAAATGTTGGGTCACGCCCTATGTCACACCCGTGACAGGGGCGTGACAGTACTGTTGGCGTGCTGAGTCAAAACGACATTTAATGCGGCGGCAGGCTTCAGGAAGAGGGAGATACGCCCCGGGTCATGCCTTGGGACACGCCCGGGGAGGGCGTGTCAGGGGGGCGTGACAGCTGTTTTTCCTGGTATTTTCCTCTATCTTCTAGAATCCTCTAGAAAGGGTGGCACACCCTAGGTCACGCCCAGGGAGGGCGTGATAAGGGGGCGTGTCAGGTCAATTTTGACAAATTTTCAGAAAAGCTGCAAAAAGAGAGGAAAAAGTTAGGGGCAATAAAATTAACATAAGAAAGATAAAAATAAAGCTTAAAATACAAGATTTGTACAATATACACTAGAAAAATACGATAATAGTTTAGGCTACAAAACGTATTATCAACGTGTACATAGGCATATGGGAGGTCTAGGTTTGGTAGTGTGCATACCTGCCTAGGAGTGGAGACGCCCGCTCCACTACTGCAGTACCACAACGGTGGTACCAGAGAGTGATGCTTGCTCCGAAAAGAGGGGACTAAAGGTCTGTGATGACAGAGTCGTTGTGTGTGAGTTGCACTTACATGACTCATAAATAATCTGCATGCATTCATTCATATTAGGTCATACGCTTCATGGATCCTTATCATATAAATTAGTATGGGCTTTTTATATGATAAGTTAATTTTTGGAAACTCTAACTTATATGTTTGTATGGGCACTCATATAAGTTAGGGTACTTCTATGATGGTAGATTAGAAGTAGGTTATTGTACTTTATTTACTATACCACACTTTACTTATTTCCTGTTTCTACTTACTTTCAGTATTGTACATGCTTACTTTACTTGGACTATATACATATAACTGCTAGAGTAGAATTTACTGCTTACTTTGTACTTGGTAGTATAGCTTCATTGTCACCTGCTTCCTTTTGATACCCCTTATTGTCCTCCGCTTTGTCCTCCCGCACAGTGCCTAGGAGTTGCAGGGCGAGGTGCAGAGGAAATGACTTAGTCCTTTGACTAACGTTCGGTGACAAAATAATTTTAGGAGTTCGAGGAGATGGAGAACCAGCATGACCAGCAGGACGAGGGGGCAGGACATGAGGAGCAGATACCACTACCACCGACTACTACTACTGCAGAGCTTCCTCAGGTGGGACGAGTTTTGATGATATTAGATCAGCTTATGCTTTTGATTTGTGAGAAGAGAGTTTATTATCATGTACAGGGCATAAGCCCTTTTTACTCTTTATATTATTTGCTCTCATTGTGGACTGGATGTACTTTCATTTCATTTAAATGATATGTATTGTGACTGTGGAGTGGTTTGTAATTTATTTCTACACTACTTATATACCTCTGTTTCTCATATTGTCCAACAGGTTTTATGATCGTGCTAGCCGGCAGGATCAACTTCTTGCGGTGTCGACTAACCCGTGAGTTAGTGTCACTGTAAGGCGACAATTCTGGGCATAAGACTTGGAGCCTTCTTGGTAAGTGGAGGGGTCTTACAAACTGTTATCACTTGAACAAATGATCATATGAGAAAGAAGTCCACAACACTAGGAACACACCGCTCGAGCATTAGTTTGCGGACAAACTATGCAGCAGAAGCAATGGTGTGCCTATGTGTAAAAGTCACATAAAACAGTCCATTTAATACAATGAGTTAGGCCAATTCTGTTTAAACCTTACCTTTTTACAACCTCCACAGGTCACTCTGCCGCAGAATGTGATTCCTCCCCCTCCGGCTGCCACTCCCTTTTTGCATACAGAGATGGGGCAAACTTTGACGGCTATCCTGGAAGCCTTCAGAGCCCAACAGGTCCCGGCTCAACAACCAAATCCGGGGTCGAACTGGTTCAGTGCCTTCAAGAGCCTATCCCCACCGATGTACCGCGGGACAGAGGATGTTGTGAAGACTGAAAGAGTGGCTGGAGACCATATAGGAGCTGCTGGTAGGCATCAGCTGCACTGTCAGCCAGGCAGTTCCTCTAGCCACCCTTGTACTGGATGCTCATGCAAAAAGTTTGTGGAAGTCTGTGCGAGATTCCATTTATGCTAATAGGGAGCAGACATACATCTCGTGGGAGGAATTTTGAGATACATTCTTGGAGCACTATGTGTCCACCACGGATAGGGATGTGTTGGAAGACAGGTTTCTGAACATCAAGCAGGGGACCAGGTCTGTGATCGAGTATCAAAGGGAGTTCTCCCATCTGGCTAGATTTTCGGGGATCCAGGACATGGATGACAGGAAGTACGCCAAGAGATTCTACCATAGGCTAAGAGATTCCTTGAGGCAGTCCTATTATTCATCTCTCATGGCACCTCGACACATATCAAAGAGATGGCCAAGAAGTTAGAAGCAGACAAGCTGATGGTACAAAATAGAGGAAAGAGGCCACTTAGATGGGTCATCACCCAGGGAGAGCAGCAGGGGATCCCAGAGAGGCAGAGTTATTGGATACAAGAGGGTGGGGGACGTCATCGTCCTAACATCATACAGGAGCAGGGGCCTCCTATGGTGTTAGCTCCCCCACCTCTACAGGTTAATGACTCGATGATGAAAGATGGTCGTGGCCACTGGCCGGTAGTTTGTTTTGGATGCCATCAGCCTGGACATATCAGATCAGAGTGCCCGCATCAGTTTCATCCACTTCCTCCTCCTCCACCTCCAGTGTCCCCTCCAGCACAGTAGGGCCAAGGCTGAGGTCGAGGACGAGGTCGAGGACGAGGCCGGGGATATCACAGCCGAGGTCGAGAACAGGAGAAGGTATACGCACTAGACCTCGCCGAACTGAGGAATCCAGAGGAGGTCATAACAGGTACTTAGACTATTGTAAATTTAAAGATTTCATTTATATGGTACCTGATTTTATAGAATTACAGTCTATTTAAACCCAAATAACCTCAGGCATAGTCATGATCAGCGGCAAGCCCGCTCGTACCTTGTTCGAACACGGGTGCCTCCCACTCTTTCGTTTCCGTGGCCTTTATAGAGGGACTGGAAGGCGTGGAAAGATTTCCAGCCTTAGAGACGTGGGTGCGTCTACCGGATGCGTCAGAGCTACGGACAACTGCCCATTGCAACATGGAGGCCGAGATTAGTGGCAAGGCATTTGAGGCACTGACAACGATCCTAAGATTACCAGATTTCGACTTGATCTTGGGCATGACATGGTTGCAACTAGAATCTGGCCCAGATCGATTTCCCGTCAAAAGGGATCACACTGAGGCCCGGTGTAATGACTCCACCCGTTAAATAACATATAATAGAAGGTCCGGTCCGGGGCCCCAAACTATATGCTACAAACAGATAGTGAGGTCACAGGATAATACCATCAACGCATCCTAACACGGAGCATACTAGCGGAATAGATACACAAGTAACTGAACTCATAGCAGGAATATCCACCAGATATATATAAACCAACGTTATATACAACCACTCAAACGAGGGCATAGCAAATACTACAGTTTGGCCTTAAGGCCTTACAGCTCCTCTTGAAACAGTATGGATTACAGACATCGGCGCGCAGGCCGGCCATACATGAATAACAGAAACTACAAAAGCTAGCCTTCAAGGGCTAGTAGCAACAGCAAGAGCGGCAATAACAGCAGTAGGGGAATCAGCCCTTCATTTTCCGCTCGGCTCTCCAGCACCTGTACAGGAACAATCCACCCAGAAGGTGGCAAACAAGGCAACGGTCAGCATTCAGCTAACCAATTTATAACAATCCTACCCCTTTCCTGGGGCAGAGGCATTCTTTCCCTGCAGAGCAATATAGCAATTGACAGATAATATACATATTGTGCTCTCACGCACAAGCAATCCATCACAACTGTCGGCCACCCGGCCCGATGATCTGTGCTCTCAGGCACACTTTTGGGTACACCGGTGAACCGAGATCAACACCATTGAGCATTCAGTCTTACTGGCGCGAAGGCCTAAGACTCTCATTATGCTACTAACGAAAGCCCAATGCCTTGTCACTTCCTTGTACAGTCAACATAACGCAGGTACAGATCCACCACCCCCCGTTGCTCAACTCGCCTTGCCCTCACCAAGCACATTGTACTTGCGGCTATAATAAAAGGCGTGGGTCGGCTTCACCTTTCCTATTAGGCATGAGGCCTTCTAGAGCTCACAGCTCCAAATCGCTATAACGTCCGCCAAGGACGGGCGTCACAATAGCCGCACTGTCCAACTAGGACAGGCATAATCGTCCATCAAGGACTGGCTACATCGTAGCCAAAGCACAAACAACATAAGTGAATTTTCCTAGAGTTCCACATTCCAGTACTTCCTGCTACTCCCCTTCACAGGCATAACCCAACGACCCCACTAACTACATGAGTATACGCGGAGTCTTCTCCAGTGCATAAATGCAACATCAGACCAACATGTCCAGATGGGCTTCACACAGCATGCCTATCACGTACTACAATTTTCCGGGTCTATATGCAGAGTCAAGCTGGGGATAACAACTATCACCCACTAGAATCACTCACGTTTTCCACCTTTTGGTGGAGAGGATTTCTTACTCATGCATAAAGGAGGACTTTACATGTCCAAGAAGGAAGATTGTTACCCTCGACGATCTATTGGGAGCCATCGAAAGTCTGGCCGATTGGAAAGCACCGCAGCAACTTTGCCTCCACTAAACTAGCCTCAGATCTCGAATCGGACCGCAGGAGCACCACCAAAGCCTTGCTCTTCTCCTCCTTCTCCTTCTTCCAAGCTCTCTCTCTCTATCTTCTCTCTTGATAAGAATTAGAGAAGAATCTAATACTCAGCCTTATCACTACAGGAAAGGACCAGGGCTATTGGATCAAAATAGAAATAATTGGATGGCGAAGATCTGCCCAAAATTCCATATTTGACTTGACACAGCCTGTGACACGCCCGTATCCTAAGCCGTGTCCCCGAAGCGGTGTACGAACCGACTCAAAATGAACCAGAACACAGGCTCCACACGCCCGTGTCATAGGGAAGACACGCCCGTGTCAACTTTAACACGGCCGTGTGATTGGTCGTGTCACCCTTTGTAACACAAGCCCAAATAACCCGAGCAGGACACAGCTAAGGCACACGTCCGTGTCCAAGGCCGTGTGCCCAACACGCCCCTGTGACACGCCCGTGTCATAGGCCATGTTCCACACTCAACGCCACTCAACGCCATTCTTCTCAGCGCCACTCAATGCCACTCAATATTCTCCCAAGAAGGACACGCCCTGGGACACGCCCGTGTCCCAGGCCGTGTCGCCTCTCGACGATTAGTTTTTTCGAGAACTCAAGTCGATGCCTCGAGAAAAGGACATGCCCTGGGACACGCCCGTGTCCCAGGCCGTGTTCACTGGACATGCCCTGGGACACGCCCGTGTCCCGGGCTGTGTCACCCAGCCTGGCTCCATCTTAAGATTTTTGGGTGTTACAATACTCCCCCCTTAAGATAAATTTCGTCCCGAAATTTGTACTCAGTAAATAAACAGGAATCACAAAGCTATAACATTAAAAGAGCTGTTATAATAAAATGTACACGGTCAACAGTTTATACAAAAAGTTCGGGAAACTCAGCTCGCATGGTCTGCTCATTCTCCCATGTTAGCTCCTCTCGGCCACAATTGTCCCACCGGACTTTGACCATCCCGATTATCTTATTCCGCAACTGTTTCTCGGCTGGATCCTTGATTGCTTTGTGAAGTACTGAGATGTGGACGACATCATGCAATCCACTCTACTCTGCTGAAAGCGCTAGCCAATAAGCAGCTTCCCCGACTCGCTCCACCACTTCAAACGGACCAAGGTATCTGGGACTTAGCTTTTTCAACCGCTGAATCCGAGATATGCCTTTGAAGGGTTTGATCTTCAAATAGACCCAATCGCCCACCGCGAACTCCACGTTCCGATGCTTGGCATTGTAGTACTTTGCTTGTCGATCTTGGGCTATCAATAGCCTCTCCTGAATAGATCGTATTATCGAGGTAGCTTCTTCGACTTCCTTTCTCCCATGCAGCTTGGATTCGCCTACCTCCGCCCAAGCTAATGGTGTACGAAATTTACGACCATATAGAGCCTCAAACGGTGGCATACCGATGCTCGCTTGGTAACTGTTATTATAGGCAAATTCAACCAAGTAAATGTACTCTTCCCATTTCTTACCGAAATCTAGGGCGCACATACGAAGCATATCTTCCATCGTCCTGTTGGTTCGCTCAGTTTGGCCATCCGTTTGAGGATGAAAGGTCCTACTAAATGCTAATTTTGTACCCAACATTTGATGAATTAGCCTCCAATCAGTTGAGGTGAATCTCCCATCACGATCACTAACAATGCTCTGAGGAACAACGTGCAGTCGAACAATCTATTCCACATAGAGTTTAGCCAAGGTTTCCACTGAAGCATCTCTCTTGTTTGGAAGGAAGTGAGCCACTTTTATCAACCGGTCTATAATCACCCAGATAGAGTCATGACCGCGTTGAGATCTCGGCAACCCGGGCACGAAATCCATTGAAATATCATCAAACTTCCACTCTGGAATCGGTAACGAGTTCAGGAAACCACCAGGCTTCTGGCATTCCGCTTTTACAAAAGCACAAGTGTGACATTCTGCCACATAACGTGATGTCTTTCTTTAGTACAGGCCACCAGAACAATTTTTTCATGTCTCAATACATTTTTGTGCTCCCAGGGTGAATTGAGTACTTGGCAAAATGCGCTTCGTACATCAATTCTTCTCTCAACTTCCCTGTACTTGGGACGCACAATCGACCATCTTTTCGCAATAATCCATCATCCCAGGAGAATTGGTCACCAGGACCATCCTTTGCATAGCGTTGGAGACTTTCATCAACCTCCGTTGCTCGCCGAACTCTGTCCGCAAGGTCATATTGTACCTCCGTCCAGTTCAAGAATGCGTCGGCTGTAGCATCCTTGTCAACACAAGATATATCTAACGCTTCCAACTCCTGGATTAGCCTCACATCATGCCTCTACAACCAGTTTGCTCGTACTGGCATCCTACGACTCAAAGCATCAGCGCCAACATTTCCCTTCCCGGGAGTATAGTGAATATCGAAAGTGTAGTCCCCAAGGAACTCTATCCACCTCCATTGTCGCATATTCATATCCTTTTGATCTAACAAATACTTTAGGCTCTTGTGATCTGTATAGATATCTACTTTAACGCCATAAAGATAGTGCCTCCACAACTTAAGCGCAAAGATTACCGCCGCCAACTCTAAATCATGGACGGGGTAGTTTCGTTCATGCACCTTTAGCCGGCGTGAGCCATAAGCAATCACTTTACCAAATTACAGAAGAACATAGCCTAATTCGCTCCCTGACGCATCACTATAGATCTCATAGTCGTCAGTACCACATGGCAATGTCAACACAAGCGCCATGGTTAAACGACTCTTAAGCTCTTCAAAAGCTCGCGCGCACTCCGGTGTCCACACGAACTTCTGATCTTTTCTCGTCAACTTGGTCAGAGGTAATGCAATCCGTGAGAAGTTTTCTACAAACCGTCTATAGTAGCCTGCCAGGCCAAGAAGGCTCCTGACTTCGGCCACTGAAGAAATCTCTGGCAAATCCCGTATGACACTTATCTTTGTCGGATCTACTGTTATGCCCTATCCACTTACCACATGGCCCAAAAAAGCCACTGACGATAGCCAGAACTCACACTTTGAGAATTTGGCATACAGCTTATTTCTCCACAGGGTATGCAACACAAACAGTAAATTGTTTGCATGATCATCTCCCAACTGAGAGTACACAAGAATATTATCAATGAACACAATTACGAATAAATCCAAGTACTCTCGGAATGTCCGGTGCATTAGATCCATGAATACCGAAGGCGCATTACATAACCCAAACGTCATCATCGTGAATTCATAATGACCATGGCATGTCTCAAACACTGTCTTGGGAATATCGTCTTACCAAATCTGAAATTGATAATATCCCGATTTAAAATCCAACTTTGAATAGACGGTTGACCCTGCTAGCTGATAAAATAGGTCATCGATCGGTGGAATCGGATATTTGTTCTTTTCCGTCAGCTTATTTAATTCGCGATAGTCAATACACAAACACAAACTACCGTCATTCTTTTTCACAAATAGAACAGGCGCGCTCCAAGGTGAAATACTTGGGTGTATGTATCCTTGCTCTAACAATTCTTGCAATTGGACTTTAAGTTCAGCCATTTCCTTTGGCGCAATGTGATATGGTGAACGAGCCACAGGTTTTGCACCTGGCACCAACTCAATCACGAAGTCAATCTCCCACTAGGGCGGTAACCCAGGAAGATCCTTAGGAAACACATCTGCAAACTCCGACACAATCGGAACTTCACTTACACTGGCCTTTGGCTCAACAACCTGAATAAGCGTGAAGAATAACTCTGCGCCCTTCCGAACAGCACTGACGACTTGGAGTGCAGACAACAAGGTCCCAACTACTCCTCGCATACCAGCGAACTTCGTCTCAAGTTCGGTATTCTAGCCTAGTGTGATCTCCTTGGAAGTGCAATCAATCAAGGCACGCTGCTCCGAGAGCCAGTCCATGCCAAAGATCACACCAAACTCCGATAGTGGCAGCACGGATGCTCTCAATCCGAAATCTCGATTTCCTATATGAACGTCCACATCATAAGTCCTATCTGCAAGCATGATAACCCATTCGATAGTAGCACCTTTACACCATCTATCTTCACATGACTCGGTACTCCAACTCGAGTTACGAAGTCTTTAGACAGAAAAGAATGTGAAGCAACCTTATCAAACAGGGCTCTCGCCGGATTGTTTCAAATTAGGACAAAGCCTGTAGCACACACATCATGCACAAGCTACATACAAAATGAGCAATCAATAAAACAAGCATTAACTTAACTCGTACCTATGACGACGTCACTGTAACACCTCTTCCTGTCAAGAAGAATATAATAGAGGGTCCGGCTGGGGCCCCACACAATATTCCACAAACATGCGGAGACGCTACGAAATAATATCAAAACTAACGCATCCTAACACAGAGCATTCTAGCGGAAGCTTCACGGTTGAAAACTTGAACTCAAGAGTAACAAGAACTGTCCACTATAACATAGGAATATATACAACCAAAGTATCTGGCCTTAAGGCCTTACAAATTTCTCTTAACAAGGTGTGGTTTACAGACATCGGCACACAGGCCAGCCACACATGAACAAGAAGAAACAAAATAAAGCCTTCTAGGGCAGCAACGCAGCTTGGGCTTCAGCCCGCTAAGTCCTGCTCGGACCAGCACCTCCTGCACCTGCAAGAACCAATCCACCAAGCAGTGGTAAACAGGGCAACGGTCAGCATTCAGCTGACGAATTATAACGACCCTGCCCATGGCACGGGGCAGCGGAATTCCATCCCTGCAAAGCATGTTTAAACAGTATGTATATCAACCCACGCAAGACGTGCACGACCGCACAGTCAATACATATCACAAACGCCGGCACGATGGCCCGACGCTTCGTGCACTCAGGGCACATTCGGGTGTACCGTAAACACCAGATCCAACCAATGAGCATTTTGTCGGGCAGGACGGCCCAAGACTCTCATTATGCCGCTGACGAAAGCCCAATACCTTGGCGCTGTTATATCCAGCCTACATAACACAGGTACGGATCAGCCACCCCCCGTTGCTCAAACCGCCTTGCCACTACCAAGTACATCGTACCTGAGGCCACAAATAAAGGCGCGTTTCGGTTTCACCTTGCCTGTTCGGCACGAAGCCTAATTTTATATAGTTGCAGCCTAATGGCTCAACACCACGTAAAGTTACAACTCACGGTCACAAGAGTTGAACCAACTCTCACAATTTCCTGGACATCCTCCAGTACTTCCTGTTACACCAAGCGACAGGTATGCACCACAGATTGCACACAAACAATCAAATACTCGGAGATTCCTCTGAATACAAACAAGCATCACCAATCCAGACCAGCACGTCCAGATAGGCTTCACACAGCATGCCTAGATCCGTACTCCAATTCCGGACTCTAAAAAGGGGGACTTCACATATCTACCCGAAGGGACACCACAACCCACCGCACACTCGCGGGGACGGGTTTTCCCTATGCAAATGCAGGAAAGTAGGACTTCACATGTCCAAGACGGAAATCGTTACCCTTGGAAGTCGCCTCGGAGCCATGAAGAGAATTGAGACGGATGAAAGCCTTCGCAGCAGCCTTGCCTTCGTAAATCCGAACTCGTCTCGCGATTTGGACCACCGCAGTACCACCGGTGGCCGGATTCCTCTTCTTCTTCCTTGCCTTGCTCTCCCCTCTCTCTTAACTTTAGAAAGAGAAAGATGAAACTCAAATGAGCTTTCTCCTCTTCAATCCCGGCCTTATCAACCCAGGGAAGAGCCCAGACCATTGGATCTTGGTCAAATAAAATGAACGGCTCTGATCAGCCCTGAATTTGATTTCCTGGGCCGAACACGGGTTGTGACATGCCTGTGTCACAGGTAGTGTTCCTGAAGAGGTGCACAATCGACTGAAAATAAACAAGAATACGGGCATTGACACGCCTGTGTCAATCCTTACACGCCCGTGTCACACAGTACACGGTCGTGTACCTGGCTGTATCACCCCTATAACACGATATCCAAAATAACCCGAGCAGGACACGGCTAAGGCACACGCCTGTATCCCTAGCCGTGTGCCAAACATGCCCCTGTGACACGCCCGTGTCACAGGCCGTGTTCCACACTCGACGATCAGTTCTTGAGTACTTGTCGAGAATAGGGACACGCCCTGGGACACGCCCGTGTCCAAGGCCGTGTACACCTGACACGCCCTGAGACACACCCGTATCTCAGGCCGTGTCATCCAACGTGAATCCCACTTTGACTTTTGAAATGTCTGGGGTGTTACAGTCACTTTGCTTGATAGCCTCCTGTTGGCAAAGATTGTAGACTCTTGGCTGCGCCTGCGATGCAAAGGAATCAACCACTACTTTGCCCTTCTCAGCGTAAGACGCACCCGTCTTCTTTTCTCCTTTGGGTTGAGCAACCCGACAATCACGAGCTTAATGCCCAACTTTGCCACCGGTAAAACATGCACGAGATTCCGGCATCGACGTTGCTCCCGATGTAACCATCCCAGAAGTTTGCCCCGAAGGCTTAGACCTCTTGCCCCACTTCTTCTGGTAGTACGATTTGCCAGAGCGGGGTGATTTGAACTTGGGCTTTGCCACAGCCAAGTCCTTCCTGCCTTGCACCAGCTTCATGTCCTTTTCCAGCGCACCCGTCGTATCAACCAAAGCCTGAACTCCCTGGTTTACTGAACTAGAAAGCAGGAACCTCAACTCGTCCCGCAAACCTTCATAAAACCGATTTGTTTTTCTTTGTTCATCGGCGAAGATTGTTCCTGCATACCATCCCAATCTTGTAAATTCATGTAGGTACGCATCAACGCTAGACTCTCCTTGCGTTAGCCGCTAGAACTCGTTCTCCATAGCAATGTGTTGTGCCGCTGGAAGATGTTTAGCCAAAAATATACGAGAGAACTCCTCAATCGATACTTGGGTCAATTGCCTGCCCGCCAAATGGTGTAACTCAACCTCGTCCCACCATAACCTCGTCTCTCCTTCTAACAAGAAGGTGGCCAAAGTGACCTTTTGAGTTTCCTCCGTCCTGATCGCCGTCAAAATACGTTTGACTCGCGATAACCAGTCCTCTGCCTGCGTTGGGTATCCCAGTCCCGTTAACTTAGGCAGATTGAAGCTCATGAATTGCTTCAATTGTTGTTCAGCAGCTCGTGGATACACAGCCTTAACCGGTTCTGGTCGGACACCAACACGATCTGGTACCACTGTCGGCAGCGCCTGCCCGGTCGGCCGAATCATCGCAAAAAGAGCCTCAACAACTAATCGAACAGTTTCCGCAGAGGGAGGAGGTGTTGGCACCTCAGCTGGTGTCGCACTCTCATCAGAGCGCTGGGGCTCAGATTGCCCAGCACCACTACGAGTCACCTATGGGTGGACAAGACACACATTAGCGACAATACGCAAGCAATAACAACAAAAAGGGGAACGCGCAGATTCCTCAAACAAGTGTATTTGTATTTCTTAGTGGATATTCCAGAGTTCACTAGCGTTATTGCGGTTCGCACAGACACGTGCTCGCCACCGCACAAAAGAAGTCGACCACAAATTCGAAAGAGGAAGACCGAGACAAGCTAATATAAAAATGTAACGACTGCACCCGTTAAATAACATATAATAGAAGGTCCGGCCGGGGCCCCAAACTATAAGCTACAAACAGACGGTGAGGTCACAGGATAATACCATCAACACATCCTAACACAGAGCATGCTAGCGGAATAGATACACAAGTAACTGAACTCATAGCAGGAATATCCACCAGATATATATAAACCAACGTTATATACAACCACTCAAACCAGGGCATAGAAAATACTACAGTTTAGTCTTAAGGCCTTACAGTTCCTCTTGAAACAGTATAAATTACAGACATCGGCGCGCAGGCCGGCCATACATGAATAACAGAAACTACAAAAGCTATCCTTCAAGGGCTAGTAGCAACAGCAAGAGCGGTAACAGCAGTAGCAGGGGCATCAGCCCTTCATTTTCCGTTCGGCTCTCCAGCACCTGCACAGGGACAATCCACCCAGAAGGTGGCAAACAAGGCAATGGTCAACATTCAGCTAACCAATTTATAACAATCCTACCCATTTCCCGAGGCAGAGGCATTCCATCACTACAGAGACATATAGCAATTGACAGATAATATACATATTGTGCTCTCACGCACAAGAAATCCATCACAACCGTCGGCCACCCGGCCCGACGATCTGTGCTCTCAGGCACACTTTTGGGTACACCGACGAACCGGGATCAACACCATTGAGCATTCAGTCTTACTGGCGTGCAGGCCTAAAACTCTCATTATTCTACTGACGAAAGCCCAATGCCTTGGCACTTCCTTGTATAGTTAACATAACGCAGGTACAGATTCACCACCCCCCATTGCTCAACACGCCTTGCCCTCACCAAGCACATCGTACTTGCGGCTATAATAAAAGGCGCGGGTCGACTTCGCCTTTCCTGTTCGGCACGAGCCCTTCTAGAGCTCATAGCTCCCAATCGCCATAACATCGGCCAAGGACTGGCGTCACAATATCCACACTGTCCAACTAAGACTGGCTTCATCGTCCATGAAGGACTGGCTACATCATAGCCACAGCACAAATAGCACAAGGGCATTTTCCTGGAGTTCCACATTCCAGTACTTCCTGCTACTCCCCTTCACAGGCATAACCCAACGACCCCACTAACTACACGAGTATACGCGGAGTCTTCTCCGGTGCGTAAATGCAACATCACCAATCTAGACCAATATGTCCAGATGGGCTTCACACAGCATGCCTATCCCATACTACACTTTTCTGGGTCTATATGCAGACTCAAGCTGGGGATATCAACTATCTCCCATTGGAATCTCTCACTTTTTCCACCTTTTGGTGGAGAGGATTCCATACTCATGCGTAAAGGAGGACTTCACATGTCCAAGAAGGAAGATCGTTACCCTTGACGATCTCTTGGGAGCCATCGAAAATCTGGCTGGTTGGAAAGCACCGCAGCAGCTTTGCCTCCACTAAACTAGCCTCAGATCTCGAATCGGACTGCGGGAGCACCACCAAAGCCTTGCTCTTCTCCTCCTTCTCCTTCCTCCAAGCTCTCTCTCTTTTTCTCCCTTAATAAGAATGAGAGAAGAATCTAATACTCAGCCTTATCACTGCAGGAAAGGACCAGGGCCATTGGATCCAAATAAAAATAATTGGATGGCCAAGATCTGCCCAAAATTCCATATTTGACTTGACACGACCTGTGACACGCCCGTGTCCCAGGCCGTGACCCCCAAGCGATGTACAAACCGACTCAAAATGAAAAAGAATACGGGCTCCACATGCCCGTATCACAGGGCAGACACGCCCATGTCAACTTTAACACAGTCGTGTGACTGGCCGTGTCACCCTTTATAACACAAGCCCAAATCACCCGAGCAGGACACTGCTAAGGCACACGCCCGTGTCCAAGGACGTGTGCCCAACACGCCCCTGTGACACGCCCGTGTCACAGGCCGTGTTCAACAATCAATGCCACTCAACGCCATTCCTCTCAGCACCACTCAATGCCACTCAATATTCTCCCGAGAAGGACACGCCCGTGTCCCAGGCCGTGTCGCCTCTCGACGATCAGTTTTTGAGAACTCGAGTAGACACCTCGAGAAAAGGACATGCCCTGGGACACGCTCGTGTCACAGGCCATGTTCATTGGACACGCCATGGGACACGCCCGTGTCCCAGGCTGTGTTACCCAGTCTGGCTCCATCTTTAGATTTTGGGGTGTTACACACGGCGACTCCTACATTGTCGTTGAAGGTATTAGACCTATCTCCCATATATTATTATCATATTTACAGGCTGTCAAGCCCCACCATTATGGAGAGGACGTATACATTATATGCTTCGAGATGTATGGAGCAGAAGCTTCCATTGCTGATATCTCGGTGGTTCGGGATTTCCCTGATGTATTTCCAGAGAAATTGCTCAGATTACCACCAGCTAGAGATGTGGACTTCCGGATACAGTTATTACAAGGAGCGAGGCCCGTATCTCGGGCACCGTACAGTTATGGCTCCTAAGGAGTTGGCGGATTTCAGGACCTTGCTTCAGGAGTTAGTGGACTCAGGATTTGTTCAACCCAGCTCATCTCCATGGGGAGCACCAGTATTATTCGTCAAGAATAAGGATGGGTCGTTGCGGCTCTGCATCGACTATCGAGAGTTGAACCGACTGACAGTCCGGAACACATACCCATTGCCCCGGATCGATGAGCTGTTTAATCAGCTTCAGGGAGCCTTCGGGTTCTCCAAGCTGGATTTACGATCTGGGTATTATCAGCTACAGATTCAGGAGGAAGATATCTCGAAGACAGCATTCAGTTCCCACTATGGGTGGTACGAAGTTCACGGTGATGCCTTTCAGACTCACGAATGCACCTTCCCCATTCATGAGTCTGATGAGCCGTGTTTTCGAGCCCTACTTGGATAGATTTGTCATAGTATTTATTGATGACATCTTGATCTATTCTCGGACAAAGGAGGAGCATATTGAGCATTTGGAATAGTTGTTGGAGAAGCTGAGGGAGTATCAGTTGTATGCAAAGTTTTCCAAGTGCCAGTTTTGGCTGTAGGAGGTGGCATTCCTTGGACATGTTGTCAGTGGAGCCGGGTTGGCCGTAGATCCAGCCAAAGTACAGGCAGTTCGTGATTGGCCTCGACCAAAATCAGCTTTTGACATACGCAGCTTTTTGGAACTCGCCGGGTATTATCGCAAGTTCATGGAGGGGTTTTCGAAGATATCACTTCCCCTCACGACTTTGACGAAGAAAGAGGCAGCATTTGAGGGGACAGAAAGGTGCGAGGCAGCATTTCAAGAGTTAAAGGACCGGCTCACCTCTTCCCCTATCCTTACACTTCCATCAGGGAAGGAAGGATTTCAGATTTACACCGACGCTTCTTATAGGGGGATGGGTATCATCCTGATGCAACACGGCCATGTCATTGTCTATGCCTCAAGGCAGTTGAAGAAACATGTGCAGAAATACCCGATGCATGACTTGGAGCTCGGGGCAGTAGTATTCGCATTGAAGATATGGAGACATTAGTTATATGGGGTTCATTGTGATATCTTCTTGGATCACAAGAACCTCAAATACATCGACACGCAGAAGGATTTAAACCTCCGCCAGAGGAGATGGATGGTGTTTCTTTGCGATTATGACTACAAAATGCATTATCACCCGGGGAAGGTGAACACTGTAGCAGATGCCTTAAGCCGGAGAACCGACACAACTGGACCGGAGCCCTGGGTGATATATATGGTATTGATGTAGATGATGGATGATATGCATATCACTATGGTTTCAGAGTCTGATACAGCAATTTATCGGGAGTATCTGAACTCCCCGATCGGGGAGAATGACCTACGAGAGTGCATCATGACGCAGCAAAGGCTAAATGCAGCCTTAGAGACGATATTCAGAGCCCTGGAAGGGGGAAAACTCAGAGATTATACATTACAGGATGATCTCATTCATTTCCGTGGGCGTATTTATATACCCACAGGTGGTGCTATTTGGGAGGATATACTTAGAGAGGCGCACCACTCTCAGTACTCAGTGTATCCCGGGATCACCAAGATGACAGCTGATTTACGGAGAAACATGTATTGGCCATGGATGAAGAGAGATATCATTCATTATGTGACATACTTCGTGACATGTCCGCAGGTAAAAGCGGAATGCAAGAGCCCGAGTGGATTATTACAGCCATTACCGGTGCTAGAGTGGAAATTCGAGGACATATCTATGGATTTCGTGCACGGGTTGCCTCGCTCCCACTTTGGGCACGATTATATATGGGTCATCGTCGACAAACTAACCAAGGTGGCTCGATTTATCCCAACTAGGAAGGACTGCCCAGTTGTTGTTTTGGTGAGGATGTTTATAGAGCAATTCGTCAGGTACCAGGGCGTTCCCAGGACGATTGTCTCTGATTGTGATGGTCGGTTCACTTCTAGGGAGTGGAGGGTGGTGCATGTTAACTTGGGTTCTCGGCTGACTTTTAGCACCGCTTTCCATCCGCAGACCATCAGGACCATGGAGGATCTACTTCATCTATGCATATTGGATGCGAGAAAGCCATGGGAGAGACTGTTGCCCCTGATCGAGTTCTCTTACAACAATAGTCACCAGGCAAGCATTGGGATGGTGCCTTATGAGGCTTTGTATGGAAGGAAGTGTCGGACACCTCTGTCTTGGGTTTAGGATGTGGACACGAGGACTCTTTGTTCAGAATATATCGAGGATACGGAAGCTCAGATTTGACTGATCAGGGAACGGATGCTGGAAGCACAGAGTAGACAGGCCAAGTACTATGATGCACGACATCAGAAGGTGGATTTCTAGGTGGGGGACATGGTGTTCTTGAAGATACGTCTGGTGCATGGTGTCTCTCGGGTACGGAGACACAAGAAGCTCAGTCCACGATATATGGGGTCGTACTTGATTCTGGAGCGGATCGGTCCTTTGGCTTATAGACTACAGCTACCACCAGAGTTGGGGACCTTGAACGACGTCTTTCATGTCACTTCATTACGAAAAGCTCTCCACTGGCCGAAATAGCACATCACCACTACAGCAGGCCCGATAGCACCCGACACATCAGTTTGTTTGGAGCAAATCCGGATCGATGATATAGCAGTCCGAGTGTTGCGGAAGAAGAAGTTTCCCCTTGTGAAGGTGTTGTGGTCCAACCACGGACGAGAGGAACACACTTAGGATCCAAGGTACCTGATGCTAGAGCGGCACCCAAAGCTTTTTACTTCAGGTAATATTTTAATTTCATTTTAGTTTCTTAAGTATTTGCAAGTAGAACCCCGTAGACTCGAACTTAAATTTCGGGGACGAAATTATTTGTTTATTTATAGGGTTTTTTAACATCCCTTTTTCTATTAGGCCCCCCAACTAAGATTAGGCTAGGACATGTGGTGTGGGTGTGGGGTTTAGACTAGGTTTGGCCCATGGGGATGGGGTATAGCACTCTGGGGCCCACTATGGGCCCAAGTCAACTTAAGTCAACCTAGGCTAATTTGCGAACCTAGCCACACCTTGACCTCACCACTATGCCCTAACCCTATAAACAATCTAAGTACACCTTAGAGCATGTCATGGGGCCACCCATTGATCTAAGTTGACCAAAGTCAACCCTAACCCTAATTTGGGCAAATTCATACTTAAAGGCTCAATTAGCCCAAGTAGGGCACCACCTTGACCCAACCAAAGTTGGGTGGTGTCATTGAGTTCATTACCTTCAAGTGGGGCCAGGCCACTCATCATGGTTGACCAAGTCAACTCAAAAGTCAACCAAGTCAACAAATTGACCTAAAGAAAAGAAATGAAGCCCAAGCCACTCTCCTTGGGCTAAGCCCACTAGCCAAGGCCCATTGTCATCCCAAGTGGTCAAAGACCACCCCTACCCCTCTTGTTTTAGAGAGAGGACAAATGTAAAGAGACATTTTGGGGAATTCACCCAAAAAGAGGAGAGAGAAATGGAAAGGAGATGAAAGGTGGCCATGTGGCCCTCATTTCTTTTGTTCAAAGCTGCTGGCCGGTCACCCAAAGAATTCTAGAGGATTTTGGCTGCAAGTATGGCCACTTGGCAGCTGAGGTGAAGCATCCAAAGCTAAGCCGAGCTCCCGTCGGTCTTATCTCCCTATACATCCACTTCCAGCTCAAACTGACCACACCATCAGCTTTAGTGAGTTGAAACGAGTGGAGAACGAGTCCTGGAGCAGAGATTTTGGTGGAGAAACCAGAAATCGAGCACGAGTCATCGGAGCAAGCTCGGTCATGGCTCATCGCCGCCAACCTCACCATCAAGCCGCCCTGACGGTTTGTTTCACTTAACCTCTCGCCGCACTAGCTATCTAGATCGAATATGCGAGACATCGAGCTCAATTGAGCCCGATACCTTGCGAGCAAAGTGAGTAAATTACGAGCTTTTCTTCTTGCTTGAGATCGCCGGAGGAGCCGCCACCGGCAGCCTCACCGCCGGGAAACACTAGCCACCACCTCAACGTAGGTGGGGGCAATAATCGCTGGCGGTGGCGCCGGCCCAGGTGGCCGGAAACAGCCAGCAAAGTCGGCCCAGGACGGCTCGATCTCAGCCGTCGGCTTATGGGGATGATGAGCGGATGTCGTCGATTTTTCTTCAAGATGCGTGCAAATCAATTGAATTAAGTTAATCATTTAATAATGAATAGTTAAATATCTGTCACACTTAATCAGTGACATTGCATGTTAATTTTAGAGCACTTAGAGCCATTTCTAGAGCTTGTGATTCGAATAAAAAATATAGCCTTACCTCTTAACTTTAATTTGGCACCTTAAAATCATAATTTGGTGTAGTATATTTTTTATGTAGCACAGTTTTTCTAAGACTGGTCCTAGACTAGGGTAGAAACTAAAATAAATACCCATGCCAAACCACATGTCCACATGACCCAAGATTTTGGGTATGCGCTTAATTCGGGTATATCTAGCCCCTTTCCAAAAATGAGAATTTTTGGGAGACATTTTCCTATAGTTTTTATCATAATACACAAAAGTAAATTAATGAAATATCTGGAGAAATATAATTCCAAATGGCCCCAAATTTTGGTTTCATGGCATTGGGGTCATTATATACCCATGGTTAAATTTTCAGTCTCATTGGACTACTCCATGTTGGCTAATCCCACTTGCATATGTTGGATATACTTGGGCTTGGGGTGCATATTGCCATGTTTACCAAAATGTTAATTTACCCCTTATTACACATTGCATTCTTACAAAACTCTGGACATGGGTTCATAGGGATGTATTTTACCCCTCACAGAAATATTGAAATTTTTGGAATCAAAAATCCTTTTATTTGGTATTTTTGAAAATTAAGGCCCTTAGGTATAAAAATTTGAAAATGAAAGCTAGTGGTATGTTAAAATTCTCAAATTTGGTTTATAACTCAAGGATATCATATTTAATCTCTATAAAATTTCATGGGTCTATTTGCTGATTATATTTTGGAATTATGTAGAATTTACCATTTTTCCCTTTATGGAAATTATTTAAAAATGATGGAAATTTACAGTGAAATTTTTTGGAAAATTTCATACTGATGTATTTATGTATGCATGACCTGTTATAAATACCTCAACAATTTTGGATATAGAATTATTTGTAAAAACCTTATAATGGCATTTTGGTAATATAGTTCAAATGAATTTTTGGAGGGCCATTACACCATATATGTTTATGAATCTCTGTACTTAGCATTATTTCATCAATCATTGTGTTATTTAATTTTCTTATAATTTTTAATAAAGTATTTTCTATACTTTCTTTGGAAAATGACTTTTACATAGATTTTGTATTAAATAAAGAATAAATGGAATTCTTGGTAGGAAAATTATAATATTTGGCAGACAATATTATTTTACCAAATTACAAATCAGGAAAATTCCTTAGGTCAGTGGGATTATTAATTATGGTACATCATGTATTATGTGATCAAGGGAATTAATTAAAAGATTTAAATTAGTGACCTAAATAACTTAGAAAATTATAAAACTTCATATGGTCAACAGCATATATCATACCATCCTATGATAGATATTTAGGGTCATGGTGACCAAAGGATTGGAAGTCTGACTATACGGGTGGTATTGGGTCATGGGTAGCGACTAGCACAGTTAACCTAAACTATTAGGACCACGGGGGGATATGATTAACCATTGAGGTGAGAATTGCCTTAGGGGAATAAACCCTGGTTGGTCTCCTATAGGTCACTACTTGATCATGAGTGGTAGAGTGCAAATCCCATGAGGATAACTATAACGGAGGCTGACGGAAGACCGCCGCCCTCCTAATAACATCTTAAGTCATTAGGATCGTGCTAGAGTAACAATGAGAGCTGGATATGAATGCAGGGTAGACATCAACTAAAGTAAATATCCTTAAGAAAGTGAGCTTTGGGCTTCATCCCATCGTAGTTCCTAGCGCCCCCGAGAGCCCTTCACCGGGTATGCCCTGGGCAGTCCTGGGATTAACCTTAAATCGCTAAGTATAATAACCCTTAGACAAGAGTAGTCTAATAGGTTAAGGATCGTAATATTATACTCACTCGTATAGGGTTGGAGGGATTTGTGGTAATATTCTCACTCGTGTAGGGTTGGAGGGATTCAAGGCAGTTTGGCCCTGCGAGCTGTAGGCTCGAGTTAAATTACCTTGCATGTGCATTGTAACACCCCTATCCATCGTATAGCATATAGCAGTAGGTCCGGCCGGTGCCCAACGCCATATACTACGGAAAGACCGATTGGTTACTTATTGAGACCATTCAACCAATCACAACGTCCTACACATAGCACCTAGCGGAAGCAAATTATTAAGTTGCAAGGATAAAAGAACCCAGCCAAGCATGAATGTCCACTACAATGAACCCATAGGAATGTATAATACACCAAAAATGGCCTTATGGCCATACAAGAGTTTGCTTAATAAAAATGTCTTCCAAACCTCGGCACGTAGGCCAGTCACACATAAGTACATAAGAAAAACACTCAAGAATTGGCCTTCGAGGTCTGGCACAGAAACTTGGGCTTTAGCCCGCTATTTGCCACTCGGCTCCGCAGCACCTGCAAGCAACAATCCACTGCACGATGGTAAATAAAAGTAACGGTCAGCTATGCTGACAAAATTATAACGACCCTGCCCCTAACTCGGGGCGGCAATGCTCTTCCCTGCATTTTGTTAGCATAAACAAGCGGTATAGTGTAAACACACACTACATCACAGGTGCAGGCATGCACGGCCACACACCCTGTGCACTCATGGCACATTCACGGCAAACCGACCAATGTCACGTCAATTTAAGCCATAGACGTTCTCGTCTCACCACCGTCCCTTGGACGTCAAACCATATGAGCATTTTTTCTTCCTGGCATTGGTCACGTAAATTTAAGCCGTAAACCGCCGAAGACCCTCATGTATGCCAACGGTTTCGCCGAACGACATAGATCGGGTACGGTTCCGCCTGACCCGTGCTCATACCGCAACGATAATTTAAGCCATATGCGCAGGTCAAGACTCCCCGAGTCCCGTTTCCGTCACACAATTCACATAACCCAGTTATGTTCAAGTTGGCTCCCCGGCTACCATGTTGGCAACATCCTGCATTTGCCCAGTTTTCCGGGTGCACCTTGGAGTTAGTCCCCAAGGCTCCCTATTGCAATCTACCCCGTAGAAAACCCGAAAAATAACCATTCACACGGAGTCTTCTCTGGTTATTATGCAATGCAACATCACCGATCCAGACCAACTTGTCCGGATAGGCTTCACACATCATGCCTATGTCCATTTTCGCATACGGACTCTACACAAGGGGGACTTTACATATCTACCCCAAGGAATGCCTCAACTCATCGCATACTCGAATGAGAGGGCTTCCTATGCAAAGGAAAAGAGGACTTCACATGTCCTAGGATAAGAATAATTACCCTAGAGTTCTTCCTCGGCGCCATGGAAAACTATGCGGATGAAAAGAACTGCAATCACCTTGCCTCCGCAAATCTGAAGTCGGCTCGCGATTGGAGCTCTGAAGCTCCGTCAGTGACCGGATCTAGCCCTTCTTCCTCCACCTTGCTCTCCCTTCTCTCTAGGTTTTAGAGAGATAACCCAAATGAAATGAGGGTTTTCAAACCCTATTTCCGGTTTAAACTCATCAGGAATAGCCCCCAGCAATTGGATCCCAAATCAAGGAAACGGACGGCTACGATTTGTCCTCAAAATAGAAATACTGGGCCGAACACGGGTTGCAACTCGGCCGTGTGCATAGCCGTGTCACTCATTCACCATCACCAGGAATTCTCGACCAGAACACGGCCTCTAACATGGCCACCGACACGCCCGTGTCACATGTGACACGCCCGTGTCAAGGCCCGTGTGCAAAATCCAAGACTCCCCCGAGAAGGACACTGCCATGTGACATGCCCATGTAATATGTCGTATGCTAGACACGCCCGTGTCCCAGGCCGTGTAATCTCCTTAGCACAAAACCGCAGACCGCCCGAGCAGAACACGGCCTGGGGACACGCCCGTGTCCCAGGCCGTATTCCCTGTCTCGACACTCAACGCTTACGAATCGTCGACCTCTTCCCCAAGTCGTCGACCATGAACACGACACGGCCCTGGGACACGCCCGTGTCCCAGGCTGTATGCCCACTACAAAGTCCTAGACTTGGCTCAAAATGATTCCCGTTGCTCTTTTGAGTTTTGGGGCGTTACAACTCTCTCCCTCTTAAAAGAATTTCGTCCACGAAATTACTAAAGGAAAGAAAATGGAAAACTTTTAGCGGTACCTGAGCGGAATAACTCCAGGTACTCCTCCAGCATGGTTTTGCTCTCATTCCCAAGAGAGCTCATCCCGACCACAATTGTCCCACCGGACCTTGACCATCCGGATCTCCTTGTTACGGAGTCGTTTAACTTCAAAGTCCTTAATACGAACGGGCTTGACCTTATTCGTCAACCCTTTGTCCACCGACACTTGATCCACTGCGATAACCTGCGAAGGCTCTTGCACCGCCTTCCGGAACACTGAGATGTGGAATACATCGTGTAGTCCACTCAACTCCACTGATAGCTTCAAACGATAGGTCGCTTTGCCGACCCGCTCCAGAATCTCAAAGGGTCCAAGGTATCTTGGGTTCAGCTTCTTCAAGCATCTCACCCGTGAAACACCATTGAACGTCTTTATCTTCAAGTACACCCAATCGCCGAACCGCAAACTCCACGTTCCGGTGTTTGGCATTGTAGTACTTAGCTTGCCTGTCCTGAGCGATCAGCAAACGCTCTCGAATGATCCGCACCAAAGATGTAGCATTCTCCATCTCCTGCTTCTTATACAACCTTGCCTTACCCGTTTCTAGCCACGATAACGGCGTGCGACACTTCCTACCATACAGGGCCTCGAAGGGCGTCATTTGAAAACTCACCTGATAGTTGTTATTGTACGCAAACTCCACCAAATACAGGTGGTATTCCCAATGCTTCCTGATTTCTAGAACACACATGCGGAGCATGTCCTCCATAGCTTTGTTGACCCTCTCGGTCTGCCCATCCGTCTGCGGATGAAAGGCTATGCTGAACTTAAATTTAGTCCCCAGCATCTGTTGCACCAACCTCCAACCATTGGACGTAAAACACCCATCGCGATCACTCACGCTGCTGCGACGCACACCGTGCAATCTGACTATATTATCCACATATAGTTTCGCCAGTCTCTCCACTGAATCATCCTTCCTATGCGGAATAAAGTGCGACACCTTTGTTAACCGGTCTACGATAACCCAAATGGCGTTGTTCCCTTTCTGCAACCTTGGCAAGCCATGCACAAAGTCCATCGATATGTCGTCGAACTTCCATTCCGGAATAAGTAGGATTTCAATAATCCTCCAGGCTTTTGGCACTCTGCCTTTACCAAGGCACAGGTTTGACACTTAACCAAAAACAGTGCCACATCCTTCTTGAGCCCTGGCCACCAAAACAGCTTCTTTAGGTCTCGGTACATCTTCGTGCTCCCTGGGTGGATTGAGTACTTTTGTATTATGAGCCTCGTACATCAACTCCGCCCGTAGATTTCCCCCGCTTGGGACGCACAAACGACGGTCCTTCCTTAACAACCCATCCTCAACTGAAAACAAGGAATTTTACCCATCCAACGCTGCATCCATAAGCTCCTTCATGCTACCATACAAATCCAATGCCTACCGAACGCGATCAGCCAGGTCATACTGAACTTCCGTCCAGTTCAACAATGCTTTAGCGCTAGACTGCTTGTCCACGCAACAGATCTCCAATGCCTCCAACTCCCGAATTAGCCTCTCATCATGCACCGACAACCAGTTGGCTTGGGCGGGAGCCCTGCGACTCAACGCATCCGCAACTGCATTGCCCTTGCCGGGTACATAATGAATCTTGAACGTATAGTCCCCCAGGAACTCCATCCATCTTCACTGCCTCATGTTGAGATCCTTCTGATCCAACAGGTACTTCAGGCTCTTATGATCGGTATAAATATCGACCTTTACGCCATACAAGTAGTGTCTCCACATCTTAAGCGCAAATATCACGGCTGCCAACTCCAATTCGTGGACCGGATAATTCCTTTCGTGCACTTTTAGCTGACGCAATCCATACACTATAACATTACCATACTGCAGCAGAATGCAGCCCAAACCACTACCTGAGGCATCACTATAAATCTCAAAACCCTCGGTCCCACTCGGTTAACTTAGCAATGGTATCGTGGTCAACCGTCCCTTCAGCTCCTCAAACGCTTGCACGCACTCCTGCGTCCACAAGAACTTCTGATCCTTCCTTATCAACTTCGTGAGAGGTAACGCTATCCACGAGAAGTTCTCTACGAAGCGCCTGTAATAGCCGTCAAGCCCAAGAAAACTACGGACTTCCGCTACCGAAGACAACACAGGCCACTCCCGTATCGCAACAATATTCGCCGGATCCACCGCTATACCTTCCCCACTGACAATATGACCTAGGAATGCTACTGAGGGTAGCCAGAACTCGCATCTGGAGAATTTTGCATAGAGTTCATTCCTTCTAAGTGTCTCCAAGACTAGATGCAGGTGCTTGAAGTGATCTTTTTCGCACTACGAGTACACCAATATGTCGTCAATGAAGACGATCACAAAACGTTCTAGGTACTCTCATAACGTCCTGTTCATCAAATCCATAAACACCGATGGCACATTCGTTAGTACAAACGGCATGACCGTGAACTCGAAGTGCCCATACCTTGTGCTGAATGCTGTCTTCGGGATATCACACTCCCTTATCCTCAGCTGATAATACCCAGACTTTAGATCAACCTTGGAATATACCGATGATCCGACTAACTGATCGAAGAGATCATCAATCCTTAGGATCGAGTATTTATTCTTCTCCGTTAGCTTGTTCAACTCCCTGTAGTCGATACATAGCCGCAAACTCCCGTCCTTCTTCTTAACGAAGAGGACCGGTGCACTCCATGGCTACGAGCTTGGACGCACATACCCTTGCTCCATCAACTCCTCTAGTTGAACCTTCAACTCCGTCATCTCCTTATGCGCCAACCTATAAGGAGAACGTGACACAAGTCTGGCACCTAGCACTAGCTCGATAGTGAAATCAATTTCTCGCTGCGATGGGTCTCCAGGAAGATCGCCCGGGAACACGTCGGGGTACTCACATACCACTGGGATACTATCCAAAGTGGCCTTAGGCTTTACAGCCTCCACTAATGTGAAGAACAACTCTGCTCCAGCACGAACCGCCTTCACCACCTAAAGAGCAGACATCAGCGTCTTGCTCGACCCCTTCAGTCCCACAAACGTCGTCTCCTGCTCAACACCCAGCTTGACCTCCTTACGGTTGCAATCGATACAAGCCTTTTGCTCCGAAAGCCAATCCATACCAAAGATGACGTCGAACTCTGCTAGCGGCAGCAACGACGCTAGCAAGTCGAACTCTTGGCTTCCAATATGAACCTTTATGGAGCATACTCTGTCCCCACGCATCGAATACCCATTCGGTAGCAACACATCCAATTTTTCCTTCGCCATCGAAGAAGGGACTCCGATGCGCGTTATGAAACTTTCAGACAAAAAGGAGTGTGAAGCTCCCGTATCGAAAAGTGCTCGTGCCGGACTACCGCTAATCAGAACAAAGCCTATACAGCAGTATAAAGCTAACAAGCACTGGGTAACAGTATTTAAAGCTAACTTGCTATAAATTAAACAGTACCTGTCACCACGTCGGCATGTTTGAGGGCCTCCTGCTTGCCCATGTTATAGACTCTCGGTTGAGTCAGAGCATAGTGGGATGCAGTTGACTCCACCGCCTTGCCCTTCAATTCATAAGTAGCTCCTTGCTTTCTCTCAGACTTCGGACATCCGCTCCAACAATCGCGGGCAAAATGCCCCGTCTTTCCACAAGTATAACAAGTGTCCGGGGTTTGGTTGGTAGATGCCCCCGAGGCACCTGAAGAAGGGGCTGGACCCGACGTCTTAGCCTTCTTGTAGAACCTGCGATATCCAGACTTCGAAGTAGTCGGCACTTTAAACTCCGATTTCTTACCACTGGATTCCTTCTTCGCTTGAACATTCTTCATGTCCTTTTCCAAGGACCGGGCCGAGTTGACAAAGGTCATGAAACCCTGCACCATAGGCCCCGAAAGTTACAATCTCAGATCCTCTCTTGACCCTTCATAAAAACGGTTCGTCTTGCGCTCCTCATCGGCAAAGGTAGTGCTTGCGTATCGTCCCAAACGAGTGAACTCGTAGAGATACTCATCCATAGTGCTATGTCCTTGCACCAACTTTTGAAACTCGTTTTCCAACGCGATCCTCTGCGCTGAGGGGAGGTATCGAGCCATAAACAACCTCGAAAATTCCTCCATAGAGATATCAGCCAAAAGCCATCCTGTCAGGTGGTGTAACTCCAGCCCTTCCCACCATAACCTCGTGTCCCCGTCCAACAAGAACGTCGCAATCGTGGTCTTCTACCACTCTTCAGTTTCCATTGCTGTTAGCACTCTCTTGACTCTCGATAGCCAATCTTCAGCCTGAGACGGGGTTCCCGTTCCCGAGAACACTGGCGGATGGAAACCCATCACATGCTTAAGTTGTTTCTCAGTTGCTCTCTGAAGGCAACTCTGGTTCCCCAATCACCTATTCCACCCTCCTTGGCTCTGCCGCTTTGAGCGGTACTTGCTCCATAGCAGGAGCAGGCTGCTGCACCTGCCTCGCAGGCTACGCATTGATCATTGTAAGTACAGCTTTCGCCACCAATCTAATGGTCTCAGCTGAAGGAGGTGTTGCAGGCGCATCATTTGGTGCGCTATTTTCCTCAGAACCTAGCCGTTCCGACGGTCCAGCACCACTTCTGGTCACCTATAATCGTGCAAAACACCGATAAGCGACCAAACAATATTTCAAACAACAATTATAGGAACACGCGGGTTCCTCAAACATGTGTAATTTCATTCCTAAGTGGACATTCATGGGTTCTTTTCATGTTATAACGATGACACACACACATATGCTCACCACCCCTTAAAGTGAATTCGCCCACAAATTCATTTAAGCTAGACCGAAACCGGTAGTCTGATACCAAATTGTAACACCCCTATCCGTCGAATAGCATATAGTAGTAGGTCCGGGCGGGGCCCGACACCATATACTACGGACAGACCAGTTGGTTACTTATTGAGACCATTCAACCAATCACAATGTCCTACACAGAGTACCTAGCGGAAGAAAATTATTAAGTTGCAAGGATAAAAGAACCCAGCCAAGCATGAATGTCCACTATAATGAACCCATAGGAATGTATAATACACCAAAAATGGTCTTATGGCCTTACAAGAGTTTGCTTAATAAAAATGTCTTCCAAACCTCGGCATGCAGGCCGGTCATACATGAGTACATAAGAAAACACTCAAGAATTGGCCTTCGAGGGCCGGCAAAGCAACTTGGGCTTTAGCCCGCTATTTTCCACTCGGCTCCGCAACACCTACAAGCAACAATCCACCGCACGGTGGTAAACAAAAGTAACGGTCAGCTATGCTGACCAAATTATAACGACCCCGCCCCCAACTCGGGGCGGCGATGCTCTTCCCTGCATTTTGTTAGCATAAACAAGCGGTATAGTGTAAACACACACTACATCACAGGTGCAGGCACGCACGACCACACACCAAGTGCACTCAGGGCACATTCACGGCGAACCGGCCAACGTCACAATAATTTAAGCCATAGACGTTCTCGTCTCACCACCGTCCCATGGACGGCCGACCATATGAGCATTTTTCTTCCTGGTATTGGTCACGTCAATTTAAGCCATAGATCGCCGAATACCCTCATCTATGCCAATGGTTCCGCCAAACGACATAGATTGGGTACAGTTCCGCCTGACCCGTGCTCATACCGCAATGCTAATTTAAGCCATATGTGCAGGTCAAGACTCCCCGAGTCCCGTTTCCGTCACACAATTCACATAACCCGGTTATGTTCAAGTTGGCTCCCCGGCCACCATGTTGGCAACATCCTGCATTTGCCTAGTTTTTTGGGTGCACCTTGGAGTTAGTCCCCAAGGCTCCCTGTTGCAATCTACCCCGTAGAAAACCCGAAAAACAACCATTCACACGGAGTCTTCTCCGGTTATTATGCAATGCAACATCACCGATCCAGACCAACTTGTCCGGATAGGCTTCACACATCATGCCTATGTCCGTTTTCGCATACGGACTCTACACAAAGGGGACTTTACATATCTACCCCAAGGAACGCCTCAACTCATCGCACACTCGCGTGAGAGGGCTTCCTTTGCAAAGTAAAAGAGGACTTCACATGTCCTAGGATGAGAATCGTTACCCTAGCGTTCTTCCTCGGTGCCATGGAAAACTATGCGGATGAAAAGCACCGCAATCTCCTTGCCTCCGCGGATCCGAAGTCGACTCGCGATTTTGAGCTCCGAAGCTCCGCCGGTGACCGGATCCAGCCATTCTTCCTCCTCCTTGCTCTCCCTTCTCTCTAGGTTTTAGAGAGAGATAATCCAAATGAAATGAGGGTTTTCAAACCCTATTTTCGATTTAAACTCATCAGGAATAGCCCCAAGCCATTGGATCCCAAATCATGGAAACGGACGGCTACGATTTGTCCTCAAAATAGAAATCCTGGGCTGAACACGGGTTGCAACTCGGCCGTGTGCATAGCCGTGTCACTCATTCGCCATCACCAGGAATTCCCGACCAGAACACAGCCTCTGGCACGGCCATAGACACGCCCGTGTCACATGTCAAACGCCCATGTCAGGGCCCGTGTCACAGCCCTTGTGCAAAATCCAAGACTCCCTCGAGAAGGACACGACCATGTGACATGCCTGTGTCATATGCCGTGTACTAGACACGCCGTGGGACACGCCCGTGTCCCAGGCCGTATAATCTCCTTAGCACAAATCCATAGACCGCCCGAGCAGGACACGGCCTGGGGACACGCCCGTGTCCCAGGCCGTATTCCCTGTCTCGACACTCAATGCCTGCAAATCTTCCACCTCTTCCCCAAGTCTTCGACCCTGAACACGACACGGGCCTAGGACATGCCCGTGTCCCAGGCCGTGTGTGTAATGCCCCCAATTTTTCTGCGATTATTTAATCCTCGTTTGGCGTTACGTCGACGTGTTTTCTTGGCTTGTGCCATCTGTGGAGTGTGTTCTTAACTCCTTAGAACTGAGTGGCCTATTTTGTAGCCTATTGGCAAGATCTCCCTAGCAAGCCGAGTCGTTTTGGGTGACCCGGTGTGGCCTCTCGAGGGATGCTTGTGTTTTGGCTTCGGGTCGGTATAACTCGAGTTCTGTTCGTCGAAAGTTAATTTCAACTTCTCCGTTGCGTTCGTAGCATGGGAATTTTGCTACGGTGTGAATTTCGTCGAATTCCGAGGATGTTCTGTTTTCGCATCGTTTTGTATTTTATGAAAAATAATACTATTTCATAAAAATTATATTAATTATTATTTTGGAAAGGTGCGGGTGCTTGGCGGTTTTACCTTGTCTTATAATACCTTAATTAATTGATTAGCTAATTAGGTTAATAGGGTGCTATATATATATAGGATAGGTTAGAATTAGAAAAGAAAGAAAACCGCTCCTGTTCATCTTCCCGAAACCGAACCCGTAGCGCCTGTTCGCGGAAAACAGAGGAATCGCCGAACCTTCTCCCTTTCGGAGGCCGATTCCGAGAGCGTTTGTGGACGGAATTCGATTCCAAAAGAGAATTTGGATTGCTCTCGCCTAGACCTTCATTCCTACGGTAAGAAATTAAGTTTTCGTGGTGTTTCTAGGGGTCTCGAATTTCTTGGGTTGTCCGTT
The DNA here is from genome assembly GCA_039513925.1 of Platanthera zijinensis. Classification (NCBI taxonomy): domain Eukaryota; kingdom Viridiplantae; phylum Streptophyta; class Magnoliopsida; order Asparagales; family Orchidaceae; genus Platanthera; species Platanthera zijinensis. Next base: position 144,577,175 of record CM077088.1, read on the forward strand.
TCCGCCATTAAAGCTCCAGATTTCTGCTTTAGGTGTTTTTACTGCTTGTGCTAAGTTAGAATAAGGGAGGCCGACCAAGCTTCGCTGGAAATCAAGGCAAGTGGTATTCTTGCCCTTGCCTAGTAATTTTCTTCTGTTTTATATTTTTCTCTATTTGTTCTTGCGGTCGTAGAAAGCTTTGTTTAGATTTTGGCGATGTTAATAAAGACCGGTTAGCCCTAGGTTAGAAACCCAATTCTTTGCTTGAAATCGGTATAAATTTCCAACTGTTAATAGAGAAGCCTTGTTCTCGGACTGAGTAAGGGTTGAGGGTTAGATCGATTTTTTTTTCCTGTGTAGTAGTTGTAGCCGGGTAGACGAGAAAAGCTATAGTTTAATTTTATGCAAAAATCTGTCGTGCTTAGGCTCGGGTTTAGATGAAATCGTGCTTGCCTGTGTAGTGGCTGTAGCAGAAGCCCTTCCTTTCCTTATTCTAGAGGATTTAAATATTTCAGGGCTTGGCATTGAGTGTGGTGCACACACTCAACGCCGGGTGTGCTTGGGCTTGGCATTGAGTGTAGTGCACACACTCAACGCTGGGTCTGCTTGGACTTGGCATTGAGTGTGGTGCACACACTCAACGCCGGGTCTGCTTGGGCTTGGCGTTGAGTGTGGTGCACACACTCAATGCCATAACCTCTTGGTCTATTCTTTTGCGGTTAAGTATCGTGGCGTTGAGTGAGTCGACCTCACTCAACGCCATGGATGTCTAGGCATTGATTGAGGCAGACTCACTCAATACCGCAGCCATTCCACGCGGTTATGTCGAATTGCGTTGAGTGAGTGAGCCTCACTCAACGCCATGGAGGTTAAGGCGTTGAGTGAGGCGGACTCACTCAACGCCGCAGACCTTTCTTGCGGTTAAGTATGTTGGCATTGAGTGAGTCGACCTCACTCAATACCAAAGCTGTTTTGGCATTGAGAGAGGTGGACTCACTCAACGCCACAGTTAGCATTGCGGCTATGTGCTAAGGCGTTGAGTGAGTGAACCTTAATCAACGCCGTAGCTGTTTTGGCATTGAGTGAGGTTAGCTCACTCAACGCCACAGTTAGTGTTGCTGAAGGCGTTGACTGAGTGAACCTCACTCAACGCCGTAGTTATTTTGGCGTTGAGTGAGGTTAGCTCACTCAATGCCACAGCCAGTGTTGCAGAAGGCGTTGACTGAGTGATCCTCACTCAACGCTATAGCTGTTTTGGCGTTGAGTGAGGTTAGCTCACTCAACGCCACAGCCAGTGTTGCAGAAGGCGTTGACTGAGTGAACCTCACTCAATGTCGTAGCTTTTTTGGTGTTGAGTGAGCTTAGCTCACTCAATGGCACAACCAGTGTTGCAGAAGGCGTTATTGAGTGAACCTCACTCAACGTTGTAGCTGTTTTGGCGTTGAGTGAGGTTAACTCACTCAACGCCACCGTCTGTTTAGGCATTGAGTGAGTGTAGCTCACTCAATGCCATGCCGTGTTGAGCCATCTCAACGCATTTCCCGTACCTTGATTTTCTCTCCCGGTGAATTCCTTGATTTTGAGGTTCCTTTTCGGCTATGTTTTTCCAAAGGCCGAATCGTTGGTTGTGGTTAGTAGTGGTGGTTTGAAGCTCTTAATAGGGGTGAAGTTGTGTGACTTAGCCGTGGCCACCCGTTTATCTTGTTCTAGGTATGGGCTGGGCAAGTTGGTGGGAGGTCCCTAGTGCTTTCACATATAGACCCTTGAGCTTTGTTTCTTGGAAATGGTGGTTGGGGGACTGAGTTTGCCTCCAACCCAGATCCGCATTATTTTGCTACTGCCATCTCTCACAACTTAAGGTGTTAGACGTCTCTTCCTTTGTAGAGTGCAACGTTTTGGGCTCATGGTAGCCTTGTAAACTCTGCAGGTTTTTTGGCAGGGTTGTTGATGTTTCCTCGCACATAGTGCTTTTCCTTTTTGTCTTGCCTTGGACAGTGGTGCTTGTTACGGTTTACTTACTCTTCTTGCTTATCATTTAGCTGAACATTTCCGCACAGCTTATTTGTTTTTGCTTGCTGTGGTATTCTTTTTTTCTTTGAATGCCTCAGGATCTGGTTAGTAGCTGATTAGGCGGCTAGTTGTGTATTGCTGTTGCTGGTGGTCTCTCGATCTGTGGAGATCAGTTCCTTGGTCTTGTGAGGTAGTTTTTTGCTTCTTTCTTACAGACATGCATACTTATCAGTGTGTTCATGTCAGTTTGTTTGCGCCCACTGGTAGTTTTACCTTGATACTAGATATGTTACCTTTTTGCTGCTACCTTTTCTGGAGTTAGTCTACTTGCTCTTAGGATGATTTATGCTAGGTTGCTAGTTACTTTTAAACCTAAAAACACTATTATACGTATATCTCATGATCAACATGTTTTATAAAACTCAAACACTATTTTCAAAATAACGTAAAAATATCGTTTTCCTATATATAGTATAAATTAAATGTAGGGTCCTACATAGTATAAGTTGTCCTCTAGCTGTACTTGTGCACTCTTTTAGGATGTCAAACCTGAATAAAGTATTTTACGCAGCGTATAAGTATAGTTTTTAAACTGTGGAGTATATGATCCACTGAGCCGAGGGATACGGCCTTTAAAATATAGCTGATTTTCTAATCATTAAACTTATGAATTTTCATAAAGTAAAGTAGATAGTTTTGCCTGAGCGTCAGCAGTTATCCCCTGCTCGACGTGGCATCACGACGCATGTTTTCCCATACTCTTATAACTCTTAATTCGGAGAAAATGCGGCTTGTGACAGTTGGTATCAGAGGGAGGTTGCTTGACAAGTTAGTCGGGCACCCTTTCCTTTTGATTGCTTTAGTAATTTAGCATCATGTCATTCACACACCGATATGTCATCAGCATGTCTTTGCAAAAGCACGAACACTACACTCATAGCATAACATGAAGTATACGAGGCATATTATGTTGTATGGGAAGCATAATATGTGTTCGTATATGGATCCACCATAGGGGAAACATGTGAGGGTTATGTAGTATGGGATGCATAACCTCACCACATGGCTGCGACTAGCTCGTTTTCTTTTCATTGCATGAAAATGTTTTGTAGTATGGGATGCATAATATTTTCATGTGTATGCCGCTCATAACATGCATTAGGGACTTTTTAGAATGCATAGCACAAGCATGCATAGCATAACATTGCATAGCACAACGTGCCAAGCTAAAAACTTGCAGGATGACATATGTACAGACATAAGTTTTCGAGTCAAAAATAATATAAGTTCAGGCATTCCCGATCTAGGCACAAGAGTTAGAAAGGTGGTGGTAAACCATCCTAGGTTAGGCATAACATCAATTCTTGTAAAACAAACTCCCAGAGCAAGTTTAGCATCTTTAAGTTCATATTTATGTATGTATTGTCTGTACTTATAGTTAGTTGTAGTTGTTGTACTTGGATCTGACTAATGTTGTTATGATTAGAGGATGGTGAGACGCCCTTCGACTAGATTGACCCCCCTATCTGAGGGTGAGTCATCGGGAGTGCAGAATGATGCGGTGATCGAGAGCCTACGGCAGAGTAGCGATTCCTTGAGCAGGCAGTTGGCGGAGGTGCATGCCCAGATCCAGTCTCTGGTGGCAGTTGTGGCAGGACAGACTCAGGGAGTGCAAGGCCCTACAGGGGGGTTAGCTGTTCCTCCTCCTCATGCGCCCCTGAGACCTCTAGTGGTGGTTCTAGCAGAGATGGCATTTATCTCGCAGTTTCAAAGACTTAGCCCTCCTACTTATGATGGGAAGGCAGATTTCATGGTCATAAATGATTGGCTGATCTCCATGGTGGAGATGTTCTCGTACTCCGGTATTACAGATGATCAGAGAGTGATTATATCCACCTATCAGCTCAAGGGTTTGGCTAAGAGTTGGCGGCTTAGAGAAAAGGAGAGCTTGGTAGCTGGATGCTCTTGGGAAGTATTCAAGGAAATGCTGCTACAATATCCCGAATATGATAGTGGGGGAGGTCCCACGGGCGAGGCGGCTTCCTCTTGAACTTGGTGGCTCCTAAAGGAAGGGAAGTCCCTCAGGGAGATGGAGTTGGGGAGAACCCTCGATCAAACTAGAAATTCATTCATTGCATAAGAGAAGAAAAGTTCACTCACTAGGTTCTACCACTTACTTAGTTGTATGAGTAAGAGTAGGCTCAATCCTGCGGCTCATGTCGGTCAGACAAGTCTTCATTCTACGCGGGGTGAAGGGTGGACATCGTCCGATAGCTAAATGGATGGTACTTGGCTAACCCGAATCTCTTCACTCCTAATCTCACTCACTGGAAGACCGACCGAATGTGGACATTAGCAGCGCGTAGTCCTTCACCACAGAACTCCCTTGGCTTACTTGCTTCCTTAAGCCAAAAGCACCAAGAGTAGCTACTCCGACAAGAGCAGAAAAGGCACCAACATCGGTGACTAGTAGGGCCAGTTCAAGTTCAGGCATCATCCTAATCATCAGATAGGGAAGCCGGGATCCTCCCCGGAAGTAAAACTTTGCTATCGCTCGCCTTTCTTTCATGATGTTGCTTGCTCTTGCTCACTCACCTCACTTTTCGAAAAGAGCGAATTCGAATCTCGATCTATCTCTTTGATGCCTTAACTACCATCTCGGTTGGCAGCTATGAATCGGTTATGAACGGCGTAGAAGAGCATAGCGGACCAGAGGTTGAAGACTCTTGATAACAAGGCAGTCAACTTTCTCTTATGTCGAGCTACTTTCGGGCACGGAGCCTCCTCGTCTTTCTTCTTTTGAATGATCAGAGTGAACATGTGTAACTTTGTGCTTGCTTAGCAGATGTCCTTTACCTCTCCTAAGCAAGCACAAAGAGTTCGCGTATCGATAGCTAAACCTTAAGACAAGCATCCTGTTAATGCCTTCAAGAGAGAAAGACCTTTCCTGTTTGTTGATAGAGGAAGGGTAGCCCAAAAGGCGAAGTCCGGTACTGGATCACCGGTGTTTATAGAAGAGTCAGACTCAATATCAAAAGAACCGAAGAAAGGGGCCCAATCGACGGTGGTGGTTCGCAAGTCAGAATAGGCCCTCGCTTGAGCAGGCCAAAGGCTATAGAAGGTGTTCGGAGTTGGCTTATCTAACTCATCGGGAACTTCAGAGTGTGATAGAATCCGATTTGAAAGCTGCTTTTCCTTACCCAATGTCGCTCTCGGAAGTGGGCATCTAAGGAAAGGGATGATGGCATTGCCCGGTAAACCTTCTTTAGCCAAAGAGATCCGAAATTGGAATTTACGAAGCTTATAGAGTGGAGTTGAAAGGACCTACTTTAGGCATTTCTTTTTCCCACGGGGTTCTTGAGCAGCCATGTCACTCCTTGGATCGAGCTGTTAGAGTGAAAGCTTGTTAATCCACTGATTGGTGATGAAAGATAGAACTCATAGACATCCACTGCCCTTTCTTTTGTGCCGAGACCTTGACTGAGACTGATTGATTCATCGAAATCTCAATCGAAAGATTGCCTCTTATATAATGTTCTCCAGGAATCGAATGGTTCCTTCCGGTGAGGCCACCCCATCTATGATTTTCCTATGAAGGGTGGGGTGGGAAAGGACAGAGGGAAAGCGGGCTCCTTTCGTTTGTTTCGGAGATGAGATTGGATAGGACAGCTTTTTAGTTCGCGATGGCTTTAATGCCGAAGCAAAAACGCCACCTGGGAAGGGAAGGCGAGCGGAGCGAAGATAGATATACGCCCTCCTAGTTGGCCAAATTGGCTTTCATCAGCCCTTACGATAACGCGCCTTCTTCAATTTGCTTCAAGTTGAATTTCCTCTCTCTTCTTCCTATCACCCGCAGACTGCCCATCCGTCGGTGGTGGTCAATCACTTCCAGAAAAGAAGTCTAAGGAAAGGAAAGAGAAGGGAAAGACATCTACAACTACAACTATAGACATATACATCCACTTCCAGAAAAGAAGTCTAAGGAAAGGAAAGAGAAGGGAATTCAAGCGGTCAATCTACCGAAACTGTCTAAAAAAGGACCGAGAACTACATATGGTCTGAGACTGATTGAAAAGAGGGAGACGAGTTATGTAGGTTCAAGAAATGTTGCGGTTGCTTGACCAAAGGACTCTAATATGGCACACATCTCTTTTTTACTTTTTCCTTCCTGTTGTGGATGACTCTTTCGGCTATTCCCTTGCCAAAAGTAGCGTAGACTTTCTCTACCCTAAGTGGCCTATCAGATAGTGTTCTTTGAGTCTGTCTTTCTTCGGGTGCTTCTGGTGTGGGTGATCACCAACATAGCTGGCGGGTTCTTCCTTCACAATGAATCTGTACTAAAAGAATCAAGGCGTGAAAATCATATTTTGTATGGTTGCTAAGACACACATAGCATTGGGCCATGTGTTCCTTGTCTTTCTCTATACCGGAAGAAAGCTTCAGGTGAGCGATCCTCACAAAACCTGTTCTGCACCGAAGAAACCAACAGGAGAAGTAGCTAAGGACGGATCATGTTTACTCGATTTCCTCTTTCTGGTCTCCGAGTCATTCAAGAGTTCTACGAAGGGTTCTTGGCTAGGGTGTTCTCAATAACCTGCATGGTTTTTCTTAGCTCAATCTAAAGGGTTTGAGTCAAAATAGCTCTTTGCGTACGTTTTCTATGGTTTGTATATCTTAGGGAGAAGTTTCCTCTCGTTTTGAGAGGCGTATTCCACAGGCGTCAAAGTGAGTTGATCAGATATGGGACGCTGAGGTTGTCATAAGGAAGAACCCCTGCGGAATCTTTCAGGTCTTAGGTGACGCCGGGTTACCCTGGTTGGTCCGATTGGATGAATATCTCGCGCCGAGGTATGAGTTGCAAAGGAGCAGCTTTTACGCGTTGTATAGATGAAAGCCTATTCGTTTAGAGCCTATTTCCTTCCTATTTGAGAGATACCAATCTGACAACTCAAAAGTGTCATAAGAGATCTCCTTTTCCCAGAAAGAGTGAGCCAGTCGATCTAACATTCTTCTAGCCAGAGAAGAAAGGAGGAATTTCTGACTTTCCGAGTGATTGGTTTTCATTGTTTTGAACTAATCACAGCTAACATAGCTTACCTACACATAACGTAGCAGGAAAGACATTGAAAAGCTGTCGTACAGCAGCTCCTTTTTCTAACCCCGAAAGGGGAATTCAGCTAATCTAGAGATCCAATCCCTCATAGCACACTTTGAATAAAGACGTAAATCCAAAACAGTTGCTGCAACCAATGCACTCTATCCAGAGAGTCGTCTGTGATTTCCTTCTCTTTCAGGCTGAGAGGTCTTGTTCGATTGTTGAAAGAAGAAGCTCCTGCTATCAAAAGCAAAAATCCATAAAACCCCTAATCCGAACTTCTTTTCTTCCGAAGCAAGTCTCCCTATCAAAAGGAAATAGCAGACTGCTTCTTCCAAAGGATCTGAGATAGCTAGCTTAAGTAAGGTCAATTGAAAATCGCCTGCCGCTTTTTTCCCCGTGTTTTTTGATTCAAAACCATTTTGGAAAGGCGAAGGGAACGGAACGAAGGGTCCCACGGTTGGTGCAGTGACTCACTTTCACGTGGACAAACCGTCTCTTGCGGGGTGACAGAAGTAGGCAAAGAAGAGTAGCAGTCCGTCTTTCCTTCGACTGGAGATTGGCTTGGTAGTTCAGAGTAACCGAGGAGAGGTTGATAAGAAGACAATGAATGGTCCGATAGTCACTATGGAATATTTTCTTAGTCTTAGTGAAGCTAGTCTTATTAAGAAGATCACCTGCGTGTGCGGAAAGACCGGGCCCAAGCCATTTTTCTAAAGCGAACGAATGGAACTAAACTACTAGCAATCTATAGGAATGATTCAAGAATAAGCAAATTCCTCTCGGGGGCACTCTGCGAATGCTTTTGTTTTTTTAGTTGAATGTGAACTCTTCTTGGATGTTAGCTCAATCAAAGACTCTCAAAGAGAGTGAAGTCCGCCGTCTTGTACTGATCCCCTTCGCCAACTATAGAAAGTTGCTTGAGCCCACAATCCTCGAAGCTGGTAGATAAGTACCAGTTGAATGTCCCGATAGAGAAATTACATACGGAACCCTTTCTTTGATGGCTACATCAGGAGATTGAAAGATACAAGGCTAGGCTTGTCGCCAAGGCTCTGAAAGAGGGCATCAACTTTCTTTTCGCTTTCTATCTAAAAAGGGGACTTTCTTTTCGCTTTCTAAGAAGGACTCGCTCAGGAGAATCTAAGCTTTGGTGGCATATTTAGAATGTATACGCTTCACCAGATGGATGTGAAGACGGCTTTCCTCAATGGCACAAGAGGCTCCTTTTGAGACCAACCCTTTCCTTTTGCTTCTGGCAGGAGGGCAGCGAGCATTTAGTGTGCTGGTTAAGGAAGTCGATATACGGACGAGTCTTCCCGTTAGTGGTACCTTTCATGGAATGAGGCGCGAAGCAAAAATAGTCTTGATCAGTGTATAGACCTAAAAAGGTCAATGGGATTTCTCTTTCTTTAGATAGAGTCCTATATGTCGACGACATACTGTTTTCTATCAGGGATGTTGCACGAGACTCCTCCTTCGTCGGACCGGAACTTTGAGATGAAGGATATGGGATTAGCAACTGAGTCTCATATGTCAAAGAAATTTCCAGAGCGCTACGCGCCTCGGACTATGATGGCCTAAGAGTCTTATGGAGGTATGGAATATAGCACAGCAAACCCAGTATGGCACCTGTACAGAAGGACATGAATGCCCGAGGAGCGATATAGAGAAAGATCAGATAAAGGCGCGAAGCGATGCTATTGGAAGCTTGATGTACGCCCAGACATGTACACGGCCGGACATTGCCTATGTTGTGGGTTTACTAGGTAGATGCCAAAGTGACCCAGACATGGAGCATTGGAAACTTCAAAGTCATGAGCGCTACGCGCCTCATGGGGCGAATGATCACAGAATTCCTATATACTGGGGATGGAGATTTGGACTCTGAGCTAGGTGCTTGGACACCGGGAAATCGACATCAGTAAAAAAACCTGCTTGCCGTCGGCGCCTTTTCGTGCGTGGTGACAAGGCGATGTAGTTGTCCTGTTGAACCTCGGATGAGATGAGTGGGATTGAGTGATTGGTCGTCGAGGAGTGAAGCAGCTCGAACAATGTGAGAGGAATCAGGCGCGTAGCCCGATACTTTGATGTCCGGACGCTCGCCTTCACTTCATTAGTAGAGTAAGGAGAGGTTTGACGATAGGGAGAGCCCAATCCTTTTTTATGGCGGCTGAAGCCGGTAATCTATCTTTCTGTACAATGCAAACCTCACTAATATTGCTGGATCGGGCTTTTGCCCATTGAGAAAGAACAAATAGGTCTCTTTTTTTCCCGAAGGGGAGAGGGCCCACGGAGCGGTGCTAGTGAAGGCCTACATAAGATAGAGCTGGTCTTCGAGCTTAGCTTCCCTTGTCGGACAGGAACGGAAGCTAGCTTACTGTCGACGAGAGAATGATCTCTCTCAAGAATAGGAAAGAGTGTGTTGAGATATATATAGATTCTATATATAGGCTGGCTTCGCCCACCAGCTTCCTTCTCATGTCAAAATGAAAAATGAATCTTTCTGGTGGGGAGTGAAGAAGCTTAGTCTCTTTTTTACCCTCCTTGGTCATCCGCGGCAAGGGCAAGGTCGGTTGTCTGAAACCTTCCACTGGCAGGGAAAGACAACTCGACGAAAGAGAAATCGCTCCTTTCTATAGTTGATCTACGCCGTAAGAGCTCATCTGTCAGTGATTCTTCAAAGCCTCTCCCTCTAGTGGGTAAACCTCGGTTGAACTCAGAAGAAAATCATGTATATAGGAAAGGAAACGCCTCTGAGCTTGCTATTCCTCAAACAAAGAGCTACGTCCTCTTCTTTTCGTCGCTACGCACAACGCTTTGCGCCTTCGTACTGTTCGCTGCGTAGCAGCTCACTCTAGATCTGTATAGCAAGTAAAGCCTCTTCGCCTTCCTTTCCTTATTAATCTCCTTGTTACGCTGGGGAATCTTCGCCTCTCGCCAAACTGCCTCTTCGCAACACATCTCCTCCTTCGGCTGCTATTTCTAGAAACTCGCCTCTCTTTATATTAGCTTCTTTATTCACTTCATGTTCCTTAGCTCGTCCTATTCGTCGCTGCACGGCTTGCTCTCCTTCGCTTTCTTAGCCCTCTTCGTTGCAATGAGCTATCCAATCCTCGGCCGCTTACGGCTTTCCTGTGCTTCCTCTTTGCCTTGAGGCCTTAGGCTTGTTAACCTCTTTCTAGTTGTTCAACCTTCATTCGTCCTATTCTTCGCGTAGCGGATCAGCTCGCTAGACTTGGTAGACTCAGTCAAGCTCTTCGCCTTCCTTATTTAGTCAGTTTTCTCTCATCTCAAATGGGAATCTTCGCCCCTTGGCTTCGCATAAGCTCACCTTCCCTATTAAGTAAGTAAGTCAGTACTCAATGTTCTCTTCGCCTTCCTTCGTTGCGCAGCTTCGTTCCTCACTTTACATCCTTTGCTCGTTCGCCTATCGGTTCAGCGGTACTAAAGACTGTTCATTAAGCCAATAACAAGCTAGGTAGCGGCAAAGAGGGCGAAGTCGGAGAAGAGGTACCAGAAGGGGAGCTGTAAGGCGAAGAGCTTCACTGGTTCGTATAGGTAAATGACTATATCTCTCATCCAGTTGGAAAGTGCGTTCTGTCGAGAAAGGGAAAGCATAAGTCAGTTAGGGACACCGGCTAATAGGATAGCTTCAATTGCTAGAAGAGGACGAAGTAGCTGAAATAGATAGGCTCCGAGTTTCTTCCCCTTCGCTGCTTAGCAGCTCACCTCGTAAATCACTTCGCTGATGCACAGCTCAGCGACTTCGTCTCCTCCTTGGACTGTTCGCCTACCCTTCGCCTCTTTTCTTTCTAGTTGCGTCTACCCTTTGTAAATGATAGAAGGCGGCTAATCAAAACCTTCAAACTCTACTTGAAATAAGAAAAGGGGGAATAGAATAGAGTAGTGCCCTTCTTTCCGAACCCGACAATTTAGCTACTTAGCACACATTCAGTTCAGAAGGTCGTGATGGATACAAGACATAGAAAGTCTGCTTGGGAAGTTCAATCGGGAAGCTCAAATTTCTCAGTTCCTAAAGAGCTATCTAATAAGTGAGTGATGAGTCCCTATTTTATACCTTATTTTGGACTCATCTAGGCCTTTTTCCTCAGCTTTGCACTATCTTTTAGCGCCATTAGTACTCTTTTTGGTTAGCTGCGGCATTCCACGCCCTGTGCACCTTTTTAGCCCATTTCTGTGCTTGTGTGCATTTACATTCTTGCTATGATTATTATTGTTTGCTGTGGCTGCCGCGATCGATGTCCCGTGTAGTTTTCCTGCAGGTTTGGGGATCGTGAGGGCATTCGGGATAGGCATTTCACTATTTTTGGCAAAGGAGTCAGTGGTCGTGCGTTTTTACCCACGCACGACCATCGACCTCCTGGCGCACGATCAGTAGCCCGGACTCATTTGTGAAATCCCTGTCTTGAACCTTCCGCACGATCACTTGCCATACCGCGCACGACCACTGCTCGTGCGCCGCCGATCGTGCGCAGTCATACCCATTTTACAAAGTTCTGCCTGGCTATTTTCCGCACGATCATCAGCATTGCCTCGCACGATCACTGATCGTGCGCTGCTGATCGTGCGCGACCATTGATTTTCTGATGCAGGTCTACAGGTTGCTCGCGCACGGGCGCTGACCTTGGTCGCGTACGACCACTGGTCGTGCGCCAGTGGTCATGCGCCCTATTTATTCTGCAAGCTATAAAACGCCCTGTTCCGCGAATTAGGGTAACGGACATTGTTCCGAAACCTCCGCCAGTCCGCCGTTTCGCCCTCCAGCAGTTCCATTTGCCTCCACCTTCATCCCTACCATCGGGAGGACCTTCTTCGGCGATTCCGAAGCATTCTGCATCCCCCGGTGATCCTCCCGGCCATTGAAGCATTCTTCTCCAAGCTTTCCACCAAGGAAGAAGACGAAGCATACCTAGAGAACGGAATTACAGGCCCTCGAGGTGACAGCTCGGTGGTACCGTAAGCCCTCCTCGGACTGCGCTTGGAAGCGGATTGATAACCCGCACCTCCGGCCAACAACCGCGGTGGATCTTCAATCTCGTGGTTTTGCATTTTCTATCTCTTCTTGTTGCATGGAATGTTTATGCATGTAATGAACATCAATTTCTAGTGTTAATTTGATCGTTTGTGTTTCATCTTGCTTATGAGAATTATTCTTTGATGCGCCTCGCTCCATCTCGCTCCACTCCACATGTTCGTTTCACTCAATTTCACTCCGCACTAATCACCTCACTCGCTAGACTTCCGTCCACTCACCAACCGAAGTACGGCATCGCGGCCGCTACATCCATCTCGCCTTGAGAAGCGGTGATTGCGACCCGCATAGTTTACATTAGTGTAATCGGTCGTAAGACCACCAACCAAAGCCCCTTCTTTTTCTGTTTATTTCAATTAACTCTCATAACAATAGTTTTAGAGTCTAAATCGTTCGACGCTAATTGCATTCCTCAAGAGACCGACATCCGGGGATTTATTCCCAACTTTATTACTTGTGCGACCGGTACGCTTGCCGTATTTTACGCGCATCAAGTTTTTGGCGCCGTTGCCGGGGAATGCAATTGTTGAACGATTATGATTTCTGGAAGTATTGGTATAAGAGTTAGTGCTTTTTGATTTTTGTTTCTTTGTTTTGTTGCTTCAGTGGATGCAGGGACGTGCTGCAAGAGATCTCGTTACATACGATCCTGAGATCGAGCGAACTCTTCGTGCGTAAAGGCGTGCCGCTGCTATCAATCCAATCACAATGGGAGATCAGTTGAACAATGACAACGGAGTTCGTGTTGGAGGGAACCTCCATGATAACCGGAACGGGGATGAGAATGATGTGAATCCGCCGCTTGTCTGAACCATGAGAGACTACACCACTCCCACTGTAGGGAGCATTTACCCTTGGTTCGGACAGGCGATCGCAAACCAGCAGTTCGAGATCAAACCAGCAATTCTTAACATCATCCGGAACAACGCACAGTTCTCCGGAATGGCCACGGAGGATGCCCATCTTCACTTGGCAGACTTTTCGGAAATCTGCGCTACTTTCCGCTATGCTGGGATTCCTGATGATACGGTCAAGCTCCGTCTCTTCCCCTTCTCTCTACGTGACAAAGCCAAGTCATGGCTTCATGCCCTTCCTCCTGGAACTTCCACAACCTGGGAGGCTCTTACCACAAAGTTTCTAGCCAAATTCCATCCGGTCGACCGTATCGTGAGCTTGAGACGGGCCATCGCTAATTTCAGGCAAAACGACCAAGAGAGCTTAGCGGAAGTTTGGGAGCGCTTCAATGAGTTGCTGCGGAAGTGCCCCAACCACGGATTCCAAACGTGGAATCTCGTGGAAAGCTTCTACTTCTCCATCGAACCTCAACACCGCGCCATGATTGATGCCGCATCTGCTGGAACAATTATGAACCTTGCTCCTGAGGATGCTTTGAGAGTTTTGCAGGACACCGCCACACACAGCGCCTTTTGGACCGCAGGAAGGAATACTCCCCGTGGGACAAGTGGAGTCTTTGCTGTGGAAGCATCAAGGCCCGCTGCTGCTGCTCCGGTGTTGGCCATTTCGTGTCAAGGATGCGGAGGAGCCGATCATCATAGCTTTGAGTGCCCTAGAGCAGAGGTTACGTATGGCCCCACCTTTTCCAATGAAACTGTTAATTTTATCGCGAATCAAAACAGGGGCGCGCCTTATGGAAATGCGTATAATCCGGGTGCGAGAAATCACCCGAACTTCTCGTGGAATCAAAACGCACCGGGCCAACGATGGCAACCGGGGCAGCATCAAAATGATGCCTCCGCCTCCGGAAGCCAACCGTGGCCGCCTTACCCGAATTACCCCCAAGGGCCCCCCGCCGTAAAAACCAATTCATTGGCTGAAATGTTTGAAAAATTTGTTGAAGTTTCCCAGACGAACATGACAAACCAAGCCGCTTCAATGCGTAAGCTTGAGGCACAGATGGGCCAATTGGCTCAAATGGTCTCCTAGCGCACTCATGGTACTCTCCCAAGCAACACCGAAAAAAATCCCCACGAACAAGGGAAAAGCCTTGGGGAGGAAAGGCTGGGGAATAACAATGAGCTCGTGATTAGCTGTATGATCAACAATGTTGAAACCAGTGCTTTATGTGATTCTGGAGCATCTAGCAACATCCTCACTCTGCAGGATGTCGCGAAGATGCAATTGCAAATAAACACCAATACCGAAATCACTTATTTTAGCTAATGGAAATGTGGTTGATACTGAAGGTGGTATGAGGGAAGTTGAGATCGAGGTTAACGACAAACACTTTACCACTGATTTTCAGGTCATGGGACCAAAAGAAAATGACTCCATTCCGATACTTGGTGTCCCATTCCTGACAGGCCAGTGGCGCATCCCTGGATTTTTCCAAAGGACGCGTCACCTGGCCGGCCGATGATTTCGCCCTCGATGATACTTCCGTACACCCCCCCCCTCTTGTTCAAAACGACGTTTTTCTGAGTAGTGCAGATTTCAAGGAAGATTCTGGAATCCAAGCTTTGAAGGCAACCCTTACGGATGAGAAAACAAAGGGAGGATTGACTAAGACGACTGATGAGAAGAATGACTTATTGACCACGAAGATGTTCGAGTGCACCAAAGACACGGCGACCGTGCCATTTCCCACCGATGCTGTTGTTGAGCATGACATTCCTAGTTCCATCCGGGAGAAATCCCTAGACATTTATTCTTGTAATAATATTCATGACTGTGCTAAGCGTTCTGTCGCTTGGGATGATCCGATCGTCGTCGCGGTGCCGGAAATGACGCCATCGATCATAAAATCTGGGAAAACTGTGGAATCCACTCCTTGGAAGTCTCCATCGGTTGAGAAGCTGAAGGAGGCCAAGCGCTTGCGCGATAAGCGTTATTCTTCCTTCCGGCGCGAAGACACGCACCATCTGAGCAAGGGGAAATCCCCTTCTCAAGATGCTATGAAAAATTCTGCTTCTCCTTCGCTCTCCGCCGGAAAGACTTACCACAAATCGGCATATAGCTGATTGCTTCTTTGTCGCTCTGCCTCGCTTTTCCTGCTTATTTTCCTAGTTGCTTTGGGACCTTATTTCGCTCTCTATTTCATAGCTTTTATTTTGCTGCAAAAACATTATATACAACTGCTAAAACAGGTATTAGGTCCACCCTATGGACGGTAAACAAAAAGGCTATTCGGGAGACAACCCAAGCTTGGACCTTTTGGTCCCCTCGTTTATGCTTTTTATTTTATGTTTTCTATTTTTTTGTATTTTCTGTTGTTCGGCCTAATTCGCAGATTCAGCTTATCCTTTGTGCGAAGTAGCAACTCTCGCGAATCATCACGCAATCTTCTAGCATGCTCCCCTCTTTGGAGCATAGGTACTCTCTCTCGCTTCAGATTTCATTCCTTGGTTGAATGTCTATTTTACTTGCTTATGTTTTTCATTCAAGTCTGGGGGGAAGAGCCGCTTGTGCACTCCACGAGCACATTTAATTTCGCATGCCAGTAGTTTTCCTTTTTGCTTCATTGTTTTTGACTCCTGCTGCACACACTTTGGCACCCACATGAGCGCGCACTTGACCACGCGTGCGGCTCGAGTTGATGTATTATTTCGTGTAAACTTTAAGATGGTGGTGCTGACGTAGGATTTTGATTTAGAGTAGTTCGAAACTCGTGCAGTGCTCCTAATCGAGTGCTCACGTTGTGTAGAAATTGTATAGATTTAGTTTTTCTTTATGCTTGAAATTTATATTTTTTCTGCACTCGTAAATACTGTCTGTCCTACTCAAATCTATGAATCCGGAGTAATCACTCGGTAGTGTAGGAATGTGTGTAGGCGTTGCTAGCTTTGTATTGCTCGAGTCGGGAGGACGGATCACTTTTCTCGGTGACTAAGAACTTGCCCCAGGCTACTTTCGAAGCATTGGTGCACGGTTAGTCGAGCGTGAGCGTGACGTAGGCCATCACTTTGGCCCGGTTGAGCCTTGCACCCGTCCTAACATAGCCCTCGCTAGCCCCGTTGAGCCTACCTTCCTTTTGTTTCAGCTCCACACTCAATTCACCAATGCCTCAAGCCAATCCTAGTCGCACACCCGCGTCGAGCTCTAGTTCCAAGCATTTTCTCGTTGGGTTGTTGATGTGGGAAGTGGTTTTGTGAAAAATGTGGATTTGCCATCTTGTTATATTTGCTGAAATTCAAGAATTTGAAAAAGAAAATTTTATAAAAGCAAAAATTGTGAAAAAGAGACGAAAAAGAGAAAATAAAAAGTATAAATGAAAATCTGTTTTTGAGAAATCTGTTTTGGGGTAGGCGGTGCACACACCCATGTTGTAAAAACCAGGTCTGGGGGTGTGGTGCACTCGCATTCATTTTGCTAGTGGGAAATCTGTAATTGTGCGAGCTCCGATGGGTTGTGCGTAGCCTTCGTTTTCATCTTTTTTATCCATACCTACGTCTACACCCAAGCCCCAACTCTTCACCTAAACTCCTAGGATTTATGCTCGAGTCGAACTAGCATCGTGGAGAAAGTGTGAACGGGCAAGCATATGGTCCCCGACATTGGTGGATTCCTTTGGAGGTGATCATGAGCCCCGCTCTTTGGCAATGCTCCACCATCCGACTTGCCTATTTTCTTCCTACACATGACCGCGCGATTCTCCGGAAATTCAATCTTTGAGTAGTGACAGTATTTATTTACGTTTATCGAAAATTATAAATTGCATAGCATGATTAAAAACTCCTTCTATTATATTTTCTATGCACTTGTGATTCTTGATTTCTCGTCCTACTGTATTTTGAAATTACTACGTCAGCTAGCCATTTTTGAGTCCACAAGGTGATTATTTGCCCGGGACGTGCAAATGGTTAAGTCTGGGGGTGTGATGAGTCCCTATTTTATACCTTATTTTGGACTCATCTAGGCCTTTTTCCTCAGCTTTGCACTATCTTTTAGCGCCATTAGTACTTCTTTTGGTTAGCTGCGGCATTCCACGCCCTGTGCACCTTTTTAGCCCATTCTGTGCTTGTCTGCATTTACATTCTTGCTATGATTATTATTGTTTACTGTGGCTGCCGCGATCGATGTCCCGTGTAGTTTTCCTGCAGGTTTGGGGATCGTGAGGGCATTCGGGATAGGCGTTTCACTATTTTTGGCAAAGGAGTCAGTGGTCGTGCGTTTTTACCCACGCACGACCATAGACCTCCTGGCGCACGATCACTGATCGTGCGCAGCCCGAACTCATTTGTGAAATCCATGTCTTGAACCTTCCGCACGATCACTTGCCATACCGCTCACGACCACTGCTCGTGCGCCGCCGATCGTGCGCAGTCATACCCATTTTACAAAGTTCTGCCTGGCTATTTCCGAACGATCATCAGCATTATCTTGCACGATCACTGATCGTGCGCTGCTGATCGTGCGCGACCATTGATTTTCTGATGCAGGTCTACAGGTTGCTCGCGCACGGGCACTGACCTTGGTCGCGCACGACCATTGGTCGTGCGCCAGTGGTCGTGCGCCCTATTTATTCTACAAGCTATAAAACGCCCTGTTCCGCGAATTACGGTAACGGACATTGTTCCGAAACCTCCGCCAGTCCGCCGTTTCTCCCTCCAGCAGTTCCATTCGCCTCCACCTTCATCCCTACCATCGGGAGGACCTTCTCCAGCGATTCTGGAGCATTCCGCATCCCCCGGTGATCCTCCCGGCCATTGAAGCATTCTTCTCCGAGCTTTCCACCAAGGAAGAAGACGAAGCATACCTAGAGAACGGAATTACAGGCCCTCGAGGTGACAGCTCGATGGTACTGGAAGCCCTCCTCGGACTGCGCTTGGAAGCGGATTGACAACCCGCACCTCCGGCCAACAACCGCGGTGGATCTTCAATCTCGTGGTTTTGCATTTTCTATCTCTTCTTATTGCATGGAATGTTTATGCATGTAATGAACATCAATTTCTAGTGTTAATTTGATCGTTTGTGTTTCATCTTGCTTATGAGAATTATTCTTTGATGCGCCTCGCTCCATCTCGCTCCACTCCACATGTTCGTTTCACTCAATTTCACTCCGCACTAATCACCTCACACGCTAGACTTTCGTCTACTCACCAACCGAAGTACGGCATCGCGGCCGCTACATCCATCTCGCCTTGAGAAGCGGTGATTGCGACCCGCATAGTTTACATTAGTGTAATCGGTCGTAAGACCACCAACCAAAGCCCCTTCTTTTTCTGTTTATTTCAATTAACTCTCATAACAATAGTTTTAGAGTCTAAATCGTTCGACGCTAATTGCATTCCTCAAGTGACCGACATCCGGGGATTTATTCCCAACTTTATTACTTGTGCGACCGGTACGCTTGCCGTATTTTACGCGTATCAGTGAGCTATCATAAGACAACTCGAAGTGTTCTAGAATTTAGACTCAGAAAAGGCAAACTATCGAGCTATCCCCTTCTCCTATTTCTATATATATGCTCATCCCCTTTGGGGCCATTCTGCCGCTAAGACTTTCGGGACGAAGCGGGAATGCCTCTTTGCTAATCTCTTATGGGCGGCTTGGAGAGAGCGGTTGCGCTTCGCGCCTCATCTATAAAGAAGAGGCTTTGTTGAGAGAATAGGAGCGATAGCGGTAAGAACTGGATGACTAACATGCAGGAGCTTGACATTCCTTACTCACCTGTATGATAGATATTCCTCTTTCTAGTTGCGTCTACCCTCATTCAGTGAAAAAGCACCTTGTTTCAGATCTTCTTCATACGTCGGAACCTACTGAGATGTAGACTGCGTGAAGTCAGACCACATTCTCAATACCCCGGTTCAAACACCGATGTAGGGCTTCGTTCTTCTCTTGTTCCTCTTTCCATAATTGATCGGCCGATAACCGAGCAAACCAAGTCATGTTGCAGAGCCTGCTCTCGCATTTCTTTCATTATCAAACGTCTATCATTGGAGAAAGACTCTCGTGATACGTTCCAGGCTTTGATCTTCTCTTCCCGCCTTCGCTACCGCTCGCCTCATCTAGAGCAATGTTGTGTCCACCTTCATGAACGACATACGCCAGAAATGCTCATTCTATATCCACCCCAACCCAAAAGAGCTGGAGCAGGCCCCATCTAGCTCAGCTTGTTAGGGCGAGACAAGACAAGCAAAAGCCATCTAGGGGGCTGTCATTGAATCCCCCGTAGATAGAAAAACTCTAAAAAGCTCTATATGCTCAAAAGCGCGGGAAAAGAAACCCTAACACAAAAGCTTCAAATGCTAGAATAAAAGCACGAAAAAGGCCACTCTCAGCGCGCTTTTAGCGCTCGCTTACTGACTGGGGGAAGCTCACCGCTCCGTGGGAAACGAGATGAACGAACATAATGTCAAAAAAAAGCACTAGCCGCGAAGAAAGGGAGACTAGACAGAAAGATCTAAGGATCGCCAGAGAGACGAGACGGATCGATCGTATACAAGAGGTAAAAGCACAACTAAAACCGATACAATAGAGCATCCTTAGTAACTGTAGCTAAGATTTTGGACGAGACCACCAGCAATTTCTCTTTCTATAAGCTCACATCCTTTCCTTTTTCTTTCTTTGTGTGTTCTTTAGAAATTACTTACTATACAACTTCTATGAAAATGGTTGGTACACGAGTTCTTTCCTTAGCTTAGACTTCTGATCACTTCCGGCAACTCTTTCTATTTCTTTCTAGATGGAGACAACGTAGGTTCCGATAAAGCTATTACATTCCTCCCGCCCTAAGAGCCAAAGTCTTCGGGTTTGATCGATAGCAACAAAAAGATCTCCAGAAGGAAGATCCTCCATTCGTCCTGAGATCGATGAGATAGAATCTCAGGTCACCAGCCCTGGCAGAAGAAAAGCCAGACCACAACATGAAATGATGACAACGCTTCCAAAACATCTTGAAAACGGGCTGAAAAATTCAAGCTTTCGTGAAGGTCTCACAAATGCTACGCGCCTCAAATGGAAGTTCCAATCCGAAGGTCTTCATCATCAATCTCAATCACGAGCCCCTTAGTACTTGACAATATCCAGCACTCCCCAACACTGTGACAAAAGTTAGAGGTAGAGAAAGTCTACCGAAAGATGCCTTTTTTCTAGGCTGTCTCTTCTCGTGCTTCTTAGATATATCTCTAAAGACTGGTTCGTCGGTCCTCATATGGATGAAGAACTCGAAAGCTCAACCTCCTTTCCTCCAGCCATTGATTCACCACTCTCAAGACAGGTTTCAGGGCCAGGAGAAGTCCATTATCTTTCTAGACTAATGGAGCTGATTCATCTTCGGGGAGTGACTCTCGCAGTTCTAAAGAACTGGCACCACTACAGCAGAATCAGACATGCCGAAAGGTCCAAAGGAGGTGAATATATGAGATTTCTGAAAAGATGTTCGCATCAGCGAAGAGCTTTACTGAGTCAAGTTCAAGTAGTTCGCTGCGTAGCAGCTCACCTCATCAAGACCCTTATTTTGGCCTTCGCCTCTTTGTCGCTAATTTGTTTTCTTTCTATATGCTCACCTACTACGACCTACTATCTTTGACTAAATATGACTCTTCGTCGCTATCGCAACTCAGGGTAGGCGCAAGGGCTTCGCTTTTTCTCTTCTTCTTCTTCCCTCTTCGTAGTCTTCCATGCTGTAGCCAATAATCCAACCCTGGAATTAGCACCGGATCATTTGGAGACGACTGCACCAGACGTACAAAAGAGGTGACCCGTAGGGGTTAACAACGGTTACTGTAGAGCCTAAATGCAAGAGGTATGCGTTCCTCAGATTGTGTCTGAAATACGAAACCCCGCTCGCCAGCAAGCTCTCACTAGAAGTTCTCACTCAATCCAAGAGCGAAAATGAAGCATTCATTTCATCTTCTTCCTGTAGCGCATCTGGCTGCTTTCAACCATATTGGGTAAACTACGAAGAATTGGTCGACCCCTCAATCTCATTTCATTGAAGACCTGGACTGGACTTGTAAAACCTCCTACCCTCTGCTGATTCAGTGAAGATCCTCAAAAGAACGCTCTAGGGGGCCCCTACGTGACTTTTCTACTCCGCTTTTGACTCTTCTACGAGACCCTAGAGCATTGCAAGACCATCTTTTTTAGTATGTCACGGTCAAGCTTTTTCTAATGAAAAAGATCCTAAGTAGAATCAGAGCACTGATCCGCCTTTGAAAGAAAGCTTTTCGTCGATCGCTTGAAAGAAGTAAGTTCTATCTTTCTTCATTTAGATTTGGTTGGTCTTCCATCTACCCACGGAGCGGTAGAAATCCCTAACCTTCAATCTTCAATCAAGCATTTCATACTCTATCTCTATCTTGATAGCCAGTTTAGCAAAGCCTCTGAACGATGTAAATCCACCGCTGAGACGACCCGCTCCGGCTACTGAGATTGACCTCGCTCGCTAGTTTGCGTCTTTCTGCAGCAGTGACAAGATCACTCCCTCTCTACCGCAGGTTAGATTTGGGTACTATCACGCTAAATTTCAACCATTCCCTTCTTCATGTCACAGATGTGCCTTCCTCTTCCTTCGTTTTCGTGGGCTTGGTGGACATAGAACCTATAGTCGACATCATATCGGTTATCGGCTGCCCGTTGGAGGAACAGGAAGAAGCCGCCGTATCTGATCCCTAACTCCAACTCCAGAAAAGAAGAAGTCCTAGGGACTCCGTTCACGGGCACCTCTTCTGGTTAATAAACAAATCCTCGTCTTAGAGCTAGAGCTATGGAGTGTGAAAGAAAAAGTCTAGTTGGTTGTTGGAGTTCCTCTGAGCACACAAGACAGAGTGCCGCCCCGGGTTTCGGTTTTGTTAGCATCATGCTACAGGTAGTAATTCCGTCGCCTCCGATACCAGGCCATAAAGGGGAGGCATAGGATCCCGGGGAGAGGATCAGTGTTTGCTAGCGGCCCCAATCAATGCAATGCCCAAGAGCAGAAGCACTGAAAACAAGACATGAAAATCATTTTCATGATTCTCTGACAGCTCATTCCGACCTATTCAGACTCTTCGCCTATTTCTAGTATCTCAGCCACTTCGTGCCCTCTGTGATGCTACTAGTCCTTGACAGTGATGATAGTGAAGTCATTCGAAGCTCCGTCCGCTCCTGATCCCGATGCCGCTTTTTACTTGAGTTCACACCAGGTTGTGTGGATAGGACAAAGTCCATCCCACTGCTAGACCAAAGCAAGAGTCTTGAGTCTTTCTTTTCAACCAGTTTTTTCACAAATACTCATACTCATATATAATACGGATTCATTGAATGAATCTAATAGGGCGAGCTAAAGGCCTTCGTTCGGAAAAGAGATCGGGATTGAAGCTCTATGCCTGCGCACAGACCTTCTCCTTTTCCATGCGTATAGTGCCTCCCCGGCCGGGCCGAGGAACATCATTTTGTGCTCCGAATGATGAGAGAAGTGAATATGAAAGTCTCACAAGAAGGATGGAATCGTGGCGGCGTGGAATTGATTGCAGTTCTAAAAGTTTCTGAACTCCAGGATACAGGGACGAAGTGGCCTACTAGGGTTTTCTTAGGACTCTAAGAATAAGAAGAGCTTCTTCATTCCACTTTCCTTTCATAAGAGTTTGATTAGATCAATGAAGGGGGCACAGGAGATTCGATTCAGGATTCAGTCAGCTTTTTTCTTGACTTTGCCATTTCAAAACCAACCCCTAAACTATGTCAAGTGAAGTGCAAGATACATGACCCGACCGCTGAGCCGGAAGATCATACCGGAATGAAACGCTTCGCACCTTTCAAGAAAGAAGGGCAAGGGCTTTCCCCACGGGGCGGTAAGCATGCATAGCTTGATGGGAAAGAGAATAGAAGGAGTAGGTTATCTTCTAGTTATAGTAACCTATTCTTTCTCTTTCTATATATCTATCCCTCTATCCATCTGTCTTGCATTGCTTTGCTTCACTAGAGCAACTATAAAGCGGCGATACGAAGAATAGAGAGAATCTGTTTGTTCAGATGGACTCACTTTACTACCATCAAAGCTAGCTTCCGGTTCTCTTCCTTTTTGAAAGGCTTGTTCTTGTTATCGACGAAGAAAGAAGCTCTTTCTACTTTTCCCTAAAAGCTCATCCTAAGGAAAGCAGTTTTAACTCGAGAAGATAGCTTCAGTTAGAGTTATCACAGCTCAAGCGATAGCAACTCATAAACGAGGACCATAGGGAACGAGTAGGGTAGAGAAAGTCTACAAGTAGCGAGGGTGAGGTAAGTAGCAGAAAACTGAGGCCAGGGTGATAGACTGATATTTTGACAGTGGCACATAGCTGGAGCGCCCTTCTATCCTCTCCTCTCATATTATGCCACAAGCCTTTCTCAGCCAAATGATAGAGGCGCAAGAGATTCATTCGGGTTCTGGTTCTCAGCTAGGCTAGCTGCCATCTAGAGATCTTCCTGCTTAATTGACTGAGAACAACACTGAGAGGTGCCCAGAAATGCTGAGTTATATATATATAGATATATGACCGATTGATGTACTTGACTTCAGTCCGATTACTGAAAGACGTGTGTGACTAAATCAACACTGGACGACCCTTACCGAAGATGGTGGTTCCTTCCCTAGCTCTTGAGTGAATGAGTTCAGGAGTAGCTGAGTTCTTACTTCTTACCGAGCTATGTGACTCTATACTCGAACGAGGGAGGTTCATTTAATACTTGAAAGGAGAAAGAGCTACATAATTGTGTTAACCCCAAAATCGACGATCACTCCCAAGGTCTCTAGCTCGCAAGTCGCGGCCCACTCAGGGGAACCCCCCGAGGATCGCGATCTGCCTCGGCCTTCCCTTTTTTGTCCCATGCGGTTTGGCCAGGCTAACCATGCAACATGCTTCCTTGCAGGGAGGCAGCCTATATCAGCTTGCAGGATCGATCTGCTGGAGTCAACTCTCGGTCAGCGCCATCGTCGCGGACTCAGCAAGCCCCTCCAACACAGCTGACCGTCAACCCCAGGAGAGCGGCCTGCCCGAGGCCGTCGTCGCTCTGCCCGGCCTGCTCCAGGCCGCCAGGCATGTGGGCGGCCTGCTCCAGGCCGCCGCCGCCTTGGGCGGCCTGCCCCAGGCCGCCAGGCTAGTGGGCGGCCTGTTCCAGGCCGCCGCCGCCTTGGGCGGCCTGCCTCAGGCCGCCCGGCTTGTGGGCGGCCTGGTCCAGGCCGCCGCCGCCTTGGGCGGCCTGCCCCAGGCCGCCAGGCTAGTGGGCGGCCTGTTCCAGGCCGCCGCCGCCTTGGGCGGCCTGCCTCAGGCCGCCCGGCTTGTGGGCGGCCTGGTCCAGGCCGCCGCCGTCTTGGGCGGCCTGCTCAGGTTGGTGGGCAGCCTGCTCCTCAGGCCGTCCCCTTTGCTCAGTTCTTCTGCCGAGGTCGTCGACCTCCTTTCCTCAGGCCAGTCCGCGGAGTCCGCCGAGGTCGTCGACCTCATCTTCTCAGTCCGCCGAGGTCGTCAAAGATGACGTCACTGGGCCCCGCTTCAAAAGATTCTCCCCGGGCCTATAAATACCCCCCAAGACCTCTCATTCTGGGGAGGGGAGAGGAGAACTGCAACCTTGATCAAAGGCTGCGGACTCAAATCTCCAGTCCGTCACAGCTTGATCAAGCAAGGTCGGCGGACTCAAATCTCCAGTCCGTCACAGCTTGATCAAGCAAGGTCGGCGGACTCAAATCTCCAGTCCGCCCAGGTCGTCAAGGGTTGAGGACTTAGCTTTTTCTGCCATCAGCAGGCAGCTTCAGCAGGCAGCTTCAGCAGGCAGCTTCTGCAACCTCAGTTCTTCAGTTCTCCGCAGCCCCCTCTTACTTAGTTTCTGGCATCTCCTTCCTCAACCGCCAGCTTCCCCCTTTGTACCCCTTACTGCTTTTTCATGTAATGGTGCAATAGCAAGTTGTAACTCTTCTTGATTAAAGGTAAAGCCCGTCGCAAGAGTGGCATTCAAGCCGCGGCGGGCGAAGTCTGCTGTTGCCGCTGCTAGCGGCCTCCTCTCTTCTTCTCTCCTCTCTCGGCATCAACCTGCAAAGCTAACCATTCAAGTAGCTGTCTGCTCGACAGTACCTGATCAAGCTTCTCCTCTGCTCAAGCAAGCTTCTCCTCTGCTCAAGCAAGCTTCTCCTCTGCTCAAGCAAGCTTCTCCTCTGCTCAAGCAAGCTTCTCCTCTGCTTGAGCAAGCTTCCTCTCTTCTTGAGCAAGCTTCTCCTCTGCTCAAGCAAGCTTCCTCTCTGCTCAAGCAAGCTTCTCCTCTGCTCAAGCAAGCTTCTCCTCTGCTTGAGCAAGCTTCTCTCTCTCTTGAGCAAGCTTCTCCTCTGCTCAAGCAAGCTTCTCCTCTGCTCAAGCAAGCTTCTCCTCTGCTCAAGCAAGCTTCTCCTCTGCTTGAGCAAGCTTCCTCTCTTCTTGAGCAAGCTTCTCCTCTGCTCAAGCAAGCTTCCTCTCTGCTCAAGCAAGCTTCTCCTCTGCTCAAGCAAGCTTCTCCTCTGCTTGAGCAAGCTTCCTCTCTTCTTGAGCAAGCTTCTCCTCTGCTCAAGCAAGCTTCCTCTCTGCTCGAGCAAGTTTCTCCTCTATCCCCGCAGCCCTTCTTCCTTCACCCTCAGCTTGTGAGATCGAACACCCCTGTTAATTGGAGGGCGCAATTCTTGCGTCAACATTAACACGCGACCTTCAGATCTCGACCAGATAGTGAAAGCAGTGGTTACTCATGTCAGACCATCAACCAGCCGAGAATATTTCTTCAAGTCCTAGTGATGATTCTCTTTGGGAAGCCTTAGAACAATCTCGCAGAGAAACTGCCCAACAGTTTCAGGCCATCAACCGTACTCTAGCAGCTCTCACGCAGCAATTGGCCACTCAATCTTCAGCAGTGCCAATCCCTCCAGTCAACCTAGCACCAGCATCAGAGACTCCTCAAGTTTATCCGCCGGCTTACCCGCCGGTCTATCCTCCTCTTTATACTCCAACCTTTCCGCAAGGACCTGCAGCTCCTTTGCGATCTCAAGATGATGAGTTTGCAGCTCGTCAAAACTTCTTCCGGGAAGCTGCCCGGGGAAGCCCAGCTAGATTTCTTAACTTTCAGGGAAGTCATCCATTCTCTTCAGCTCCTGCATTTGCTCCTCCTGCAGCAACCTTTTACTCCTATCCTCCTGCTCCTTCTGCAGCTACAGATCACGCTCCTTATTTTCCTTATGCAGCAGAACAAGAAGAGTCATCGCCATTTGTAGAGAATGTTCGATATGAACCAACTCCGGTCAACTTCAGAGAGCCTCGGTTACCCGTCTATACTGGAGAGACTGATCCAGTTAAACATCTTCAAGCCTTCGAATCAGCCGTGGCTCTCAAGACCCTCTCAGATGCAATTAAGTGTAAGCTCTTTGTGACATCCTTTGATGGGCAAGTGAGGGATTGGTTCTATGGACTGCGTCCTCAGTCCATCTCTTCCTTCGCTGAATTGCGAAGGGAGTTTTTGCTCAGATTTTCCACCTCTTCAAAGAGGAAGGGCGGTCCAGAAGCCCTCTTTGAGATCAGACAGCGAGAGAATGAGACTTGGTCTCATTTTGTGGATCGTTTTCAGAGGGAAATATTGGACATCGAGATCGTTGACCAGGAGATGTATCGGGTGGCTCTCATCAATGGTTTGTAGGAGGGACCACTCAAGTTTGAGGCCAATGTCCGAGCACCAAAGACGTATCAAGAACTAATTGCCTTAGCCAACTCATACATCCGCGGTGAAAAAAGCAATCCCAGCTTCGTCTCTAGGCTGGTGTCGGAGAAAAATCCTTCTTGCAAGCAGCCTTCTAGGTCTCCTCGGAAAGACTTCTCATCCCACTCAAGAAAAACAAAAAGATTCCAGCATCATCATCAACACCTCTTCCCGGGCCAGGATCGTGCCCAAGAACGATTGCTGCCACCAGCCCCACCTCCGCAAACAGCTTCAGTTCATCGACTGCAAGATGATGACTTGTCATATTCTGGGCTTGATGAGACCATGCTAGAAGTATGCCAGATTATGAAGGATAGGGCAAATTCCAAAAAGCCCTACCAGCCGAAAAACCAAAGGTCAAAAAGTTCAGATCCGTTCTGCGAGTTCCACAAAGAAAGCGGACATTTGACTGAAAACTGTCGAGCGCTTCGTCAGCTGGTGCAAGAATTGTTGAGACAGGGTAAGATGCGTGGTCTGTTCCCGAAAGATGACCACTCTGATCCGGCAACTTTAAAAGGAAAAGAAGTAGCGGACATGCCTTGCAGCTCAAAGGGAGTGAATCAAATCGACACGTATCGTGGCCTCGCTATAGGCGAGACCCACGATGCTGATGACGTGGGCGCCCTTGGAGACCTATTCTAAAGCCAAAAGGACATGACAGTCCTCAGAGCTCCTCGCAACCAACAACAATTACTCTTGCAATATTTTGCATATTTTTCAAACATTCTCTTTTTTCATTCAGTAAAGTTTACATCAGAGATCTCATACTGACACAGTTCCCTTTTTTGTAATGTTTCTCCTCTATACATCTTCTCTTTGTCAAAGAGATCACTGAACCATCGAGATATCGCCGAATCTTGCTCAGGGCCCCTTCGAGGTTGTTCTTTGGCGTAAAACCACAATGACCACATATAGCGGGGAGTTTTCGCGTATGTGCAGTGGGGGCCGTTCAACTCTCGTGCGGAGGATGACGGGGCTTCGGATCCCGGCCGATGTCTAGCGCAGTGTGAGTGCCTAGGGGAGGCCTCCTGTGATAGTTCTATCGTGCTTCGATAGGGATACGTTACAGTAGCGATGATCTTTGCTTGACAAGCAATGGCGATCAAGTGTAGCCTTGTCTCCTCGATCATCTCACAACTGTGACGGCCGAACACTCTATGGTACTCTCAATCCGTGCTTGTGCGGGATCCACAATGTTGTTGATCTCTTCAAAGACGAGCAATGCTGTAGACCATTTGGCGCACCTGGTAGAACGGATCAACAATGTTTGTAACCCGGGGCAAGAGAGCAGTGTATCTGACGCTTCCTTCTTAGGATTTTGCGCATGTTTTTCCTTTTATGCTCTGTCAAGGGAATGCGGCCAACCCGCTTTAGGTAGGACTACACCCGGATGACTTTAGGGCAAGTGATGCATAAGACCCACGGGTGCTCTCCTGTGGCAGCATTCAACCTTTTTTAGCTCATCCTCGGGGTATAGCCCTCCTTTGTGCTTTTATCTTCTTATAGGTTAACAGGTCAAGTCCAATCTATTTTAAGGATCTGCAATATCCTTCTGGACTTATGATCATCTCATATGCGCTGCCTACATAAGTTTTCATCCAATGATGATCAACAAAGTTCTCTTATCAGATGTTAACTACACATTATTTATTCTCAGCATATGATTCTTCTTGATTAGCAGACCATGTCATCATGGATCTAAAATTCGGACTCTCTTATCATGCTGATCTGGGTCTTCACATTGATATTGGTCACACAAGAGAGAATCGTTATCACGGTTTCAATTTTATTCATTTGATAGCAGAACTTGCCAGGTAACTCTTCTGCTGCTTGATCATATCCTATCATATCAACAGGGAACAACCGCAGGTCGCATACAGGTACTTGCGAACTTGGTTTTCTCTCCTATCATACCTGCTTGCTTACTCCTCCTTTTGCAGAGATTAGCAGGTAGCGGCAAGTTCCTCTCAGGTACTTGCAGCCTATTTTCTTCTTCTTCTACTTGCTTGCTTACTCCTCCTTTTGCAGAGATTAGCAGGTAGCGGCAAGTTCCTCTCAGGTACTTGCAGCCTATTTTCTTCTTCTTCTACTTGCTTGCTTACTCTTCCTTTTGCAGAGATTAGCAGGTAGCGGCAAGTTCCTCTCAGGTACTTGCAGCCTATTTTCTTCTTCTTCTACTTGCTTGCTTACTCTTCCTTTTGCAGAGATTAGCAGGTAGCGGCAAGTTCCTCTCAGGTACTTGCAGCCTATTTTCTTCTTCTTCTACTTGCTTGCTTACTCTTCCTTTTGCAGAGATTAGCAGGTAGCGGCAAGTTCCTCTCAGGTAAAAGATAGGCAATGATAGATTTTTCCTGAGAAGGGACATCAGGTTCTATCTCTCCTGACCTCTAATTTTTTCTCTCCTTATTACTGAGGGGAGGATCACGATTTTTGTGAGTCTTCTACTTTTTCGAAGTTCCTTTCAGAACTTAAAAAAGTGCGGGGATTATGTTAACCCCAAAATCGACGATCACTCCCAAGGTCTCTAGCTCGCAAGTCGCGGCCCACTCAGGGGAACCCCCCGAGGATCGCGATCTGCCTCGGCCTTCCCTTTTTTGTCCCATGCGGTTTGGCCAGGCTAACCATGCAACATGCTTCCTTGCAGGGAGGCAGCCTATATCAGCTTGCAGGATCGATCTGCTGGAGTCAACTCTCGGTCAGCGCCATCGTCGCGGACTCAGCAAGCCCCTCCAACACAGCTGACCGTCAACCCCAGGAGAGCGGCCTGCCCGAGGCCGTCGTCGCTTTGCCCGGCCTGCTCCAGGCCGCCAGGCATGTGGGCGGCCTGCTCCAGGCCGCCGCCGCCTTGGGCGGCCTGCCCCAGGCCGCCAGGCTAGTGGGCGGCCTGTTCCAGGCCGCCGCCGCCTTGGGCGGCCTGCCTCAGGCCGTCCGGCTTGTGGGCGGCCTGGTCCAGGCCGCCGCCGCCTTGGGCGGCCTGCCCCAGGCCGCCAGGCTAGTGGACGGCCTGTTCCAGGCCGCCGCCGCCTTGGGCGGCCTGCCTCAGGCCGCCCGGCTTGTGGGCGGCCTGGTCCAGGCCGCCGCCGTCTTGGGCGGCCTGCTCAGGTTGGTGGGCAGCCTGCTCCTCAGGCCGTCCCCTTTGCTCAGTTCTTCTGCCGAGGTCGTCGACCTCCTTTCCTCAGGCCAGTCCGCGGTGTCCGCCGAGGTCGTCGACCTCATCTTCTCAGTCCGCCGAGGTCGTCAAAGATGACGTCACTGGGCCCCGCTTCAAAAGATTCTCCCCGGGCCTATAAATACCCCCCAAGACCTCTCATTCTGGGGAGGGGAGAGGAGAACTGCAACCTTGATCAAAGGCTGCGGACTCAAATCTCCAGTCCGTCACAGCTTGATCAAGCAAGGTCGGCGGACTCAAATCTCCAGTCCGTCACAGCTTGATCAAGCAAGGTCGGCGGACTCAAATCTCCAGTCCGCCCAGGTCGTCAAGGGTTGAGGACTTAGCTTTTTCTGCCATCAGCAGGCAGCTTCAGCAGGCAGCTTCAGCAGGCAGCTTCTGCAACCTCAGTTCTTCAGTTCTCCGCAGCCCCCTCTTACTTAGTTTCTGGCATCTCCTTCCTCAACCGCCAGCTTCCCCTTTGTACCCCTTACTGCTTTTTCATGTAATGGTGCAATAGCAAGTTGTAACTCTTCTTGATTAAAGGTAAAGCCCGTCGCAAGAGTGGCATTCAAGCCGCGGCGGGCGAAGTCTGCTGTTGCCGCTGCTAGCGGCCTCCTCTCTTCTTCTCTCCTCTCTCGGCATCAACCTGCAAAGCTAACCATTCAAGTAGCTGTCTGCTCGACAGTACCTGATCAAGCTTCTCCTCTGCTCAAGCAAGCTTCTCCTCTGCTCAAGCAAGCTTCTCCTCTGCTCAAGCAAGCTTCTCCTCTGCTCAAGCAAGCTTCTCCTCTGCTTGAGCAAGCTTCCTCTCTTCTTGAGCAAGCTTCTCCTCTGCTCAAGCAAGCTTCCTCTCTGCTCAAGCAAGCTTCTCCTCTGCTCAAGCAAGCTTCTCCTCTGCTTGAGCAAGCTTCCTCTCTTCTTGAGCAAGCTTCTCCTCTGCTCAAGCAAGCTTCTCCTCTGCTCAAGCAAGCTTCTCCTCTGCTCAAGCAAGCTTCTCCTCTGCTTGAGCAAGCTTCCTCTCTTCTTGAGCAAGCTTCTCCTCTGCTCAAGCAAGCTTCCTCTCTGCTCAAGCAAGCTTCTCCTCTGCTCAAGCAAGCTTCTCCTCTGCTTGAGCAAGCTTCCTCTCTTCTTGAGCAAGCTTCTCCTCTGCTCAAGCAAGCTTCCTCTCTGCTCGAGCAAGTTTCTCCTCTATCCCCGCAGCCCTTCTTCCTTCACCCTCAGCTTGTGAGATCGAACACCCCTGTTAATTGGAGGGCGCAATTCTTGCGTCAACAAATTGAATACCTGGAACGGACGAACAAGAAGATGTTTCGCGGAGCTCATCTCTTCTATAAGAAGAAGAAGACAAAAAAGAAAGTTAAAACTTCTTTTTTTTTTCAAAAAAATTTCGATTTTTTTTTGCCCCAAAAGGGACAAAAAATCAGCGAAAAATCGCTTCTTCTTTTTTCTTTGGGGAGTCGGAGGAATGAGATTAGCGCAGCGAGTCTCATTCGGAGTAGTTAAAGGGGGAATTCCCCCCTTTTAACTCCATCCGGAGGTGGGATGGTTGATAGGCTGTCCCACTCTGATATACAGAGCGAGGGCCTTAAGTGGTCTGTAAGAACTCGACTGAAAGAAGAGGTAATTAATACAGTCCAGACACAAATAGGGTCCCTGGATAGAAGGGAATACGTTACAGGCCATTCTTCAGTCCATCCATTGTTAGTTCTCTTCCAGCCAGTCAGCAAGCTAGGGCTAGGTATCAATCAACTTTCCAGCGGGCAGGTTATATGGGACTAGCCAGCAAGTCTCTTTTACCCTGGATAATATGACAGTACCTATTGCCTTTGCGCTTCGCTGAAGTGATTTCATTCCTCCACCTCCATAACCCTATCGGGTCCCCTCTCCTCTCCTTTCAGTCGAACCTTCACTAGCGCTCTCGAGTGATCCCTGCGGATCACCTCTCCTAGTTAGTTGTATAGAGGTCATAGTTTGCAGGCGCAGATAGAGTTTGAGTTGCGCTTGCTGTCGGTGCGGATGAGGGAATGCGGTCTAGAGTGCCAGTCTTAAGCTAAGCCCCTTCTAAGCCAGCTCTTCGCTCTACTATTCCTTCTACTTGCCCTGGGGTTTTGAGTTCCCGTTGGATGTCGTTTCCATCCAATTTTCTTACATCCCCTGAAAGTATGAAAAGAAGCAAGTGCATCAGATTGGGGTGCTAAATTCCTTCTGTAGCAAGCAAGTTTTGGAAAGCGAGGTGGAAGAGAAGATTTCTGGTGGGTTTCACTCTTCCCCATCTGAGTCAAAAGCCTTTCCAGCTGCAAGAAGGTGAGGGCAAGCCAACTTGAAGTGAGAAAGCTAGTTCTCTTCTGGAGGGGTCGACTGAAAGGAGACCAAACGAGACCAGTCCCATATCTTCTTGCGATCTAGTTGGTTTTCAAGCCTTTACTTGAAGAATCTCCTGAAAAGGAAGTCAAAGCCAGTTTCACCAGTGTGTAAGTAACCCCTTGAAAGCCAGTTAGGTAAAAAAAGGTTCACAAAGATCTAGCGCAAGGGTCAAGTGCAAAAGGCTCTTTCATTGGGCGGAGGCTTCTCATCAACTGAGTCTTACTAGAAGAGCAGGAAAGAAGACACAAATTCTGAACTATGTTCTGTTCTGAGAAGGAAGATATGTCAAGGCAGGTTCATCAGGATAGAAATTCCAGCATCGGTTATGAAATTGATAGACCAAGCAAGGCCCGGAGGCATAGTTGCAAGCTCCGCTTTTGAAGCACAGGCAAAGGCTGAAAAAGGTTCTTTAAGGTGAGTTTCATCCGCTTAAGCGAATAGATATGGTAGTTCGCCAGGAAGAGATGCTGACACAGACAGATAGTTGTAGTGGAAATGCCCGGCGACGGCCAGCTGAACAACTACGATAGGATTCGCCAAAGCAGATGAGACTAAATAGGAGCACCCCTTTCTCGAAGC
This sequence comes from Platanthera zijinensis, assembly GCA_039513925.1. Taxonomy (NCBI): domain Eukaryota; kingdom Viridiplantae; phylum Streptophyta; class Magnoliopsida; order Asparagales; family Orchidaceae; genus Platanthera; species Platanthera zijinensis. The sequence continues at coordinate 144,610,034 of CM077088.1, forward strand.
CATAGTCATTCAGCAACGGAATCTTTCCGTGTATCCGCAGATCAATCATTCATTCCAGCTGACATATTCATGTATAGGGTTAATGACCCGCTTCTATCGTAGACGTTTGCCATGTCTGAGTGAAGAGCTTCTGGCAAGGTCTTAAAGGAGCGGTTCTCTAGATTCAATTCCTGCGTATGATGGTGCCTGACATGTTTGTCACGCTAGGAGGGACGAATGCTTTCTATCGAGTGACCGTTTCTTTCTCGATCAATGTATGGAATCTTTCTGAAAAGACAAGAAGGCATAGCCTAAAGGGCTAGCCCCGTGGTCTTTTTCAATCGTCGGCATATCAAAGAGTCAATCGCTTTCTGGAGACAAGAAAAAACTTTCTGCGGCGTGTATAGAAAACGGAGCTTTCGGCCCCCTCATTCTTTCCATGTTGAAAGATGCCCTCTTTCAGAGCCTTGGCTTGGAGCTTTGTCTCGATCTAGATCTTAGTACTCCCTATCTGGGTGTTGTAATTTAGTAGCGTACTTTTCCAGGCTTGACATACCCAGTCTGGCTTCATATTCCTTCTGGATGAGTTCTGTGGCAAGCTGACGGATTCTGCTACTTCTTCTCTTCCGAAAGCACTTCTTCTTCTATCCTAAGAGAGTCTATTTCAAAGAGAGCACCGGATCTTGCATGAATGCGCACATCTCAAATCACGAGCCTTGGATAGCATTCAAGCGTAATACACACTGAGGAGAGCCGGGATTGAAATGAGAGACAACATTCTAATCGACGGGTTTCGGCTCCTTTGGCAAGCTTGATGGAGGTGGAATTGGCTTAGGCAACGAGGGGCGAGGCTCAACTTTAGTATGAGCAGAGCCTATATAGCTTTCTCTTTCTTCTGATGCGGCTCGGCGCTTCCGCTGAATTTCCTCCTTTTTCACATGTTTAGAAAGCTGGTCGGGGATCTTACCATGTTTCCCACGGGGCGGTTCCTCTATCAACATTGCAGCTTCATTAGCAAATAAGAGGGGTTCGTCATCGCTATCACCCAACTCATGTGCTGTCGTGTCTAATTCTGAGGACGCTCCTTCATAGGTGGTAATGTGGCAGGCGGAATACTGGAGGTGGAGGTCCCGGTTCAACAAAAGGGTGTAACTTGGGGACTGCGCAAAAGCGTTCTTGCCACAGATTGTCGAGGGTAAACAGAAACTACCCGGCATGGACTGAGCAGGCTGTTCCAAGAAAAGTGCCTCTTGACCAAACATGGTTCTTTCTGCCTCCAGCCTTTTTGCATCAAATCATCCAGGACAACCTCATGCGGCTCCCCTTGCTCGTCTTCCTCCAACCATTTGTAGTACTCTTCCATGTATTGGAGGTATTCCTCGTAGGTCATCACCTTGCCGGCTCTTTGTTTGAGTGGTTGGGCAGGGTAAATCTTGGAAACCTTTTCATTATGATGAATGAGAGCTGGAGCAAAAGAGGAAGAGTGATCCGCTTTTGGAACTTCCGAGATAGCCCGGGAAAACGGTTGACTTTGTCGTCCTCTTGCTAAACCTCGAAACCGTTATCCATGTCTGAATCGGTATCAGATTCAGTGCCATACAGAGAATCTGCCCCCTACTTCCGACCGTAATCACCTTCCCAATCTTCGGTTGTGGAGGTTGTCGCATCCATGGTAAAACCATTGGTTGTTTGCACTGGAGAATCTTGCTGACATCCTGGGTAATAAGACCTTGTTAAGAATCGCCTTTTCCAGCCATTCTTTTCATTTCTATGCTATGGTATGTCCGATGGTAGGGGAAAGAGTTCGGTTCATTCACCTTGTCTACCTTGGTCGGATTCGGCAAAGCTAACAGACTTCGCCTGGTTACTTCATTGAACAGCTTTTGAACCTTTTCTCTTTTGAAGGAGTAGGTCTTGACAGGCTCTGCTCTGACTTTCTTGTTTCACCGGTCTTTTACTCTTCTTTTGTGCTTTTCCTTAGTGACCACATAAGATCAGGACTCTAGGGATGAACGAAATGCCTTCTCTTACTCTTTAGTCAACATGTGCGAAGCGGATAGTAAAAAGCTCTATACTAGACGCGAGTCGTTGGTGGAATAGGACTTTGTTTGCCTTACTTGACTATATAACTACATAACTCAAACTCTGATAGGAAGTAGCAAGTCTCAGTGAAAGCGGGAGTTCCGTAATTCACGGAGCGAATCATCTTCTTAGCCAGCCAGTTGCGCCAGAAGTCCAAGACTCGTTCTCACTTGTGAGTCAAGTATGCCGAGTGAGTCCATGTCTTTCTCCTTCGCTATAGCTCTCCTTCTCATTTCGAGCCTAGAATATCTTCAACAAGATATATGTCTATCCAAATCCATCCAGTTCGAGCTTTCTCAAGAGATTAGCCAATAAAGAAGGTCAAAAGCTAGGGCAGGAAGCACTCGTCTGAGAATGAAACTTTCTATGGCATTGGGCCTCTCCTCATGCTGTAAAGTGGGAAAGACTCCATCAAGTAAGAGGGGGTTGGTTGTTTTCAAGACTCCTGCTCTCTCACTGGCTAGCTACTTTCCTGGCCTAAAAAAAGGGGAACTCAATAGCAGTTTCAAGAAGAAAGCAATATGACATATATATGTCAAGCATGAATCAATCTATCTCTCTTTATATCTGTCTATAAAAGCAATTAAAGACCTACTACTCCTTCAAAAGACAAAAGGATCGAAAGTCCTCCCAAGTAGAATAAGCGACCAAAGAACCCAACCAAGCTATTCTCCTTGACCCGAAAAAGCAAAAAAGTCACGACAATTGAGCAGGAGAATGGGAGGAACCCTACTCTAATCTGAGGTATCTGCCCTTTCTAGGATAGGATCTTTTTGGTTTCGCTGTAAATAAGAAGCTCCGTGTGTTCGCCAGCGCGGAGATGGGAGAAGTTTTCTTTTTCTTCTAATGCGGCCCTGTGCTGTGCCAAGCATATGGAACTATAGGGGTTTTTCTTTTTTCTTTGAGTGAGTGGGGTTCTTTGAAGTGATTAGAGCAGAAGGAAGATCAATCCCTGGATTCTTCCCTGCGAAGGCGAACGATAGTGAAGGTATCAATGTCAGCGGATCGATCTGACAAAAGAGAGCCAAATCTTGGATAGAAACATAGAAACCAAGTCTTTTGGCTTATTCTGTACTGAGTGTTCCGTTCCAGTAGTTTAGTCTTTCTTTCTGCCCAAATTGCTTGCAGCATATGGAATGGATGAAAACGCTATTCGTACTTCATATACCCCCAATCTATGCTACGAGAGTACTGAATGAGAAGTTGACGTCCAATTTGCAGTCCGAAACATGCCATTCCAGTAATATCTGACCCTAAACCCTAAACCCTAAGATGCTTTTTTGCACAGGAGGTAATGTCACGCAAGTCTGACACTCATATTGGAAGGGACTGAACTCCGACTATGGCTGATGGTCCACGCATCAAAGCGCTTCTTTTTTTTCTGAAAAAGCGATGTTTTTTCATATTTCACACCTCTTTTATCAGATTCAAAAACTACTCTTTTTTCATATTGTATGCTCCCGAACTAAACTCAATCGTAGGTTTCGCTGCCCGGAGATAGTCTCAACTTCTTCTTCTCAATCCAACAAGAAAGCAAGGAGTAGTCCCTGTGGGGCAACCAGCCAGCAAAGGATAGGGCTAAGGATCTGGGTGGGGTTTGACCAGCGATCAGGAAGCGGTCAAAGTTCAGACCGAAGCTGGTAACTCCACTGGTGGAGATCGCGCTGAGCAGAATCAAATGGAGCTTGGCGAGAAGCTGACGGCTCGTGGACGGAAAATCGCTTCACTTCATCCGTTCCTCTCCCGGGGCAGGGATAATCCATCTTCGTTCCTCTCCTTCCAACTCATCAGTCTACTTCGTTCCTCTTGCTTTGCTCGACTTCACAGGTTCGCCTCTCCTTACTCTACTAATGAAGGTTAAGGCGAGTGATCCCTGCGGATCACCTCTTCGCTTCGCTACGCGCCTATGATCACCTTACGTCGGAGGGCCGAGATAGATGATTTGGAAGGATCTGCCTATGCTAACACCGGAGTGGGGTTTCAAGAGGGGAAATCAGTTCTTGTGCATTCGACCTCAGTGAAAGGGATATGGATAGCTCAATCCATCAGGTAGAAGTTTCGCACCTCTATACTTCTCTGACTGCCTTCTTGGTCTGGTCGATCTGGACGGACGATCAATCTCTTTTCTTTAATCAGAGGAAGATGAAGACCTGCGCCATCTATCTTTGTATTGGATCCCCCAGCCAATGCCAGACATTACGGATCCGGCCGGGCCGGATCGAGAGAGATAGAGATAGTCGATCAGTAATCCAAAAAGGGATTTCAATGGTTGAGTTGTTCAGTGCGATTCCTACCATCCATGTTTAGATATCTCTCTCCGAAACTTCAAAGAAAATGTTCCAAAAGAAAGAGAAAAAACACTTTTCGTAGGTGTATGTGCTTCAGAAACTTGTCTACAAGTCCAACTGCAAAGTCAATTCAATTGAGGGTCCAGTGTGTGCGAGATAATCACTCCTTTCTTTAGTATTTAGAACATCAACTTCATGCGTGCCTGAATTATGTGTCAATTTGACACCAGGGTCAGTGGCCGGGCGGGCCGCTTTGGCACCAAATCCCTATCCCTCTCTCAGAGTTGTCTAGCATACAACTCTCTTTACTCAGTCAAATTTGATCGATCCGCTTTCTCTGGCAAGAGAAGAATGTGAGAGACCTAACTCATATTGATTCAGATCAAAATTCTGAGAAAGTGGTCTCTTTGATCAACGCCCCATCCAGATTGAATCATCCACATACGAGACAAGAAAAGTCATGTCCTTTCCTGTCAAAACTAGACTTGGCAAACTTCACCCAATGTGATGGAGAGCGAGCTAACGGCTAATGAGAGGTGTAACTGATTTTCATAGTATAAGCTTCGCTGCGCTCTCCTTGCAAATAAAGCTCACGATTTCTTTGATATATGAAATCTTTCTTTTATGGATTTCTTTTCTTCAACTCCGCTCGCCTTTCTTTTTCAAAGCAGTCAAAATGAAAATCCTTAGAACTCAGAGAAGAAATCCGGTGCGTAGCCTTTGAAGCAGTAAAGTAGGGTCCTCTCACTACTCTTTCTCCGGCAATAGGCCAATAGGCAGGCGCTGCTCCCAAATTGTCTTTACTCAGATCTTCTTGCTTGAGCTGTGGAGTTGAAAAAGTATGAGAAATGAAAAGGCTGGTCTTCCTTTTCTTATGGGGAGATAGCGAAAACCGGACAAGATCAAGAATCTGCCAGTGAATTACTCACCTCAAAACCCAGTTACTTACTCTGAGAAAATGAAAGTTAGGGCAAGGCGGAATCAACTACTACAATTAGTGACTTTGACTTTGCGCGATAGGTTCAAATTTGCTTTCAATTCAGTGGAGAAACCTTAGCCGACTTCGAATGCTAATGAAAGGTCAAAGTGAAAGGAAAGGCGACTTGGCAATGATACAAGAATTGCAAAGGCAATGGAACCTTCTACCAGGATAGGGCAATGGCGAAGACACAAGCATCTCCTTATATATATAACAAAGAAGATAGCGAAAAGCGCATCCAAAAGCCAATTCGACAACAAAGATGCGACTTAGCACACGGGGAAACTGCGAGATAAGGTTGAGAACCAATGGTTCACAATAGCCAGTTTCATGAATTTCCACTGACTTCACCGCTACGGAAAATGCTGATAGACCCCCACCCCAATCCCCATACCGTGGAGTGCTGTAAGGCTTGGACAGATTACAGGAGATCAAAAGGGAAAGCATAGACGGAAATCGGAGACGAATTAGACTGCTCCCAAGGCTTCGAACAAGGGATGAGGTTACTACGCACCTCGTCACCCGCATCAAGGAATTCTTTCTCTTTCTGTGTTGCTTACTGCTGGTTCAAAAGTCCAACGTGTTCAGATAAGTGGAGTCAATGTGTATTTCCTGAACAACTCTGAACAAGGTTGTTGCTAGTTTGTTGATGAAGATGGACAGCTATCTGGCGCATTAATCAGGTTGAGTTGAAGAGAAAGGCCATCATAAAAATGAGGTAGCCGACATCCACACAGGAAGTCCAGAAGCTAGTTGGTCGAGTGGCCACACTTAGTCATTTCTTGTCGAGATTGACCGACCGATGCTTGCTTTTTTTTCTGAAAGGCCCCAAACAAGCCCAAGGAGTTCCTTTCGATATCTGGAAGAGTGTAAGGGGAAGCTTTTGATATGCTGAAGGCATACCTTGGGTCAAACATGTGTTTCGGAATGCTGACCTCCCCTTCTGCAATTGGTATGGATCCCATTCCCTCCATCGGAGGGTCATCAAAAACCATGAAGAGGACCAAGGGAGAGCCATCCGGAATCCTTATTGGAGAGAGGGAAGGGTTTCCCAACTCAATTCTTGCCCTCGTCGATGCCTTCATCTTCTTCCGGAACGCTTGAATATCTTTCTCCTTTGTACCATGACGTGAATAGAAGCTTTCAGTTTTCACAAGAAAGTCTAGATGTCCGAATCTTGCTCTTGCATTTCGTGTAGTCAGCGGGAGAGGCGCGTAGCGCTTCGCTATCGCTCGCCTTCTCACCCTCGGCAGAGTAGTATGGACGGAACACTTCACCAGAGCCCGATCACTTCACTCTCAAGAAAGTAACGAAACCTTTGCGCTGCAGCTCAGAAAAGCATTTTCCAATCATCACTCACGCAAAGGATCCATACAATCACCAACCCGGACATGGGAACGTAGACTCGCTTGGATGCTCTTTTCTTTGAGAATAGAATGCACACGGGATAAGCGAGAGGCCACGCATATGACCGATCCTCCTATCCCTCCTAGGTCACGGAAGCCAGGGCTCTGCCTCGGGTTAAGGATCGAAGTTATAGCTATAGAGTTGGATAGGGCTTGCAACGAGTTTAGACCGTCTTTGAAGTCGCCGGAACGGAATCCGAAGGTAAGCATACGCCGAGCCAGGTGAATCATCCACATCGATAGCTAGGCCTGCTATTCGGGATCGGCTATGTCAATATATCAGTACAGGGATACCGACTGGCTAGGGGCCACAACCAACAACCCAGCCATGTTGTGACTCCAACTAGATCTTGTGGTAGACTGCCCTCCGTTGGACCGCTTGGGCAACTCACTCGTGGGGCATGACATCCCACAATTTCTCAAAGATTTGCTGCATTTCCTTCTCACAAAGTATGATGTGTATTGGATCCGCTCTTCAACTAGCATGAAGACGATTCTCTTCTCTACGCGCCTTATTATCAACAAAGAGAACCCCCCACCCTGAAGACTACCAAGCCCTCTCGAAGAAGTTCTATGATAGAAGCTTTCAACGTACACCCGGGGAAAAATATTTCACTCACTGAGAAGTGAAAACCTGTGACTATATCGTCCTGAAGACGGATGCGACGGGAAGAAGTGGCATTGAGAAGTGTTGCTGACTTTACATTGAGGTTTCGGCATAACAAAGCTTGCACTGTCTTTTCACACTTAGGCGAGCGGAGCGAAGTTGCTAATGATTCTACTACGGTGCCGCAAATTCGCAAGCTGATCCTAAGTAATCGTTGTTGTTCATTGGATTCCGGAGGAACTACTTCGTTAGGATTGGGGAATTGCTATGATTCTTCCTGAATAGACTTTATTCTCCCGTCGAGAATGACTTTTAAAGTCTGACCTAAACTCTTCCGATTGAATATGAGAAATCCTATAAAACAACGAGCTACTATCATTTCTTCATTATAGATTGAGATCTTCTTCGGACTTGATGCACAAATAGATGGAATAGCAGCAAATAGCATCTTCGTTGAACTCAATCTCATTGGGAAAGGTTATCCGTATCTATCTTTCAGCAACGGAACGGGATAAGTGAAAAAGAAAGAAGAGAACGAGAACTTAGTCTTTGGTCACTCTCCCGTAGTTCTCTTTAACCTTGAATGCAATTTCTAGATTCGACAGCAATAGTCCCTCGGACTCGAAAAGTCATAACGAAAATGGCTGATCCAATAGCAGATTCCGCAGCTGCCACTGTTGGAACTAATGAAGCAAATGATTGACCCATCATATCATCCAAAGAAATGGAAAAGACCAAAAAGTTCGAATTGACAGCTAAAAACATTGATTCAATTGACATTGACATAATAGGAAGATTTCGTCTATTAAGAAGGATTCCCCGAAGACCTAAAAGAGAGATGATCATAGAAAATGTGAAATATTTGAGAAGATCCATTTCGGAAACGTTGAATGTCAGAAAAATGAAAATGATGTGAGGCTTAGAAAGAAGTCCTGCGTCAGAGAGTCAGAGCATGATCAATCTTCTGAAGATATAGAAGAAGATGATGTTGATCCCCATTTTTCTCCTTTTTTTCTCTTACTCCCCTCAAAAAAAGATGCTTCCTTGGCCGTGTGGAACATGGATGAGCATTCTTTCATTCCTACAAGTGATCCTACTGGAAGAAGTGTTATATGAGGACTTCGAGAGAAAATCTCTAATGTTCCTTTCAATTCCTCGTGAGACACTGATTTCTCCGAAACAAGAGATCAAAGTGATTTGACTCATTTTCCCAAGAAGTCGACGGTCTTACACCATTGGGATACTTCGAAGAATATGGAGTACATATAGGAGACACCAGTGCTAGAACCTTTTCTCGAGATATCTTCCAAAATGTTAGGGTCGTTGCTCCGGATCTTGTTCCCCCGGTGCGAAAGCAGTTGGTTCCGTAGTTTGAGAATTCTGCTAATCCCAAGTATTCCATCTCCATCATTGCATATCAAAATAAAAAAGTAAAAAAGAAAAGGCATAACCAGAAGAATTGTGTCAAAAAAACTCAATTTATCCGGTTGAGGCATTCTTTTTTCATCACCCTCCAGACAGAAAAACACTCCTTCCTTTGATATCTTCAATTTCTCGATCCGTGCAATAGAAAGCGATCTAGAAGGAAGTTGGTCTCCCACCCCCTTCGTTCTCGCGTCAGGCCTTCTTCCAGAATCCCCTGAGAGAGCTAGGCAGGTTAGAGATTCAGAAGGAGAATCTTCGACAGAGATCGTTCCGTTTAGCAATCAATTAGAATTAGATCCCTACTGACTGACTGAGCTTGAACCGCCGTTTGATGCAACTCTTTCTTGATACGATACATCTTCAAGCATCTCGTAGTTTACCATCAACAGTTCCAACATGGATAAGGACTGCTGAACATGGATAGAACGAGAGTCGAACTCGCATGTCTCTCTTTTCCTGTTAGTGAGGAAAAACCCTATCTTCCTTGACCTTGACCTTGACTAGTAGGCATATCTTTTGACACCAATTACTGGAACCCCCTACTGAAAGAAGAGTTGAAGTTTAGACTTTTGCTTCTGAAGTCATATTTGAACCCTCTGGTATCCCGACTGTCGCCGACCCATTTCGGGTCACACAAGGCTAAGCTCCTTGGCAAGGACTACCTCACTTGACTAGAAAAGCAAAGGTCTATTATCTATGAGAATTCTTGTCTCACTTTATCTCTTCCTATTGAAATGAAGATCGTTTACTCATTTTATAGAAGAGATGAGCTCCGCGAAACATCTTCTTGTTCGTCCGTTCCAGGTATTCAATTATGTAGCTCTTTCTCCTTTCAAGTATGAAATGAACCTCCCTCGTTCGGGTATAGAGTTCTCATAAAGGCCAATTCACAACTTCTTCGGAAGCCTCCGACGCAGAATTCAAACTCTTTCACTCTTCTCAGCATATTGACTCAGTCTGCTAAAAAGTCAGAGTAAGAGCGAATCAGCTTCAAATTCAAGAAGAAAGAAAGTAAGGCGGAGCAAGCCAGATGAAAAAAGAAAGCCGGGTTACGAGCTAGCTGATCTTAGTGCCCTGTAACCCAGTTTCAGCCATAAGCTAAAGTTCACTTCCAGCCTTAGCCTTCTATCTAGAACCACCAGTGACTTCCCTTTCCTATGGTGATCTCTTTTTGTCCCATTGAGAGATTGACTTCTGGACATGTTTTGCCTTCAATGGCGGTATAGAGGACATCCCTTCGAGGGTGGACCGAGCTGACGATATAAGGGCTTTCCCGTTCTCCCGTTGAAAGGGTTTCCAAGCCTGGAAAAAACGCTGAAAGCCGGATTCTCGCCTATGGTTAGGAACATGACACATCAATCCTTTATACGGTCTCGACCACTTTTTTATCAGCAGAACACGAAGCTGGATCCTGTTCTTTCTCTAAGTGCTAGATTGGGGAGCTTTATGCAGCAGACGTCTAACGGAACAGAAGGCGCAGCTTGCGATGTCGGCGAAAACATTGCAACGTTTAGATGTCGACCTTGATGTGAGTAGACCTTCTAAGATCCCGTAACCTGTACGAACACAGTCAATTGCTTCGAAAACAGGAAACCCCAGAAGAGAGGTCGGCGGGACTAAAAGCCGAGTGGGGAAGCAGCTCAAGAGAAAGAGCATTAGGATGAGGATCGGGTCTAAGACCGAGATCACGTTATCTCTTTGTTGCGAGTTCCAATGAAGAAGTTTCCGAAGACCCGGAAGCGCAATGTCGGGGATGTTCCCTCGTCAACTAGTCGAGCTCAATTTCATCGAGCCTCACCCTTCTCTACTTTGACTCAGTATCTTAGTATTCTATAGAATATAACATAGTGAATATCATAGTCTTCTATATTCTAGAATATAGAAGTCTAGTATCTAACAAAGATAAGCGGTACAAAAAAGTAGACTTTATCTACCCTAAGCAAGAGATGAAAGGGGATAAGGATGAAGTTCTTACATATCCAAAAGACTGTGATAGAATGCGTTTTTTGAAAATGATCTCAAAACCTTCTTTCTTATTCTCCTTACCATTCACTCATTAGTGAGTTAGAAAGAGTATATGAGACAGTGAAAAAGACAGAAGTAGCTAGGCTATAGTTTGTGTTCCGCGAGTGAGACATTCCCTTATTCTTTTCTCGCATAGGAGCTGCTAACTCTTTTGAAGGTTTAGAATAGCAATGGAAGACCTTAGGACTTCACTTCAGGGGCCTTAATCTATATAGAATAGAAGATAGAGACAGGGTTGAGAAGCACCGGGGAATGCTGAAAGGCTTTCAAACAAACTTGCTGGACTTTTCAATAATCCTTCCTTGGGAAACTTTCAAACTATCCTAGAGCCCGCTTTTCAACTGGCTTGCTATAACCCGCTTTCCTAAGCTAAGAGGTACTTCACTAGCTCGCTCGCTTGAAAAAAAGAGGAAAAGATCATATTCTGAAACTGTGAAAGGCAAAGAAAAAACACTCCAATCACAAGGAAAATAGATCCACATTCGGGGTCAAGCATTTCTGTCATAGGGGGAACTCCATCTAAGGAAAGAGCTTAGTGAATTAGAGAATTCTCAAAACCTTCGGTATGCTCCTTTGCTTTGGACTTTTAGATCGTTAGCTTCTTTTCTTAGGAAGGAATGGGTTGAGCATAGCACTCTCACCCTTCAACCTATGAAAAAAAAGACGAGGCGCGTAGCGAAGAACTCGCTTTCGCCAGGCACACAAACCAAGCTTTGAGAGTCATAAGATGAGGGGTTCCTGCGACTTGAAACTCAGCCTGATGATCTATTTCAACAAGGCTTCGTGAATAGCCAGAGCATGTTGCTGACGATCTACTGAAAATCTATATTACTACCACCATGTTCAGGAACAGGATGGATTCTTCCCAGTAGGTGTTCACTCTGCCAGGCACAAACCGATCCAGTTCTTCAGCAGCTGTGAGGTGAGTGAGAAGCGCAGAGGTGGGTCGATCACATGTAGCTATTTGTTTGAGGAATCTCTCTCTTCTCTCCCATCTAAAAAGTAGTCAAGTCAAGTGGATGAATTCCACTATAGTGGCTAAAAACCAGTCCAATCTTTCAGGGTTCGTTGATTCCTCAAGTTTCGTTGCTGAGTCAACCTCTCGTTTAGCCCTTCCTCCAACAGCTTCAATAGCGTAGGTTCATTTTCCTTGTACTTAGGCCCTTACTCCCACAACATATGAAGATTCTGAGGATTCATCTTTTTTCACTCCTATTAACTTGAAGGGTGAAAAAGCACAAAGTGCTGTAGGAGAGTGAGCCATTCAAGAGCGGATAAGGCTAAAAGAGCAAAAGCAGGGCTTGGCTTATTCTATTCATCTGCACCACCAGACAGAGATTCGCCTCGTTCAGCTAGCCGGATGTCCAATCAAGAAGAAAGAATGGATAGCCTTGAAAAAAAACAAGGTCTTCAATAACTCCTTCTTCTCCGCCTCTATACTAGTTCTTCTTTTCTTCTTCAAGAAAGAATTCCAATTCTCCCGAATACCACGCCGAGCCTCTGCCCGCTCGTCACTCTTATCTTAGTACTGCTAAGACCCAGACTCGTAGGAAAGCCAACCCGACACACATACATAGGAGGGCTTACCAAGCATCTGATTCTCTAGTCGGTACATGTTTTTAGGATACCAGAAGCAGTGTTTCTTTCCGTTTCCATAGTGAAGTCAATATATCGAGCAAGAGGCACATCAACATCATCGTCTTAGAGGTTTGCTCGCCGAGCTTCATCGGGTTTCCATTGGTTGGCTAAGATCAAATAGGCATATGAATGATTGGATGGAGAAATCATTCTTCTTCTGACGAGTAGAACTTACTACTCGCGCCTATCCGTGGACCAGTTCAAAAACAGATTGGAAAGCTTTTTGTGACTCTCCATTACGGGTTCTTTCCTCCACTCCATGCGAGGAAAATGACTCCCATACCGTACCTACTGAAACAACTGATGCCCACATACGTGATTCCTGACAAAGTTCTCACACATGTGACCAAACAAGAGCTCACCAGCAAGCCATCCTAGTTGTTGAGGAATCCTCTCAAGAAGAGCAGCTCATCAAGGAAGGCAAGCGGTTCAAAGTGGTCATCCAAAAAGTGGCTTTCAAGGGAGTGTTTTCTGAGGGCTTAATGCCGCTTCGCTCTCTTTTGCTACGCGCCTGAGATTCCTTTCTATACGAAATTTTGGAGAAGCAAAGCAGAAAAAGAAAGAAGGTCTAAAGCTAGAAATTGGTGAATCGGTAAAGATACCCACGATTTTGACTAGAAGGAGCTCTTACTGTTTTCGTTGCACTAGATGCTATCGAATCGGAGTGTTTCCTGGAGGGACTAATAGAGGGCGCAGCTCAGATTGATGCAGAGAGGAGTAGGTGCATTGAGAAATCCGATGTTAGCAAGAACTGGTACGAATGGCATTGATACATCGAATGCCCTCTTTGACGGGGTTGTGCAAGAAGCCAATTATTCGACCAGTGTTGATGCTATCGAAGAAGAAGGAAGGCTCAGACTACAAAATTGACTGAGAAGCATCTGTCTCATTCCTTTCTTTGTGAATGTCGCGGCTGAGAGAATCTGCTGCTCTAGAGGAAGGATCAAGAGTTCAGCTAGCCACGCACACGAGGAGGATTCATCTTTCAACAGCATTTCCGATCTTAGCACTTTCGACTTCTCATAGAAGAAATCATCCAATCATTTTTTCTCGTCTGACTTCTCGCTCTACCTTAACTTCCTTTTCATATCGCTCCGCGCCTCACCTTCCCACTCGCTCGCGGTTCAATCCTACCCTGATTAGGCACACCACTGGTTGGTGGCTTCAATCCGCTGGAGAGAAGGAAAGGATGGTCTTTGGTAAAGAGAGCTTGACAGGGGCTTTTCTTGTTAGTAAGTAATCACTCAATTCATTCTTTCACCTCTCTTTTATTTCCAAATTTCTGAACATCTATGATATAGATGAATGATCTTACTCATATGTCACAACTGTCCTGTGCTTGACAAGTAGTCCAAATCTCCGGGAACCAGACCTGAAATCGAGGCAAGCTGTAGTGCCAAACCGGTCTCGAGTCAAGTAGCACGCTGAAATGTGTAGTGTCGAGTAGAAACCCGGAGTCCGCTAGCACTCACTCTAACTGTTGGAAGGAACACTGGTTTTGAAGTTCCCGTATATATCTATTCTCTTGCTGCAAACAGTGAATAGTCATTGCCGTACTCTTCTTTACTGAGCGAGCCAGGAACCCGAGAAGCAGATCTTTCTTCTCTTTGTCGCTTAGCTTTCTTAGAACTCACAGAAATTCTGTGGATGCCTCTTCACCCTTCACTTATGATACTAGTACAAACAGAAATGTTTGCCTTCTTCTTTTTCTGCTTTATGCCTTCTGTCAAAGTCTTATCTTACTCAAAGAAAGATAGAAATTGGATGAAGAAGTTTTTCACACCGGATTGACCGACAAAGACCGTCTTCTCTGCATCTAGATCGATTCCTATCAAATACCAGATATTCCGCTTCCTTCCCCCATCCACCGCCCGTGGTTTCAAAGCATTTCAATAAGACAATACGGGGTGTGGAGTGAGCCTAGAGTATAGGCAGAGGGTAGGCGCAAGGGCTTCGCTTCGCTTGCTTCAATATAGCTCACCTCTCCAACTCAGTCGACTTCCCTAGCGTTCGTCGCCTGCGGATCACCTCTTCTCCTCTCAACTCATACTGAGGGAAACTACGACATTAACCGAGGATGAAAGAGAGCTTTCAAATACCCACATTACCAACATACCAACAAAGGCTCGAGAGACCTCGATCCGATTCAAAAATATGCCTTCAACCCTGACATCGCGATTTCATATATAGAAAACCCTGGTGATGGTTATGATCTCGGCATCAAAGAACACAACGATCAGTGCCCGCCATCCTCTCCTACCTATGTCCAATCAGCCATGGACATCGTCAAGCATTCAAACAACTATTCTCTTCTTAACGAACTCCTCTTCACATCAAAACAAACGAGAAGACGAAGTGAAGGAACAGCGAAGCTACGATGTGACCGGAGGAAAGCCGTGAAGCTAGACTTGTCTTTATTCATAAGCTTTTAGCTTATAGTCTTTCGACAAAGTCAAAGTTTTTGAAGAAAGAAGATGTGCTAAATCGTTCTCTATCGAAAAGTAGTCTAGAAAATCCACTTGAGCAAGAAAAGAAGACGACTCTCAGTATGCTGACCACGATAAGAAGTCCCTAGCTCGTGGTATCGGTCCTAAATTACACGACGGGAACTCCTACTACTGAGATTTAGTCTACCTACGTCATTCTTTCATAAGAAAATTGACCACGGTCAAGCCTAGTAGAGCCCCTAGTCCGGTATATATTTAGTAAGTAAGTTCTCACAAAGATCGTTCACCATGCTATCTTTCTCACAACTAAAAAGATATTTACCACAGAAAGGAAGGGAAAGCGAACCACAGAGAAAGTCAAAAGTCAACTCTTCCTGATCATTTCAAAATGAATAGAATATGTCGATGACAACAACACTTCTCTTTCCTGTTCAATTTATGCCCGTGGGCATCTTCCTGCTACTAGTGATTCACTTTGCATTCAATCCATGGCTCGCACGCGATATGCTCTAGCGAGTGTCTATCATGAAGCCCCTTAGTTAAGGTAAATAGCGCTATTACTTTGACTTTCTTCTTGATTCTTGCAAAGATAACAGCATATTCTGGGCAAGAAAACCTAAAGACTAGCAGGTCGCTACGCGCCTCTACTTCCACCGTGGCAGCTAAAGCTAGAGTCTTCTATAGAAATTTGGCTGATTCCTCGCCTCTCTTGGCTTCGCATAAGCTCACATTCTTCGATTCCTCGCCTTAGCTGCAAGTCTATTCACAATTTCAATTGCCCCTAAGAGCGTATTCTAGATTAGTGAGAGTCGTCAGCCTTTCATGTGCAGCATAGAAAACTCTCTGTATTCTATTCCATCGCTTCGCGCCGCATCAAGACCGACCCTTGAAAAGATCACATAGTTGCCCAAGTTTTTGACTTTAGTAACATCTAAGACATCAGAAAGCACTATTGTGCCAGCACCTACATTTTGAAGAACTACTTTCCCAAGATAATTGACAATGGAGAGTACCCGTATACAAAAAAGTCCAGAGTATGGAGCAAATGAAACAAAGGCATGGGGATCCCGGTTACTTGTTGCTGTATCAGAGTACCTTTTTTAGCATACATTTCATTTTGAAGAGGCAGATTAGGAACCGGTCAAAGCAAGATGAAAGAGAAATGAATAATGTTGAGCTGTATATACTTGCTTAATGAAAAATGAAAAAAAGATTTGATTACGATGAAAAGGAAAAATCCAATTTGAGGTTCTTGGTTCACCATAAGATCTTCGATCCCTGTGCTAAAAAATGATGTAGGCGCGTAGCGGCAAGCCTGACACTTCATTTTTTTTTGGGGGGGGGGGTGTGGGAAAGCTGCTGTCATTCTTTGGAGCCCGGTTCTCTTTATCTTCGAGCTTTCATTCCGCCCTTGAAAAGGGTCAAGGGCCTACTAATTAAGGCGAGTGATCCCTGTGGATCACCTCAATCCACTTCTTTTTTCTTTCATATACCGCCCCACCAATAGATAGAGACAAATGGGAATAACCGAACCACGTCTACAAAATGCCAGTACCATGCAGCTGCTTCAAAGCCAACGTGATGCTCCTTGGTCAGATGACCAAGATATTGGCAAATACAACATATGATCAAGAAGAGAGTACCTATAATCACATTAAAACCATGAAAGCTAGTTGCTAAGAAAAAAGTAGAACCATAAAGACTATCCGAAATAGTGGAGTGTGCTTGGTAATATTCCATTCCTTGAAAGCCAGTGAATACTAGAGCCAGTGAAACGGTAGCTACTAAAGCGTAAACTGCCCGTTTTTCCTTCCCCGCGAGTAGAGCATGATGAGACCAAGTTACGGCAGCTCCGGATGATGGGAGAATAGGAGTATTAAGAAAAGGGATTTCCCGAGGATCTAAAACCCCAATCCCTTTTAGGGGCCAAAGACCTCCGATATTTACCGTTGGTGCCAAAGAACAATGAGAAAAAGCCCAAAAAAAGCAAAAAGGAACATAACCTCCGAGACTATGAACAGAATAGAACCGTATCGAGGTCCTAATTGTACAGCTTTTGTATGATGTCCTTCCAATGTGGATTCACGTAGAACATCGCGCCACCATACGAACATGGTATATAGGAGAAAGATTAGGCACAAACTGAGAAGTGTTGCACCCCCTTGAAATGGGTGCATGTACATCACACCTCCTACGGTGGTTGCCAAAGCTCCGAGTGAACCCGAAAGAGGCAATGAACTTGGATCTACCAAATGATAAGAATGCCTAATAGATTCCATTATGAACTACTTTGAACCGGTTGTCTTGAAACTCCCCTTCACCCCCACCCCCTCCAGTTTGAAAGAAGTGGGCTTGGTCTCATTTGTTTGATATCTGACTGGACAGGAAGGTATAGTTCTTTGATTTCATTTCTCGAAGCCCCCCTTTGGAGAAGAAAGAGATATTAGGTGGGTGGTTTACTCAACAACTTTGATGCTATGGGATGGGATGGTAAACTTTTTCATTCGTCCCGGCTCTTCTGATGTTTTGAAGAAAGAACCGGGCACGTACGCATGCGTCGGTTCATTCGGGATGCTCTCTACCGTTGGGTTCTTAAACCGAGATGGTCTTTCGCTCTTTGCTCACATAAAGAAGCCTGACTCAATACGAGACGATGGAGCTCTGTTCCCCTACAACGATCTCTTCGAAAAATAAGTGAACACTTTGCTGAGGAGCGAAGCGAAGTTAGTACTCTAAGCTGAGCAACGAGTACTAAGACGAGTAGGAAAGGGGACTTAGTGAGCGGGGCGAAAAAAAATTGATCAGATGTTCGTTACTCGTTAGCATAAGATCTTTGGATCTCTTTTAGATAGAGTTGGGGCCGTTCTTTTTTCAATCCACACCTACTCTCTCAAGAAATTTGATTTCCATAAAATCCCTTTCCGGGTGAGTGTTGTCAATTTCTTCCCGCTTCTCATTTCAAAAGTTGAAAAATGCTTCTTTTTCTTTTTGAAACGATCGGTATCGCTTTTTCCAAGTCCGGATCAGAATCAAGAACACTCTGAAAAAGAGCAAAAATGTTGTGTTTCAGCCAATTCTCGAACTTGAGTAATCTAGAATCTTCTTTCTGACTGAGAGGGAGCTTGATCCAGTTCTTTTTTATCTCCGCGCCTTTTTCTTTTCTTCTTTCAGAAGAACCACGCTATTTTCTCGAGTCTTGTAATACGCTGAATCAGTGAAGACTCCAAGCTTTTCTTTTGTTGTATTTCATATGTAAAAACTACGTAAACTTCGCTATCGCTCGCCTTCTCTTTACTCTATCTTTGTATATTAATCTCTTAGCCATATATGCTATCCCTAGAAAGAATCCTATTACCTTCTAACTCTACTTCCCGCCCTACCAAGAGTACGACCAACGCATTAGCGAGGGCTTCCCTCCATCTCCTCCCGGATACCGATGGAATACATCAGTTTTTCATTCTATGTATAGACTTTCCTATACGATTTTGTTTTGGTTTGAAAGGCAAAGGCTCTCATAGGTGGTTACTCATTTCCCACGGTTGAGCTAGTAGACTTCTACCGAGAAGAGGAAGAAAGACCTCTGGACCCTTCTGATCGAGTTGAGTTCTTCTCTTGAGAATGATGTCCGAGAAAACTACGCTTTCGTTTTGATCCGGGAAGGAATTTGCTTTCCTGGAAAGTCAACTACCCCTCTTTAAGTTGAAAGACTTCACCTGGAAAGGTCCTAGCCACTTAGTCTTCCACTTTCTTGGTAAATGAAGAAGCAAACAAGCACTCCACACCAATCTTTTCTCGTGTTGATCGTGCCATGCTTTCCCCTGTTGCTGGCGGACCGGTCCATTCAACATGAAGTGAAGTCTATCTTATGAAAGAAGAATTGATGCAGACGATGTGAAAGAATTCAATCATGGTCTTAAGCCGGAGAGAGACCGGATGAACTATCCTTAATTCAAGCCCTGACAACTACTTCAAGAGCCTTTCCTTCCCCTATACGGAGATACTCTCTTGGTTGGGTAAAAGTGACTTTCCAGAAGAGGCAAGGAGCAGTAAGAGGCGCAAAGCGAAGAGACCAAGACTTTGGTTTGAAAAAAGCACTAGGGGAATGGGCAACAACAAGACGATGCTTGAATGTCTCCTTCTTCTTTTATCAATAGAGATAAGATAAAGCCGACCTCGCTAATCAACTAGGAAAGGCGATCAGACTTCTTGTTGCGGGTGATAAGAAAAGACAATGGGAAGAGATGCGCATTTGTAGAATTCTCGTAAGAATAAGTTTGCTCCTCACCTAGAAAGCTCTGCATGGATTGGTCTCTGACTCAGTCGACCCCTTGGATGATTGATTTGTTTCATGAATTTTTTCAGAGAGCCATGTCTACTCAAGCCGCAAGGTCATCTCGAACAACGGGCCGTGTTACCAGCCCACGAACCCCGCGCATCAAAGCACTTCATTTAGAAAGCCCACGGAGCGGAGTAACCACGGATGGTCTCTGAGTGTAAATAAGATTCTTCAGAAAATTCACCCACCTTATAGAATTCAAAATGAAACTACTAGGTTTTCCTGGGATTGAAATTGGAAACTGGCCTTAGCCGGCTGATCTGGTCACCCTTTTCTTTCCAATCTTGAAATGTTGAGAAAAGGGTGATAACTAGCTATGAGAGAATAAGAGAATATTCTCAGGTATTGGAATCACTCTTTAGCAAGGTTCTTTTCATACTCATGGATGGTATGACTAAGGAGTATGTTATGGCAGCTGAAGCTTACCTTTTAGGTAAACAGATCAGACGACTGTATAAGAAGTCTGGGGCGTAGGCAACTGCCTTGGCTTTCTTTGTTGCAGTGTTCGTCTTCGCTTATTCAATTATGGTGGTATTGACCGAAAATCATCTCATCAGAACATATCTGTTCGTTCCTGTCTCATTGACAATCAAGGGATTGATTTCCGAGGGTTATTCTATTCCATCGTTTCACCGTTCTCAAATTTCTCAGCGTGATTCTACGGCTGGGCTGATAGAAGGAATGCCTTCTATTCCGATTGCTTAGAGATTTCACTGGGCAATCCAGCAACCATTGAAACTGGATACCATCAAGTTTTTACCTCGTCAGTTTCAAGCACCTTCGATTTCTGGGTGGAGTTGCTTTCTTTCTCTTTTGAGATTGCTAGTTTTTCTATCCATGCTTTATAGAACATGCTTTGGCAGAATACGATAATAGGCTTTGTGCTCCTCAAAGAATCTCTATAGTCTAAGTGCTTGCCAGCCTTTGTAGAAGTACCCAGTGATCCAGTTGATGCCACTAAGGCGGAGAGAAGAGTTTCTATCGATAGGACCGTTGAAGGAGAAAGGAAAGAGAAAGGGTTTTTTGAAGGTCCTCTTCTACTCGTACTCGAGCTAGTTCAGTTCCATCTAGTTTAGTAAAGCAAGGTGATATCCGTAAACGGATATCCTAAGTGAGCGAATAGATTGTAGCTTAGTTCTCTTAATACCTTACCTCCACAATAGCGAAAAGAGAAAGAAGGGATTGAGTAAGGACAGGGTGCTCGTCAGAACAGCAGGAGGTTTTTGTTTTGAAAGAAGGAAACGAAAGCGCTATTCGTGGACTGAGCAAGAGAACTCATATAGAGAGAATAATATACGAGAGTTGATTAAAGCGATACAGATCGATTCGATAAGAGCTAAGATGGAAAGGCTACCTCTCACGGGTTGAGGGGGAATCTCTCTTTTGAGAAAGAAAGGTCTTCACTTTCTGCGGTGATATCCTTGGGCTAACGTGTTTCTGGTGGCCTGTTCCAAGGAGGGGAGATTTCTCACTCAACGGAAGTATGTTCTTTACCTGCTCCAGAAGACGGGTATGCTTGGAGCACGACCGGCCTACTCCCCTATGGAAGTAAATCATCGACTGAATGACCAAAAGTGTGATTTGCTTCCTAATCCCAGCTCCTATCAGCCAGCGCTTGGTAGGAAGACTCATCTATTTTGGACTATCACTCGTCCCGACATTGCTTATGCTGTGAGCGTGGCCAGTCAGTTCATGCATGCGTAAAGCACTCATCACCAGGATGCTGTTTACATTCTTCCTCGTTCGGTTCGTTATTTGAAGTATAGTCTGCCGCCCGGATTGTTAGACTCCAATCCATGGTCGTCTTGATGTGGCAGGCTACTGTGATGCTGATTGGGCAGGATCTGATGAGAATAGATGGTCCACAAGTGGTTACTGTACGTAAAAGGTGGTAAAGGTTACCAGGAAGAGTCAGAAGCAGAGTGTCGTTCTTCAGCTGAGTATGGGGCGCACATGCTACCTGTGAGCTTATGTGTGTTCGATTTCCTGAAGGAAATGAAAGTTTCCACTCCCATTCCAACACATTGTGACAATCAGGCGGCAATGAATCTTGCTACTTACCCTGTTTTTCATGAGAGGACCAGCCGAAAAGTAGATTGCCACTTTACTTTGTTCGTGAGAAAGTGGCCTCGAAGGTCTTATTGACTCCTTTTGTTCGTTCGCTCAGATGCACAACTAGCCGATATTCAACTCAAATTCAAGTCGTCCTCGACAAGAGCTATGTTGGGTAAGCCGGGCATGTGTGACATCTATGCTCCAGCTTGAGGGAGAGTGTAGAGAAAGAGTGATTTTTGACTGACTAAACAACCTTCACTTTCACTAGCGCTTCCCGGAAAATCCGTTTTTTGTCTTTCTACTCACAAGGCTAGGTCTTACACCCGAAAGAGTGTTTCACTTTACCTATCTTAACAACTAGAAACAGGCTATCACCGCTAATAGCAAAATTGACCCGGCTTACCCTTCTATGAAATGGAATGAAAGAGCTCTTAGGCTTGGATGAAAGAAACCTCTCTCTCTAACGAACACCAACTTTCAAACCTTCACAGGCACTCTGTTCTGTGCTGACTGAATTCCATTCCCCATAGTTGCTGTTGCTCCGTGTAACATACGAGTTGGGAATCTTCTTCTCTGCTATCTACCTCGCTTGATTGGGAGCCAGCTCATATGGACACTCGTCTTTCTATTTGTCCAGGGAATGAATCTAGAAACACTAAAGTCATAGGCCCGGCTTCGTCTTAGGAATCCACCGTCCATGAGTCTAGACTCCCTAAACACAGCCTGATTGTCTCCGAAAAGCGTACATTGTGCCAGGTTAATGGCAGTACGATGACAGCTAGACGCTTGTTATTTCATTTACGACAATCTGAATTCGGAGGTTGTAGATACTCCTTCACAGGTGGTCACTTTGAATTTGACAGATCCATTCAAAGAATCTATCTACATACAGATCCATCACAGGATCTCTGTTCTGTGTTTTTTGTCATTTTACTATGACTTTCTTCCCGTTCGTCGCTAATTTGTTTTCTTTCTATATGCTCACCTACTATCTTGCTTGGACTAGACTAAATATGACCCTCTCGATTCGATCGGGTCCCCTTCTAACATCTCCTTTTTAGTTTAGAACTCTGTTCACGCTTCATTTTTGATTCACTTCTCTTCTTCTTCGATTCTTTTCCTCGTTCTGGACTGCCTCGTTAGAAAGTTGCTGATTTGCCGGGGCTATAGTAGGCCGACCTTGGGATACTACTCTTCATTGTCCCCATCATAGATAGGGTTCCTGGTGCCTCGGTGACTGGCGTTGTTGGCTGGGTTTGATTCACCAAGGCGTTCTAGGTCCTCTATTCTGACTAACCTCCTGGGCGGGCCTATAGTAGTTCGCACCCACCCGGGGTTTGCAAACTGACGGCGAACCGAGTCTAAGAAGGATTCCTCTTATGCCGAACCTATGGTTCAACACTCAAGATTAGGGTAGGATGTAACCTAAAGGCTGACACCGGTTTAAGAGGTTTAGAAAGATTGCAAAGATGTGTGCTTGCTGCTGTATGCTTCCTGATTCTGATTAATGTCCGATGTTGCACTGCTGTATGCTGAATCAAGCGGTCCCGGAAAGAAGTGCGTACTGAGTGTAGTGCAATTTACTGGGTTCCTTAGCAGGCTATGTCTAGGTTCAGTACATGCATGAGGCTCAACACGGGTAGGCTTAATTAAGGGTGACCTTAGCGGGCTCTCGCCCTATATACCTCGTAGCCAGAAGACTAGTCGCTGGTACTGGCTAAGGGTGTGGGAGTTCACATCAGTACTTCGCAGGAAGGGTAAAAAAACCTCTTCTATTAAATGGGGCGGCTAAAAATAGCTATCTTTGAAAGAACCGACTTTCACCATGAAAGCCACTAGAGCTTCTTCCCCGTGCATGCATGGTAACAATGATTAGCACTTCCTTCCCATTCTTTTTTTCTAATCGATCGATCGGGCCTCCCCAGGGTAGCAAAGCTAGCTCTTCGTATCAGGCAGGTGAACTTGGCTACACAACAACTCGAACTTTAGCAGAGGATATAGAGTTCCACACCAATCCGCTTATATAAGATAATATCTAAACTTAGCGTACCTACAATCGCTTGCTTGATTGCCCTCTTGCTTTAGCTACTTACTCGGGAACTAGCTTCGCACCTACTTGTTGTGTCTCCCGTCATAAGACAGCCGGCCGATATGAGGGATTGACTTAGACGCAATAGCCTGTTTGAATAGAATCGTAAACGAAACCGCTCTATCGCTACACCCTGCCCGCTACACCTGTATTTGCAGTTTCCCCTCGGAAAGGGCTAACTTCATATACCCCCGCTGCCTATGAATCAGTGTGCTCCTCTACGGATTAGCCTGTCTGTTAACCTAGGGTAGAGAAAGTCTACAGAACTCAAGCTCCTAGCTTCAGAGCTCATCAACAGCTATAGAACTCTTAGCTACTGAGATACGAGAAGAGAAAATGCACTTTTGCATCTATATAAAACGTCAAAAGTCTGATTCCAGATGTGCTCTTACGAGGGAAAATTGGATTGCTAACTTTCACAGCTATGTCAGACGTAAATTCATCGATCTGCAAAGACCATTTCTTAGGGAAATTCCACTTTGAAACTTTCCTTTACTTCTTCTCCTTGACTATTCATTAAGGGCGAGCTCATCTCACTTTACATACCCTAAACCCTCCCCTTTCGTCTGTTAAGGTCAGTAACCCTTCGAAATTGGGCCCTTCTTTTGTGAAAGTAAGAAGTCATCCGGTTCTGACTGAGGACCAGATCCTCTACCTTACGGTTGAGAACTTCTACCCTAGGAACATTTCAGTCTCTCTTTTGCTTGACTAGGAGCTCTCCTGATAGTTGCTCTTCAGCTTTTTTCTGGAATCTGTTTCATATACCCCCAACTATCCAAGTCGATAGTAGGGTCTGAGGCATCACTTTCTCGATTTAAGTATTACAAATATCTTCAGCCCTTGTTGTCTTCTGATCTACGACCAGCCTCTACCCCACCTTTGACTCATGAGACGGAATCAAAATCGTGAAGCCATCCGTGCCAAAAACGAAACTCATCTCAGGAAAGGGGAAAGCAAGCGATGTCTATTTCCTTTGTCTCTGCCGAACTTTTGTTGTTGATGCCAAACGCCGCCTTTAAGGAGTCGTTGTCACCACCTACTGCAGCCGATGTTGCCGATTTGGCTTGCCTAGTTTCCCAGTTCTATTGACCGATGGGAGAATCAAAATATGATGAGAATTCCCCTCGCTCAACCATGGCTTCCTCTTCAAGATTCGACCCATTTCTCGATGCTGGAGCTTCCTCTGCAGCCTTGTCAGACGATTCAGCTTGATCTTTCGCCTTGTTCTTCACTGATTGTTCTCTGTCACCCTTCCCTTCAACGGATCTTGTCCAAGACCTGCGCTTTCGGCTTCTGGTCTAAGAGAAGAGAGTTCTGTTTAGCAAAGAAGCATACTGGAATGAGAAAGAACTTCAGTCAAGCGAACTCTCAGTGATGGAGGAATTTTCGGCAAGGTTACTGCTTTTCACAGGAGTAAGTAGGTCTCAAAGGTTCAAGTCAGGGGTCTGGGAAGGATTCATTCGAATGCACAGATTCAGTCCACCCGAATGGTCGAGTCCCAATAGATGGATCAAGCAAGTAGGGGCGCATTGGCTTCCCTTTCCTTGCAATGAACCGAGTTCGTGCTTTGGGATTCCTTCCATAGCCAGAAGTCATCACTGACCGAGACCTACAGCTCAAGTCGAGAGTCGAGATCACCAAAGAAATGTAGTAGATAAGGATGATTAGACGCCCTTTCACGCAGTTCTTTGATCACTCAAGGTATGCCGGTGAAAGGCCTTGATCTTCTCCTCCTGGGATTCAATGAAGGGAGTTCAGCCGAAGGAGAAGCTGTTCTTGCTTGAGTGAAAGCAGATATTCTCATCTATCCTACTTTCCCGTTAGTAGTGGCCTTTTTCAAGCAAAAAAGAGGGGTTTGGGCGACCTCTTGCCTCTATTTCCAACTGGCGAAGGGACAATTGGAAAGATCCGATACCAAGTGAGAGCGAGCGGTGCTATAGTCAGTCCGTGGTCAGCATACTGAGAGTCGTCTTCTTGCTCAAGTGGATTTTCATTCTCCGCTGTTGACCAGGGATTTGTGCCCTAGTAGGGGTCCGATAATAAGCACAGGAAGGCGGTGAGTTCTCTCCCAATTTCTCGTGTAGTCAAATTCTCATCAGTACAAGTCAAGGGAATGGCTCCCTGTCCCCTGATTTCCATAGTTAGGACACGACGAGGAAAAAGACCCTCTCTCGCCTCCATTCTGATTGGATATCTTTCAGAAAGAAACGAAGAAAGATGCGACGATTTCTTCCAGGAAATCCCCAACGAAAAAGGCACAAACTCCCTTCTTTTCTATCGAATCGGTCATAACCACTACCTATATTCCATGAAATTGTGCACCACAAATAAGCACTAATGAATAGACCCGCCCATAGAAAGACATCACGATCCCTTGTGGGAAAAAAAGCATTTGCTGAGACGAAAATATGGATAGAAGATTTCTACCAAGAGAACTGGAAATTCCAACCACTAAGAATCCCAGTGAACCTAAAAAAAGGAGAAAGGCCCAGCAAAAATGACTTGTTTTTTGAGACCCCGGTATAAGTTCTATCCATATATGTTCTGATCGCCAGTTCATCCGGAGATGGTGAAAGCTCGGTCAATGAAAGTTCACAAATCTTCCCACTTCAAAGGTATAGTTGACTATTTTTTTGCTTTCTCATCATAATTCAAATGAAGCATATGATCCAATCATTTTTGGGAATACAATGAATCATTTTAATATGGATTCTGATTGTTATTATGATATAATATTTTCCTCAAAAAAAATCTAAAGACAGGTTTCTTTCATGTAAAACTTGGAATTCTCATAAAAAAGATACAAAGTTGTTTCTTCCCATAAATGAAAAATGGATTCTCGTAGAATCTCGTGTCATATAGTCAAAGAAAAAAATGAGTTTATAGAACGAAAAACACAATATACAGGATGGGGGGGTAGAAAGGATCCTTCCCTTGGCTTTCTCTATGATCTATGGCCTGAAACTAAATAATCTGAAATTCTCCACCAATCCAATCCCAAGCATCCATAATGAACCTTATGGTTCCAACAAGAAAGAATCTAATAGAGAAATAGAGAAGTTGTTGAGTCTTCGATCTTCTCTTTATATTTTGCATATACTTGTATATATAATATATATATGCAAATACACAAAGACCCTCATAGTATAGGATTAGTATAAGATGTTCATTCTTTATTCGACCCAATCGAATCCTAAAAAAAGATTGGGCCAAGTTTCATTGCAATCAATTAGGAGAACAAACGGCAATTGCTTAATTATACGCGTTTTTTGTCTATTTATCTAGCTTATCCACTGGGTCGAAATCTGTTGGGATTTGTCTCCACAATACCTCAGATTTGTAGGAGGTCAGACCTTGAACTAAGATGAATTAAGGTGTATTTGATGCTGTGTTTGAGTTGTATGTGTGCAGGTCCTTAATGCCAAGTGTAGACCAATGTCTGTCTATAATGGGTCACCAAACACAGGACCATACAATGTAATCCCTCATTGTGTGATCCAAAGTGTTGGCCCATGTATAGCCTCTCTATTGGGATACACTTCTTACATGCACTTGGAATGGTGGACTCAAGTATTGAAATATGTCTTTTAGAAGAAATTTTTCTAAGTCCACATACTCGAGTAGTACCCTTCACATACTCGAGTAAGTGACTTAGTACTCGAGTAGTACCCTTCACATACTCGAGTAAGTGACTTAGTACTCGAGTAGTACCCTTCACATACTCGAGTAAGTGACTTAATACTCGAGTAGATCCTTAGACATACTCGTGTAGACTCTATATACTCGTGTAGGTTAGTTTATACTCGAGTAGATAGTCAGTCACTCGAGTAGTTCATTTCTTATACTCGAGTAAATCCTTCTGTTCTTAATCCAGAAATTTTCTAAGTCCACATACTCGAGTACTTCTCTAGTATACTCGAGTAAGTGGGTCTGTACTCGAGTAAGTTGGTTTACATACTCGAGTAGACTGTATTCACTCGAGTAAGTGATAACTTGTACTCGAGTAGTTGGTTAGTTACTCGAGTAAGTGCCTTGTTTATACTCGAGTAGTTCTGTTCTTCCCATTTCAGAAATATTCTAAGTCCACATACTCGAGTAGTTCCCTATATACTCGAGTAAGTGACTCTGTACTCGAGTAGTTGTTCTAAGATACTCGAGTAGTTCATTTTCCCCTCACTCGAGTAGTTCTCCTAATATACTCGAGTAGTTCTTTTTCTCTCACTCGAGTATCTGCAACTCTTGTACTCGAGTATTTATTCACACTTTATCTGAAATTTTTCTAAGTGTTTTCACTCGAGTATCTACTCTCATACTCGAGTAGTTCGTACATCACTCGAGTATTGATCTCTGGATCACTCGAGTAGTTTTCTCTTCTCTTACTCGAGTATGCCAATCCTTTCCACTCGAGTATATAACTTCTCTTACTCGAGTATGCCAATTCTTTTCCACTCGAGTATATACTATCTGATACTCGAGTATGTATCTTCTATGACTCGAGTATGTCTGTTCAAATCTTTCCTGAATTTCTCTAAGTCAAATGTCACTGTACATTTCGACTTGATCCCTTTTGATAGGTCCACGTGTCATCATTAATTATTCTTATGACCGTTGGAGTCTACCTATAAATAGGTCGATTCAGATTTGACTATTAATCAATTCCTTCAGAGATTATTATTTTAAGAAAGAGAAAGAGAATAATCCCGTGAACCCTAATTCTTCAAGTCGCCGCCGCCGCCGCCATTAACGTTCACGGAAGAAGCTCTGGATCGACGATCTCCGATCTCTGTTTTCAACTCTGATTCTTCAGCGATCTAGACGCAAGTCAATCACTCGATCTCGCCGCGTCTTAAAGATTCCAGATCTATTTTCTCGATCGAGGTGATTTAGTTTTTCAGATTTGTGGATCTCTCTCAAGTCGTCTTCAACTTCTCTGATCAAGCCAAAGCTCTTAAGGAAGAAGACTGTCAAGATCCAGATCTGAGATTATTGTTTGTATTTTTCTTTAAACAAATTATTGTGTAGGAGTTTTTCTCCGAGATTCGTAGGAAGGCTTTTGCTTCCGAGTTTTGTAGATCCAGTTGGATCGAGTTTTATAGGAACGTGGTTCCGAGGTGTAGGATTGTTTTCAATCCGAGATAGTGGAGTAGCCGAGTCTAGTGATTTGCTAGATCGGTGAGGAAAGTGGACGTACCCAAGGTTGGGGAACCACTATAAATCTCTTGTCATCTGTGATTGCTTGATGTGTGCTGTGTTAGTTTTTAATTCCGCATTTGACACGCATTTCACCTATTCACCCCCCTCTAGGTGATTTAGGCTAACAACTTAGACCTCTCAATTGGTATCAGAGGGAGGTTGATCGTTAAAAGGTTAACACCTTGATCTTATCCTTCTAAGTTATTTCTTGAAAGGTATCAAGCATGAGTAAGACCAAGGATTTTGCTAAACTCCCTATCTGCACCAAGAACAATTTTCCTATGTGGAAGGAAAGAGTAACGTTCTTCATGGAAGCAGTAGATCCCCGGATCTTCATGATTGTTGAAGAAGGTCCCCACATTCCTATGACTACTTCCACCATAGATCCCACCAAGCAAGTTCCCAAGAAGTTGATGGATCTAGATAAGGATGAGATTGCACTTGTCTCTCTGGACAAGAAAGCTAAAAATATTATAGCAAGTGCAGTCGATGACTCAATGCTGCAGAATCTGATTCATTGCCAGTCTGCCAAGGAGATGTGGCAATCCCTAGTGACTATAATGGAAGGTACAGAGGAAGTGAGGGATGATCGTAGATCCCTACTGAACCAGAAATATGAAGCCTTCAGGCAGGGTCATAAGGAAGCCATAGCTGACACTTTTGAGAACTTCTTCAAGATAGTAAATGGCCTAAGAGTTTATGGACGTGTCTTCACCAACGGGGAACTCAATGACAAATTCTTAAGATCCCTAACCAAGGAATGGGACAATAAGGTATGTGCCATTCGGGAGTTTGGAAGGTTAGCTGAGACGGACCCGCAGAATCTGTTCGGAAAGCTTATGTCTTACGAGCTGCAAATCAACACAAGAAAAGCTGAAGAAGAGACAAGCAGGTCTGCATCCAAGGAGAAATCTGTCGCTCTAAAGGCAGACAGCTCAAGGAAGATAAAGGCTAGCTCTCCTGCCCCAGTTCCTGAGGCTGATGAAGAAGAATCATCTGAGCCCAGCTCATCTGGCTCAGAACTATCTGATGGAGAGTTCTCCCTACTCTCAAGGCAGTTCAAGAAGTTCTTGAACAAGAAGAAGCAATGGAGAGGCAAGGATGCCTCATATAGAAGATCACGACATGACGGTGATCATCGGAAGAAAGGCTCAAGCAGCCATGATAGGTATAATTCTAAACAGAACAAACAGATCTCAACTAACATCATTTGTTATTGTTGCAATAAGCCAGGTCACGTCATCGCCGATTGCCCTCACAAAAGGAAAGAGGGTGGAAGAAGAGAGGAAAAGAAATCCTCACACCATAAGAACAGGAAAGAGAAAAGCTTAGTAGCCAAGAAGAGCAAAACTCTCAGCGACTCTGACTCATCTGAGTCGAGTGAAGAAGAGGAAGCTTACTTTGGGCTCATGGCTCATTCAGATGATGAACAAGTCCCCCAGTTTACTGGGGAGGTAAAATCTCACACTCCTCTCTCTGATTCTGATGATGACAATGAGCAAGAGGGATATTCCTATGAAGATGAATCTGAGCTCCTGGGTCAGTATAAGGAGTTACTCACCGCTTACGAAAAATGTCATAGAATAATGAAAACTCAAGGCAAAGAGATAAATTCTCTACAGGCTAGTGAGAGCAGCTTGAGAGAAGAAGTCAATAAGACTAACTCTTTTCAAGAGAACCTCAATGTAGCTATGGAGGAATACAATAAAGCTCTCAAGCACATCGACCTTAAAGAGAAAATCATCAAAGAATTGGAACGACAACTCGAGGCTGAAAAGAAGCTTGTTGAGAGTTTCTCTAAGCCTAAGACAGTTCTTCCAATCGTTGCTGAATTCTCTGCTAAGGCCAAGGGTGCTGGTTTCGGCCACATTGGCTCTTCTAGTAAATCCTCTAGGAGAAACAAGGCCAAGAGAAAGAATAAGGCTGCCCGGAAGGCTCTAGCTGAAGAAAAAGGGAAAGCTCCTTTGGAACCTGTTGTGTTCAAGAAAGTTATCTTTCCCACGAACGAACTCGATTATGAGTCCACCTACGAACACTTTTCTAGGCCGATCCCTGAGAAGCCTAAGTCAAGATACCAAGGTTGGACTCGTCCTCGTAACTTTGGCGAGAGTGTCTTCAAGGCACCTTATGAGGAGATTCAGCTTCAAAGCTATGGACCTTATGCTCATGGTCATAATTTCAAAAAGACACCAAAAGTAAAACCCATTGTAGAAAAGCCTATGAAGGAGAAGACCTCATGTAACTGCCATCATCATGAAGCCTCTTCCTCCAAGAGTAAAGCTCCTGCTAGACCTTCATTCCAGAAAGTCAAGCAGGACTACACAAGGCAAAGATACAACAGGTTCAACTGTTGGTGCTGTGGCAGAATTGGTCATTTTGCCAGTGATTGTTGGTTCAATCCTAAAAATGCTGCAACCCTAAAGTTAGCAACATGAGAGTGACCACTCATGAGGCTAATACTCGTAGGGGGAGTATTCTAACTCGAGACCAAGGACCCAAACTTGTTTGGGTTCCTAAGGCTAAATGATTGTAATTGCAGGTATGTCCAAAGGCCACCAAAACGCCAATCTGGTACTTGGACAGTGGATGCTCTCGGCATATGACCGGGACAAGGAGCCTACTACAGAATTACACCTCAGTCTGCAACGGACCAAAGGTCATCTTTGGAGGTTCAGATCGAGGAATCACTAAAGGCTATGGTATGATTTCTAACGGTAGCGTATCCTTTTCGGATGTAGCCTATGTTGAAGGATTGGAACACAATCTCATTAGCATAAGCCAACTATGCGACAAAGGATACGTAGTTGAATTTCATGCTGACAAGTGTTTGATAAAATCGGTTAACAATATGGAAACTATTTTATCAGGCACTCGAAGCAGAAATATTTTCCGTTTAAATTTTATTTGTATAGACTCCTCGACACCAGTGTGTCTTTTGGCAAAAAGTAGTGCATCTCTTGCTGACCAATGGCACAAGAGACTAGCACATATTAATTTCAAAACTATTAATAAATTATTCTCTCAAAACTTAGTGCGTGATGCACCTAATGTCAAGTGCGTTACGGACAGTCCTTGTCACGCTTGTATCAAAGGCAAGCAAACAAGAAGTTCGTTTAAAAGCATAATAGGCAAGGATTCCAATAGAAGTTTGCAGCTTCTCCATATGGACTTGTTTGGTCCACTGCAGGTTAGAAGTTTGGGAGGTAAGGAATATACGTTGGTTATTGTGGATGATTACTCGTGCTTTGCGTGGGTGTTCTTTCTGAAACACAAGTCAGATACCTTCGGTATTTTCACTAATTTTGTGAGGCAGATCCAGAATGAATACAACTGTTCCGTAGTCAAAATCAGAAGTGACAATGGAACGGAATTCAAATCTGGAGCCATGACAGAATTTTGTGAAAGTCAAGGTATCTTTCATGAGTTTTCCTCTCCTCGCACTCCACAGCAAAATGGAGTAGCTGAGAGAAGGAACAGAACACTCATAGAGGCTTGTCGGACCATGTTGAGTGATGCCTCACTTCCGGAGTATTTCTGGGCTGAAGCCGTCAACACCGCTTGTCATGTGCAAAATCGAGCACTCATCAACAAGAACCATGATAAGACTCCTTACGAACTTCTAAAAGGCAGGCAACCAACCATTTCATACTTTAGAATCTTTGGCTGTAAGTGCTTCGTACTTAACAATGGCAAGTATCACACTATAAAGTTTAGCGAGAAAAGCTTTGAAGGTATTTTTGTAGGATATAGTAGCCATAGTAAGGCTTATAGAGTATTCAATAGAAAAACTCTGGTGGTGGAAGAGTCGATACATCTTGTATTTGATGAGACGAGTCTGTTGCAAATCAACTCGTCTAGTGTGCCTATTGTAGATGCAGGTACAAAGTTGAAAGAACTTAGCTTGGATGAACCTAGTGAAGATAAAGATGAGACGTTCATCAAGATCCCCTCTACAACCACCATTGGAGAGGTAGATGATCAAGATGAAGAAGACATCCCAGTTGAAGATGCAACTCCAGTGGCTGAAGAGATCCCAGATGCAAGGACTTTAGAGTTCAGACACTTGAAGGATCATCCTGTTGACCAAATAATAGGAGATCCTCGGGATGGCGTCAGAACTCGTCGAGGTACAACTAACGAGAATTTACACTTAAGTTTTCTCTCACAGGTTGAACCAAAGAAATTTGAGGAAGCCAACTCCGACGCATCCTGGATTCTAGCCATGGAAGAAGAATTGAATCAGTTCAAACGATGCAAAGTCTGGACACTTGTTCCTAGACCCAAGCATAAGAACGTCATCGGGACAAAATGGGTCTACCGGAACAAGATGGACGAAGATGGAACAATTATAAAGAATAAAGCCAGACTTGTCGCCAAGGGATATCGTCAAGAAGAAGGAATCGACTTCGACCAGACTTATGCTCCAGTAGCAAGACTGGAGGCGATCAGGTTATTTCTTGCCTACGCTGCACTTAAGGGCTTTACCGTCTATCAGATGGACGTAAAGTCCGCCTTCCTGAATGGTGACATAAAGGAAGAAGTGTACGTAGAGCAACCGCCAGGTTTTGTTGATTCAACCCATCCTAATTATGTATATTTATTACAGAAAGCACTATATGGTCTTAAACAAGCTCCTCGAGCTTGGTATGAGACTCTGTCTAGCTTCCTTCTTGAGAACAAGTTCACAAGAGGAAAGATAGACAAAACATTATTTCTTAGGGAAATAAAAGGCAAGATTTTGCTAGTACAGATCTATGTCGACGACATTATTTTCGGCTCTACGGATAACAACCTCTGCAAGAAGTTTTCTAAACTTATGCAAGGGAAGTTTGAAATGAGCAGTATGGGAGAGCTGAAGTATTTCTCAGGGCTTCAGGTGAAACAATCTGAAGATGGGATTTTCATCTCACAGACGAAGTTCACCAAAGAGCTGCTTAAGAAATTCGGAATGGAGAATGCAACCTCTATGAGGACTCCAATGGCCTCAGCTATGTCTCTGGACAAGGATGAGAAAGGGAAACCTTTTGATGAAACCAAGTACAGAAGCATAATTGGGTCCTTGCTCTACCTTACTGCGAGTAGACCAGATATAATGTTCTCAACATGTGTATGTGCTAGATTTCAGGTGAACTCTAAGGAATCTCACTACATCGCTGCAAAGCGAATCCTGAGATACCTCAAAGGCACACCAAATCTTGGCTTATGGTACCCAAGAAGTAATGATAGTGAACTAATTGGTTTTTCAGATGCAGATTTTGCAGGTAGCAAAGACGACAGGAAAAGCACTTCCGGGACTTGCCAATTTCTCGGAAGGAGACTTATTTCCTGGAGCAGTAAGAAGCAGAACTGTGTAGCCATCTCAACGGCTGAATCAGAATACATCTCTGCAGGCAGCTGTTGTGCACAGCTTTTATGGATCAAGAATCAATTTGAAGACTACAACATGAAGTTCCAGGCCATTCCTTTGTTTTGCGACTCATCCAGTGCTATAGCAATTGCCAACAATCCAGTCTCCCATAGCCGGACCAAGCACATAGAGCTTCGTTATCATTTCATCCGGGAGCATGTGGAGAATGGAGACATAGATCTACAATATGTCCCCACAGACAGGCAAGTGGCAGATATATTCACGAAGCCGCTGGACGAGTCCAAGTTCTCGTTCTTCAAAACGGAACTCGGACTGCTCAACAAAGAGGAATAGTGATGGTGGATTCACAGCCAGGCTCAGAGTTGAAGATATCAGTGGCAGTAAATCTCTCCCAAGAAAATTGTATTTCAAAGTGATATACTCGAGTACATAGAGACATATACACGAGTAAACGGAAATACTCGAGTAGACCAAAATTGACATACTCGAGTAGTTGGTAACCTACTCGTGTATGTCACTTGACCTACTCGTGTATACTCCATCTCATACTCGTGTATGGCGAAACCTACTCGAGTATACGGGAATTAGAAATTTGAAAATCTCCTTTTTTCTTCTATTCGCACCAAAGTTTTGGCGCTCCATATCAGGTATGATTTTATTTTCAATACTCCTCCTTAAACCTAATTAGGGTCATATATATATTTAGAAAAATCGGAAATCCTTTCCACTTCTCATTTCACTCGAGTAGCCGCCGTCTCTTCGTCTCCCAGAACAGTTGCAGAGCTTTGTCTTCCTCGTTTTTGTTTCCTTCGCACTACAGAATCGCTGATGGCTCCCTCCTCCAAGATTGGAATCGGCTCCGAACTAGTGACAGATGGTATTGAAGATATTTCGGATGACTTCAAGAAC
Source organism: Platanthera zijinensis (assembly GCA_039513925.1). Lineage (NCBI taxonomy): Eukaryota > Viridiplantae > Streptophyta > Magnoliopsida > Asparagales > Orchidaceae > Platanthera > Platanthera zijinensis. The sequence continues at coordinate 144,644,860 of CM077088.1, forward strand.
TTACTGATTCTCTTGGACACCGCCGGTTTGTCCTTCGTTCTTCAAGAACCCTGCCGTCTCCTGCTTCCTGATGTTGAAGAATTCTACAGAAATCTGAAGGTTAGACGTAATGGCACAGTTCTGAAATCAAAGGTAAAAGGACTTGAAATTCGTTTGGATAAAACTTCAGTCGCCACTCTGCTTCGTATGCCCGTGGTTGACGAAGAAGATGACCTAGAAAAGGATGATGCCGACCGTACTTCTCTATTCTGTGGTCGTGATCCTGAAGGTGGAGGTGAAACCTTGAATCGGTCTTTGTTCAATTCAGAAGGCAAGTTTCTAGTCGATGTCATCGCCAAAATCCTATGGTGCAATACATACTCCATAAGAGATGTATCCCAAAATTTATTCGACGTTATGCAAGCCATAGTCTGCAGGAAGAAATTCCAGTTCGGAATGATGATACTGGATAAGATCTGAGAGAGCGTGAAACATCCAAGTTATGCTAGGATTATCTCACTCCTCCTCCATGAGATTAATCCTACAGTGTTTGACTTCTCCAAAGGGACTCCTCTTCACCACATGAAGAAAGTTTCCATCTCTTCCATACAGAGGTATGACATCAAGATCCTGAATTCTGCCCAAACTTTAAAGGCTGATGCCATCTCAGAAACTCACCAAGAAACCAGTTTACCTGAAGACAGGATTCCATCTCCTCCTCTACATCAAACTACTGCTACCTCTGGTGCAATAATTGAGGGGGAGCCTGCCTCTTCTCTTCCTCAGCATCAAGTTTCTTCAGAATCAGTGATTCCAGAACAAGAAGAAGTCAGAATTTCTACTCCTCCAGTTTCTCCTACTCCAGCAGCTTTACTGTCTACAGCTGAAGATATTAACAGATTTATTTATGAGCTCAGCTCAGATGCTCCTCTTTTTCAGAATGATTCAGCTGCCAAGTCTCCTGCCAAGTCCCCCATTCAGTCTCCAGTACCATCTCCTGTGCAGTTTCCAGCTCAGACTCCAGTACAGTCTCCTGCCAAGTCTCCTGATAGTGAGCCCAGCAAATCAGATCATATTCTCTTGTCTGATGATGAGGAAATGTCTCCAGATCCTGTGGAGGCACCTCTGAAGACTTTGGATTTCTCCATGCCATCCTTCCTAAATACAGAAGAATCTGTTGAGATAGAACCCTTCAAAAGAGCTGTCAGCTCAGTGGTCATTACAGAAATTCCTCCTTGGACTGCTCCTGCTCCTGCTCCTTCAATTCCTGCACCAACCTCAGCCCCCTCTTCTTCAGATATAGTCAGTAAGATTGAACAGTTGCTCCTTACACAGAGAAAGTACTTTGATGAATCTCTAGCATCAGTCAATAACAAAGTCACTACTCTTGAACAAGAGATGAGTAGAGGCTTTGCAGAAATCCAGGCCAATACTGATGAGCTAAAAAGATTGTTCCTGCTAGGTGGAAAGGCCATAGATCACACTATCACAAGCATAGGTGAACTGAGAAATCAACAAGAAACTGTTGCCTATAATCAGATCCACTTGGACAAGAATGCTGATGCCAATCTTATGAAAATCTGTGAAGAAGTTGGCAAGTTCAGGATGAAGCTATAGCTCAGCTATCTGTAGATATCACCAAGGGGGAGAAGATAGTAAAAGAACAAGTGGAAAAACTATCTGAGCAAGCTCAAGCAGTTATAAAAGAACAAGTTGAAACACTATCTAACCAAGCTCAAGCTACTGTGGATGGTCTTGTAAAAGAAATGAAAGCAGATATTCTCTCCCAGCTCCAGTCTGTGAAGTTCTATACCTATGACACTGCTGTTTGGCTGCACAACATGAACTTCCCTAATGCCCAGCTCAACCCTACCATCATTCCACACTTCTTGAATCCTCTTGAAGGACAACCTCCTGCAGATGCTCCAGCCCAGGCAGCCATCCAGAAAGTGTGCCAGCTTTCTCACCTAGATCTGAGGGTGATGTGACTGAGCCCCCTCTCACCTATTCTGATTTGTGGCAAGATGAAATTCCAGCTCCAAGGAAGAAGAGAAAATATGGTGAAGGTGCTTCTGCCAGTCGTTCTGCACCCAAAAGAGATCCTGCCCTAGCTTCTGAAAGCAGACCACCAATTATTCATTCTGAAGTTTGGAGTCCAACCTCCAAATCCCTAATCCTTGACACCCGGAAATTGGTTACAGATCTTGGTGAGAACAGAGACCAGTTTTACAGTCATTCAGAATGGAAAGCCTATGATGTGTCCCAAATCAAAATCAGACTTCATGACAGGAATTGGGGACACAATAATCCAGCTGCTCCTCCTAGGCCCAGAACTTACTTTCCCAAGCCTTTCAGTTACCTAGAGAGGCAAGAGCTGAAGAGAGAAAGGATGCATAAGGAAGGACCCTCTTGAGTAAAGAGAATGTGGAAATGGATTCCTTTTGTTAAAAACAATTCTATATATATATTTGATTCTGATTATGGCTATTACATTAATTATCCTGCTTTAGCTTATTTTTTTTTCAAGTATATGTGCATTGTTCTTTTTACTCTGAATAATTCACCTTAGTATAGAGGATGCTGACATCTACAAATAAGGGAGATTGTTGGGATAGGTCTCTACAATACCTCAGATTTGTAGGAGGTCAGACCTTGAACTAAGATGAATTAAGGTGTATTTGATGCTGTGTTTGAGTTGTATGTGTGCAGGTCCTTAATGCCAAGTGTAGACCAATGTCAGTCTATAATGGGTCACCAAACACAGGACCATACAATGTAATCCCTCATTGTGTGATCCAAAGTGTTGGCCCATGTATAGCCTCTCTATTGGGATACACTTTGTAACGACCCCATCCGTTAAATGACGTATAGTAGAAGGTCCGGCCGGGGCCCCACACTATATGCCACAAACAAACGGTGAGGTCACAGGATAATACCAAACCAAATACGAATCCTAACTCAGAGCATTCTAGCGGAAGCTTTAAGTTACAACTTTGAACTCTTAACCGGAATGTCCAATATATAAAACCACATTTATATATATACCACGGAATGTACACAACCACAAGAGTTTGGCCTTAAGGCCTTACAGTTCCTCTGAACATACATCATGTTTTACCAACCTCGGCGCGCAGGCCGCCATACATGAGTAAAAGAGAAAACAAAACAAAGCCATTCGCTTAGCCTTCCAGGCTAGCCGCAGCAGCAGCAGCAACAGCAGTAGGGCTCTCCCGCCCATCACTTACCACTTGGCTCTCCAGCACCTGCACGGGAACAATCCACCCAACCGGTGGCAAACAATGCAACGGTCAGCATTCAGCTGACCCAATTATAACAATCCTACCCCTTTCTCGGGGCATGAGCATTCTTTCCCTGCAAGCATGGCATCATCAATAGCAACTATGTGCGCGCAGGCACATTCAAGCCATCACAACCATCGGCCACCCGGCCCGACAGTCCGTGCACTCAGGGCACATTTTCGGTGTACCGGAATACCAGGGTCAACACCACCGTCTCCACGGTATTTGAGCATTTCTAGTCTTTCCGGCGCGCGGGCCTAAGACTCTCATTAGGCGCTCCAACAAAACCTATACCAGGCTTCCAAGTCGGACGGACCTAACGCAGGTACGGATCAGCCACCCCCCGTTGCTCAAGTCGCCGAGCCACCTCGAATACGGAAGTATCCATGGCATTTTATAGGCGCGGGTCGGTTTCACCTTTCCTGTTCGGCACTCAGCCTTTTCAACGAGTTGCAGCCCAACGGCTCAACTACTCACAAAGTGGCAACACACGGCCACAAGAGTTGCCGCCAACCCTCTTCATTTCCTGGACATCGTCCAGTACTTCCTGCCGCACCAAGCAACAGGTAGGAACAAGGCATCACAAGTCATAGGCATCACAAGCCATTATCACGGAGCCTTCTCCGATATGCAAACAAGCATCACCAATCCAGATTCCATCCAAATGGGCTTCACACAGCATGCCTAGAGCCGTACTCCAATTCCGGCCTCTAACAAGGGGGACTTCACATATCTACCCCAAGGGACACCACAACCCACCGCACACTCGCGGGGAAGGGCTTTCCCTATGCAATGCAGAAAAGGACTTCACATGTCCAAGGAGGGAGATCGTTACCCTTGTCGATCTCTTCGGTGCCATCGCAAACTAGCCGGTGAGAAAGAACCGCAGCAGCCTTGCCGTCACAACGCCGGCTTCGGATCGCGAATCGGACCACGGGAGCTCCGCCGGTGGCTTGGTCTCCTCCTCCTTCTTCCTCTCTTCCTCTCTCTTTTTCTCTTCCTTAAGAATAATGAAGAATGAATCTTCAACCTCTTCTCACGACTTATCCAGCCCAAGAAACCACCTGAGCCTTTGGATCAAAAGAGAGGAAACTGAACGGCCGAGATCTCCCAGAATTTCACTTTTTGGCCGACACGGCCTGTGACACGCCCGTGTCACAGGCCGTGTACCCCTGAAGCGGTGCACACAGCTTGAACCGACTGAACAACACGGGTCAACGACACGCCCGTGTCGGACCTGACACGCCCGTGTCAAACCTGAGACACGCCCGTGTCTCCTGCTCCATCGAGCTGCAACCAGAACACGGGTCGGAACACGGCAGCTGACACGCCCGTGTCCAGCCTGACACGCCCGTGTTCCCGCCGTGTTCAAGGCCGTGTCCGGCTCTGCCCGGAATAGGCCAATTTTGCCAAATAAATAGAACACGCCCTGGGACACCCCGTGTCCCAGGCCGTGTCACCCGACACGCCCTGGGACACGCCCGTGTCCCAGGCCGTGTAACCTGACCTGCTACTCAAATTTCAAGTTGAGTCTTTTGGGGCCTTTTTGGGGTGTTACAACCCTCCCCCCTTATCAAAATTTCGTCCCGAAATTTGCACGGTAAGGAAAGAAAACTCAGCAGCTATAACTCTGTTATAACAAAAAGTACACGGTCTACAGTTTATATAAATAACTCGGAAACTCAGCTCGCATGGTCTGCTCTCGCTCCCATGTTAGCTCTTCACGGCCACAATTGTCCCATCAGACCTTGACCATCCCGATCACTTTGTTCCGCAACTGTTTCTCGGCTCGATCCTCGATCCGAATGGGTCTAACCCTCGTCGTTAGCCATACTCGACCGGTACCCGATCAGCCTCCACGACTTGAGCTGGATCCGTTACCGCCTTACGAAGGACTGAGATGTGAAATACATCATGTAATCCACCCAAGTCCGCTGAAAGTGCTAGTCGATAAGCAGCTTCCCCAACTCGCTCCACCACCTCAAACGGACCAAGATACCTCGGACTTAGCTTTTTCAAACGCCGAATCCTGGACACACCTTTGAAGGGTTTGATCTTCAAATATACCCACTCACCCACCGCGAACTCCACGTTCCGGTGCTTGGCATTGTAGTACTTTGCTTGACGATCTTGGGCTATCAATAGCCTTTCCCGAATAGAGCGTATGAGCGAAGTAGCTTCTTCGACTTCCTTTTTCCCATTCAGCTTCGATTCGCCTGCTTCTGCCCAAGCTAACGGTGTACGGCATTTCCGACCATACAACGCCTCAAATGGTGCCATACCAATACTCGCTTGGTAGCTGTTATTATAGGCAAATTCAACGAGAAATATATAATCTTCCCATGTCTTACCAAAGTCTAGGGCGCACAAGCGGAGCATATCCTCCATCGTCCTGTTGGTTCGTTCAGTCTGGCCATCCGTTTGGGGATGAAAGGCCGTACTAAATGCTAATTTTGTACCCAACATTTGATGAACGAGCCGCCAATCATTCGATGTGAACCGCCCATCACGGTCACTAACGATGCTCCGGGGAACACCGTGCAGTCGAACAACCTGCTCCACATACAGCTTGGCCAAGGTTTCCACTGAATCGTCTCGCCTGTTTGGAAGGAAGTGCGCCACTTTCGTCAACCGGTCCACAATCACCCAGATTGAATCATGACCGCGTTGAGATCTCGGCAACCCGTGCACGAAATCCATCGAAATATCATCGAACTTCCACTCCGGAATAGGTAACGACTTCAGGAACCCGCCAGGCTTCTGGCATTCTGCTTTCACCAACGCACAGGTGTTGCATTTAGCCACATAACGAGCCACATCTTTCTTTAGTCCGGGCCACCAGAACAGCTTTTTCATGTCCCTGTACATCTTTGTGCTCCCTGGGTGAACTGAGTACTTGGCAAAGTGAGCTTCGTACATCAACTCTTCCCTCAGTTTACCCACACTTGGGACGCACACTCGACCATTTCTCCGTAACAACCCGTTATCCCAAGAGAATTGATCATCCGGCCCATCTTTAGCATAGCGCTGGAGACTTTCATCAAGCTCCGTTGCTCGCCGAACTCTGTCCGTAAGGTCATACTGCACCTCCGTCCAGTTCAAACACGCATCGGTTGACGCACCCTTGTCAACACACGATATCTCCATTGCTTCCAATTCTTGGATCAAACGCTGATCATGCCTTTGCAACCAGCTTGCCCGTACCGGAGTCTTCCGACTCAAAGCATCAGCGACCACATTTCCCTTCCCGGGAGTATAGTGAATCTCGAAGGTGTAGTCCCCGAGGAACTCCATCCATCTTCGTTGTCGCATATTCAAATCCTTCTGATCCAACAAATACTTTAGGCTCTTGTGATCCGTATAGATATCCACTTTGACGCCATATAGATAGTGCCGCCACAACTTGAGCGCAAAGATTACCGCCGCCAACTCCAAATCATGGACGGGATAATTCCGCTCATGCACTTTCAACTGACGCGAGCCATAAGCAATCACTTTCCCAAACTGCAGAAGAACGCAGCCTAAGCCGCTCCCAGATGCATCACTATAGATCTCATACCCATCGGTACCACATGGAGACGTCAACACAGGCGCCGTGGTCAAACGACTCTTCAAGTCTTCAAAAGCTCGAGCGCACTCCGGCGTCCAAATGAACTTTTGATCTTTCCTCGTCAGCGTGGTGAGAGGTAAAGCAATCCGTGAGAAGTTTTCCACAAACCGTCTATAGTAGCCCGCAAGTCCAAGGAAGCTCCTGACCTCGGCCACTGAAGACATCACTGGCCAATCTCGGATGGCACTTATCTTCAACGGATCCACCGCGATACCCTCTCCGCTTACCACATGGCCTAAAAAGGCTACTGAAGAGAGCCAGAACTCGCACTTTGAGAACTTGGCAAAAAGCTTATTCCTCCGCAGGGTATGCAAGACCAACCGCAAATGGTTTGCGTGATCCTCTTCCGACTGAGAGTATACTAAGATGTCATCGATAAACACAATAACAAACAAATCCAATACTCTCGGAACGTTCGATGCATTAGGTCCATAAATACCGAAGGCGCATTACATAGGCCAAACGGCATTACCGTGAACTCATAATGACCGTAGCGTGTTCCAAACGCTGTCTTGGGAATGTCACCTTCCCGAATCCTTAGCTGATAGTATCCCGATTTCAGATCCAACTTGGAATAGACCGTTGATCCCGCCAGCTGATCAAAAAGGTCATCAATCCGTGGGATCGGATACTTGTTTTTCTCCGTCAGCTTATTCAACTCGCGGTAGTCAATACACAACCGTAAGCTACCATCTTTCTTTTTCACAAAGAGAACAGGCGCGCTCCAAGGTGACATACTTGGGCGTATATATCCCTGCTCCAACAACTCTTGCAGTTGGACTTTCAACTCAGCCATCTCTTTTGGCGCAACGCGATATGGAGAGCGGGCCACAGGTTTCGCACCTGGCACCAACTCAATAGAGAAGTCAATCTCCCGCTGGGGTGGTAACCCAGGAAGATCTTTAGGAAACACATCGGCAAACTCTGACACAACTGGCACTTCACCGACACTGGCCTTTGGCTCAACAGCCTGAATTAGCGTGAAGAAGAACTCCGCGCCCTTCCGCACAGCATTGACGACTTGGAGTGCAGACAACAACGTTCCGCCAACTCCTCGCATACCAGCGAACTTCGTCACAAGCCGGTATTCTGGCCCAGTGTAATCTCTTTGGAGTTGCAATCAATAAAGGCACGCTGCTCCGAGAGCCAGTCCATACCAAAGATCACATCAAACTCCGATAACGGTAGCACAGCTGCACTCAAACCGAAATCCCGACTTCCTATGTGCACATCCACATCGCAAGCCCTATCCGCAAGCATCACACACAGCCATTCGGCAATAGCACCCTTGTACTATCCACCGTCACATGACTCAGTACCCCAATGCGAGATACGAAATCCTCAGACAGAAAAGAATGCGAAGCACCCGTATCAAACAGGGCTCTCGCTAAGTTATTCCGAATCAGGACAAAGCCTGCAGCACACACACATCATGCACAAGCTAAACAAAACCAAAACCAAAAGCACAGCAAGTAAACTAAATTCAACTCGTACCTGTGACGACGTCACTTTGCTTAATAGCTTCTTGTTGGCCAAGTTGATAGATTCGGGGCTGCGCCTGGGAAGCAGAGGAATCCACCACCGCTTTGCCCTTCTCAGCATATGACGCACCCGTCTTCTTTTCCCCTTTGGGCTGCACAACTCGACAGTCACGAGCAATATGCCCCACCCGGCCACAGTTATAGCACGTACGAGCATCCGGCCTTGATGTCGCTCCCGACACAACGGTCGTAGTCACTTGCCCAGATGGCTTGGACCTCTTGCCCCCTTTCTTCTGGTAAAACGACTTGCCTGGGCGAGGTGCTTGAAACTCTGGCTTAGACACCACCAAGCCCTTATTCCCTTGCACTCGCCTCATGTCCTTCTCCAACGCGCACGCAGTATCAACCAACGCCTGAAACCCTTGGCTCACAGAACTCGAAAGCAGGAATCGTAACTCATCCCGCAATCCTTCATAGAACCGATTCGTTTTCCTTTGGTCATCCGCGAAGATTGTTCCCGCATATCGTCCCAACCTGGTAAACTCGTGCAAAAGTAGATATCCACACTATCGTCCCCTTGCTTTAACCGTTGGAACTCATTTTCCATAGCAATACGTTGCGCCGCTGGGACATGTTTCGCCAGAAAGATCCGAGAGAACTCCTCAATCGACACTTGTGTTAATTGCCTGCCCGCCAAGTGGTGTAGCTCAACCTCGTCCCACCACAACCGCGCCTCCCCTTCAAGCATGAAGGTGGCTAAGGTGACCTTGAGAGTTTCCTCCGCCCTGATCGCTGTCATTATCCTCTTGACACGCGACAACCAATCTTCCGCCTGCGTTGGGGATCCCATTCCCGCAAACGTAGGAGGACTGAAGCTCATGAATTGCTTCAACTGTCGGTCAGCTGCTCGTGGATCTACAGCCTCAACCGGCTCGGTCTTACATCAACACGAACTGGCACTACTGCCGGCTGCGCTTGCCCGGTCGGCTGAATCATGGCAAATAGCGCCTCAGCCACTAAGCGAACAGTTTCCGCAGATGGAGGAGGTGTTGGCACCTCAGCTGGTGCCGCACTCTCAGCAGAACGCTGGGGCTCAGACTGCCCAGCACCACTACGTGTCACCTATAGGTGGACAAGACACACATTAGCGAGCGTATGCAAGCAAAACAACACAAAAAGGAACGCGCAGATTCCTCAAACAAGATTTTGTACATTCCTTAATGGACATTCCAGAGTTCATGAGCGTTACAGCAGGTCGCACAAACACGTGCTCGCCACCCCACAAAAGAATTCGACCACGAATTCGAAAGAGGAAGACCGACGAAAAGCTGATACCAAAATGTAATGACCCCATCCGTTAAATGACGTATAGTAGAAGGTCCGGCCGGGGCCCACACTATATGCCACAAACAGACGGTGAGGTCACAGGATAATACCAAACCAAATACGAATCCTAACTCAGAGCATTCTAGCGGAAGCTTTAAGTTACAACTTTGAACTCTTAACCGGAATGTCCAATATATAAAACCACATTTATATATATACCACGGAATGTACACAACCACAAGAGTTTGGCCTTAAGGCCTTACAGTTCCTCTGAACATACATCATGTTTTACCAACCTCGGCGCGCAGGCCGGCCATACATGAGTAAAAGAGAAAACAAAACAAAGCCATTCGCTTAGCCTTCCAGGCTAGCCGCAGCAGCAGCAGCAACAGCAGTAGGGCTCTCCCGCCCATCACTTACCACTTGGCTCTCCAGCACCTGCACGGGAACAATCCACCCAACCGGTGGCAAAACAATGCAACGGTCAGCATTCAGCTGACCCAATTATAACAATCCTACCCCTTTCTCGGGGCATGAGCATTCTTTCCCTGCAAGCATGGCATCATCAATAGCAACTATGTGCGCGCAGGCACATTCAAGCCATCACAACCATCGGCCACCCGGCCCGACAGTCCGTGCACTCAGGGCACATTTTCGGTGTACCGGAATACCAGGGTCAACACCACCGTCTCCACGGTATTTGAGCATTTCTAGTCTTTCCGGCGCGCGGGGGCCTAAGACTCTCATTAGGCGCTCCAACAAAACCTATACCAGGCTTCCAAGTCGGACGGACCTAACGCAGGTACGGATCAGCCACCCCCCGTTGCTCAAGTCGCCGAGCCACCTCGAATACGGAAGTATCCATGGCATTTTATAGGCGCGGGTCGGTTTCACCTTTCCTGTTCGGCACTCAGCCTTTTCAACGAGTTGCAGCCCAACGGCTCAACTACTCACAAAGTGGCAACACACGGCCACAAGAGTTGCCGCCAACCCTCTTCATTTCCTGGACATCGTCCAGTACTTCCTGCCGCACCAAGCAACAGGTAGGAACAAGGCATCACAAGCCATAGGCATCACAAGCCATTATCACGGAGCCTTCTCCGATATGCAAACAAGCATCACCAATCCAGATTCCATCCAGATGGGCTTCACACAGCATGCCTAGAGCCGTACTCCAATTCCGGCCTCTAACAAGGGGGACTTCACATATCTACCCCAAGGGACACCACAACCCACCGCACACTCGCGGGGAAGGGCTTTCCCTATGCAATGCAGAAAAGAAGGACTTCACATGTCCAAGGAGGGAGATCGTTACCCTTGTCGATCTCTTCGGTGCCATCGCAAACTAGCCGGTGAGAAAGAACCGCAGCAGCCTTGCCGTCACAACGCCGGCTTCGGATCGCGAATCGGACCACTGGAGCTCCGCCGGTGGCTTGGTCTCCTCCTCCTTCTTCCTCTCTTCCTCTCTCTTTTTCTCTTCCTTAAGAATAATGAAGAATGAATCTTCAACCTCTTCTCACGACTTATCCAGCCCAAGAAACCACCTGAGCCTTTGGATCAAAAGAGAGGAAACTGAACGGCCGAGATCTCCCCAGAATTTCACTTTTTGGCCGACACGGCCTGTGACACGCCCGTGTCACAGGCCGTGTACCCTGAAGCGGTGCACACAGCTTGAACCGACTGAACAACACGGGTCAACGACACGCCCGTGTCGGACCTGACACGCCCGTGTCAAACCTGAGACACGCCCGTGTCTCCTGCTCCATCGAGCTGCAACCAGAACACGGGTCGGAACACGGCAGCTGACACGCCCGTGTCCAGCCTGACACGCCCGTGTTCCCGGCCGTGTTCAAGGCCGTGTCCGGCTCTGCCCGGAATAGGCCAATTTTGCAAAATAATAGAACACGCCCTGGGACACGCCCGTGTCCCAGGCCGTGTCACCCGACACGCCCTGGGACACGCCCGTGTCCCAGGCCGTGTAACCTGACCTGCTACTCAAATTTCAAGTTGAGTCTTTTGGGGCCTTTTTGGGGTGTTACAACCTCCTACATGCACTTGGAATTGTGGACTCAAGTATTGAAATATGTCTTTTAGAAGAAATTTTTCTAAGTCCACATACTCGAGTAGTTACCTTCACATACTCAAGTAAGTGACTTAGTACTCGAGTAGTACCCTTCACATACTCGAGTAAGTGACTTAGTACTCGAGTAGTACCCTTCACATACTCGAGTAAGTGACTTAATACTCGAGTAGATCCTTAGACATACTCATGTAGACTCTATATACTCGTGTAGGTTAGTTTATACTCGAGTAGATAGTTAGTCACTCGAGTAGTTCATTTCTTATACTCAAGTAAATCCTTCTGTTCTTAATCCAGAAATTTTCTAAGTCCACATACTCGAGTACTTCTCTAGTATACTCGAGTAAGTGGGTCTGTACTCGAGTAAGTTGGTTTACATACTCGAATAGACTGTATTCACTCGAGTAAGTGATAACTTGTACTCGAGTAGTTGGTTAGTTACTCGAGTAAGTGCCTTGTTTATACTCGAGTAGTTCTGTTCTTCCCATTTCAGAAATATTCTAAGTCCACATACTCGAGTAGTTCCCTATATACTCGAGTAAGTGACTCTGTACTCGAGTAGTTGTTCTAAGATACTCGAGTAGTTTATTTTCCCCTCACTCGAGTAGTTCTCCTAATATACTCGAGTAGTTCTTTTTCTCTCACTCGAGTATCTTCAACTCTTGTACTCGAGTATTTATTCACACTTTATCTGAAATTTTTCTAAGTGTTTTCACTCGAGTATCTACTCTCATACTCGAGTAGTTCGTACATCACTCGAGTATTGATCTCTGGATCACTCGAGTAGTTTTCTCTTCTCTTACTCGAGTATGCCAATCCTTTCCACTCGAGTATATAACTTCTCTTACTCGAGTATGCCAATTATTTTCCACTCGAGTATATACTATCTGATACTCGAGTATGTATCTTCTATGACTCGAGTATGTCTGTTCAAATCTTTCCTGAATTTCTCTAAGTCAAATGTCACTGTACATTTCGACTTGATCCCTTCTGATAGGTCCACGTGTCATCATTAATTATTCTTATGACCGTTGGAGTCTACCTATAAATAGGTCGATTCAGATTTGACTATTAATCAATTCCTTCAGAGATTATTATTTTAAGAAAGAGAAAGAGAATAATCCCGTGAACCCTAATTCTTCAAGTCGCCGCTGCCGCCGCCATTAACGTTCACGGAAGAAGCTCTGGATCGACAATCTCCGATCTCTGTTTTCAACTCTGATTCTTCAGCGATCCAGACGCAAGTCAATCACTCGATCTCGCCGCGTCTTAAAGATTCCAGATCTATTTTCTCGATCGAGGTGATTTAGTTTTTCAGATTTGTGGATCTCTCTCAAGTCGTCTTCAACTTCTCTGATCAAGCCAAAGCTCTTAAGGAAGAAGACTGTCAAGATCCAGATCTGAGATTATTGTTTGTATTTTTCTTTAAACAAATTATTGTGTAGGAGTTTTTCTCCGAGATTCGTAGGAAGGCTTTTGCTTCCGAGTTTTGTAGATCCAGTTGGATCGAGTTTTGTAGGAACGTGGTTCCGAGGTGTAGGATTGTTTTCAATCCGAGATAGTGGAGTAGCCGAGTCTAGTGATTTGCTAGATCGGTGAGGAAAGTGGACGTACCCAAGGTTGGGGAACCACTATAAATCTCTTGTCGTCTGTGATTGCTTGATGTGTGCTGTGTTAGTTTTTAATTCCGCATTTGACACGCATTTCACCTATTCACCCCCCTCTAGGTGATTTAGGCTAACAACTTAGACCTCTCAAAATCAAATTTGATTTCTTTCCATATTTCACAAGCAGCAACTAGCTCAGGGCTCCATTTGCTAGCTTCACGAATAATCTCATTACCTTCACGAGCAAGATCACGTCCCTCATTACGAGCTTGTACACATGCTTCTAAACCACCAGATTAGCTACTGCACCGGGTGCATTTCCCCAAGGGTGCCCTAAAGTTCCTCCACCGAACTGTAGTACAGAATCATCCCCAAAGATTTCGGTTAGGGTGGGCATATGCCAAACATGAAGACCCCCTGAAGCCACGGGCAGAACACCTGGCATAGAGACCCAGTCTTGAGTGAAAAAAATATCGCGACTTCGATCTTTTCAAGAAAATCATCACGTAATAAATCAACAAAACCCAAAGTCATCTCACGTTCCCCCTCCAGTTTACCTACTACTGTACCAGCGTGGATATGATCTCCACCAGACATACGTAATGCTTTAGCTAGTACACGAAAATGCATACCATGATTTTTCTGTCTATCAATAACTGCATGCATTGCGCGATGGATGTGAAGAAGTAGACCGTTGTCGCGGCAATAATGAGCCAAGCTAGTATTTGCGGTGAAGCCCCCGGTTAAGTAGTCATGCATTACGATAGGAACTCCCAATTCTCTGGCAAATACCGCTCTTTTGATCATTTCTTCACATGTACCCGCAGTTGCATTCAAGTAATGCTTTTTGATTTCACCCGTTTCAGCTTGCGCTTTAGAAATTGATTCGGCACAAAATAAGAAACGATCTCTCCAACGCATAAATGGTTGTGAGTTCACGTTTTCATCATCCTTAGTAAAATCAAGTCCACCCCGTAGACATTCATAAACCGCTCTACCGTAGTTTTTGCGGAGTTTCCCAATTTTGGTTTAATAGTACATCCCAATATAGTAAAGAAAAGATTTTCATAAAGAAAAGGAAATAATAGAGGAACCCCCCTCTTGACAGTAATATATGTTGTATATGTAAATCCTAGATGTGAAAAAAGGCATAATTCATCTAGAAAGGGGGACATATGTGGTATATCAAAGAAGAATAGGTGCACAATACAAATAAAAAAAAGACAAGAGAAAGAATTGAAAATTGACTTATTCACTGAGTAAAGGATTGAATTGGATTGGGTGGTATTAACTCAATCGAATGCTTACTCCCATTTCTTTCTTATGGAATTAACCGATCAACTTGCTATCGGATTCGTATATTTCTTTTCGATTCAGTACTTTTCAAAAAAGAATTGATACATATTTCTTATGATTTCTTATTAGAAGCAATCCCACTACTTCTGATCCTGTGGTTTCTACACTTGAAGAACAAAACCTAGGGCGTATCGCTCAAATTATTGGCCCAGTACAGGATGTCATTTTTCCACCGGGCAAGATGCCTAATATTTAGAATGCTTTGATAATGAAGAGTCGAGATACTGTCGGCCAGCAAATTAATGGTTCTTGTGAGGTACAACAATGATTAGGAAATAATAGAGTTAGAGCTGTAGCTATGAGTGCTACAGATGGTCTGATGAAAGGAATGAAAGTGATTGACACAGGAGCTCCTCTAAGTGTTCCAGTCGGCGGAGCTACTCTCGGACGAATTTTCAATGTTCTTGGAGAGCCTGTTGAGTTTTTAGGTCCTGTCGATATTCGCACAACATCTCCCATTCATAGATCTGCACCTGCCTTCATACAGTTAGATACAACATTCTCAATCTTTGAAACAGGGATGAAAGTGGTGGATCTTTTAGCCCCCTATCGCCGGGGAGGCAAAATTTGACTATTTGGGGGAGCTGGAGTGGGTAAAACAGTACTCATCATGGAATTGATCAACAACATTGCCAAAGCTCATGGAGGCGTATCCGTATTTGGTGGAGTAGGTGAACGTACTCGTGAAGGAAATGATCTCTACATGGAAATGAAAGAATCCGGGGTGATTAATGAGAAAAATATTGCAGAATCCAAAGTCGCTCTAGTCTATGGTCAAATGAATGAACCGCCAGGGGCTCGTATGAGAGTTGGCTTGACTGCCCTAACCATGGCGGAATATTTCCGGGATGTTAATGAGCAAGACGTACTTCTATTCATCGACAATCTATTTCGTTTCATTCAAGCAAGGTCCGAAGTATCTTCCTTATTAGGTAGAATGCCTTCTGCAGTGGGTTACCAACCTACCCTTAGTACGGAAATGTGTTCTTTGCAAGAAAGAATTAGTTCTACCAAAGAAGGATCTATAACATCGATCCAAGCAGTTTATGTACCTGCGGATGATTTGACCGACCCTGCTCCTGCACAACATTTGCACATTTAGATGCTACTACCGTATTATCAAGAGGATTAGCTGCCAAAGGCATCAGCTTTTCTTTACACATGGGTAGGCAAAGCCCCTATCTGTAAAGCAAATCTTTCTTGACTGAGAAGGTCAATCCTATCTGTCTTCTTCTTCTTTCCCATCGTCCTTCATTCGTTCCTTCTAGCTCACTTTTGTTTAGTAACCTGGGTTCACGCTCAGCTATCCTTCTCATATATAATAATAAAATAAATAGTAGTGTGAACCGAACTCTCTATCCTCCGCTCCTTTCATTGAGCGATCCAGGCGAGAAGTGTCTTTAGAGTCAGTCTTTAGTCTCGCTTCACCGATAGGGGCTTGGGCATCAATAGAATGAATTGTGAAAAGATCGGATGAACGGAACCTATTATATACATCTCGCATCTGCCCCTTTCTTGGAAGCAAACGCCCTGTGCTTACGAACTTCGGTTCACTCCATCCTTGGCGACTAGGAAGGTAAAGGTAAGTAAGTAATAGTAAAGAAAAGCTGCTCGCCCCGCTAGGCACGTGCTCCCGCACTTAGGCTCCCTTACACTGAGCAAAACTTCAAGAACCGGTAGGGATTGAGATAGAAAGCGACTGATCGATTGCTCACCCTTTGTGGCTTACCCCAGCTTGACCTGAGCAAGTACTCTTTGGGCCCCGCGAACACTAGAATCGGCACAAATCAGTGGGTGGGATCGAAAGCCTACGCTCATACCCACCTTACCCATTCGTTGAACATGAAAGCCTCTCGCCCGCCCCTAGCGGAAAGAACCATTATTAATGGTTTCTCTATCTCCGTGACTTTCCGCCAAATCATATCTATCTCATATAGCAGCAAAATGACACAAGTGAATTTTCCCTAATACAAGCACTTTTCATTTGCAAAAGTTGAGTCTCCTATACCGACAACATGAGACAAATGGATTTTGCTTCATAGAGTCACTTTTCATTGGCACTTTTTCTATCTTCCCTACCAGCAACATGATACAAAAAGGCTGTCCGCGTGGAAAGCTTCCCGCTTCAGTCAGGTCCTCTCCCGACTTTCTTTTCTTGTATAGGGCGAGCTCCGTTCCTCGGCCAAGGGCGAGTTCGACTCTTTCTTTCCTGGCATTTTGACTTTGGAATGAAGGATTCACTCAAGCCAATTTGTTGTTCGTCTTATCACATGTCAGGTGAACCGCTTCGCTTCCCTTAGATGGGAAGGGGGTGTGTATCATATGTCTCGTTCCATTAGCTAAGTCAACCGAAGACTGGCCTATAAATAAGGCCATCGTGAATGTGGCTAATTGGGAAACTCCTTTTGAACCGATTTGTATGCTATTCCCAGTCAAGAATCATGCTTGAGAATAGGACTCTCTTCCTATCCAAGACTCGCTCGGAAATCTTCCTTTTTCTGCTTTTCCGAAGCAGGGGCAGTAGGATGCAGATTCACCTAGATCTTCTTTTCAAAGAAGTCTTCTTCTCTTATTAGTCTTATTAGGCGACCCTATGCACTTGCAAACTCAATCCGATCAGATTGCTATCCAATTGCTAAACCAACCCCGTTCGCGCGCGAAATGAAGGAAAGAAAGCTTCTTCGAAGTTCTGTTGAAGTCAAATCCCTAGCCACGGACAGTAGTAGTACTCTTTTGGCTTTTCCACTCCGGTCAGGAACTGCAGTTGGTACTGAAACAAGGGTCGAACGAACTACCGTATGTTAGAGCGCTAGCAGACCATGGAACCAAGACTGAACGATTGACGTCTTCTTCAGAGCCTGGCTTCGGTGTGTGACTGGCGTATGCCTATCAACTCTATAGGGCAGGTCCATCTGTCCTAGCTGTCTCGAGATGGTTAATTGGCACGTGCCTTTGCTGACCAACGCGATACGCGAGTCAGTCCATTCTCTCACTCACCCTGGTCAACGCCAACTTAGGGTAGAGAAAGTATACACTAATGTGTATGCTAAGTTCCCACCCCCTCTGTCCAATCCTACCCAATGGTGCAATCCATCCCATCTTTTTGCTGATAGGAGGGGAGCTATAGAGAGCGGAAAGGAAGACTTCCCCGATACCGCCTTCTGCGTACTTCTTAGCTCCCTCCTATCATATTGATAGGAGTTCCTCCGCTCTCTGTTGAGCAAGCAATATCTCCTTTCTCTTTCTTTATCAGGAATATCCTCTCTTGCTCGAGATGCCCAAAGTGGTTTAGTGCTTCCAGTGACTGAGCGAACGAACCGGCACGAGAGTGTAGCTAGGATATGTCGAAACAGAATGTATGCCCTGCCCTTGATGACAAGGTAGGCTGGTTCCTCTTTCTGCAGCAACCATAAGGATTTATGGATTCCTTGTTGAATTGACTATAACGCGCGCGGTTCTGTCTCCTCAATCGGCCGGCCCAACTTTCCTGCCTTGAGAGGCAATCTATCCAACAATCCTCATGTAGGTTAAGCAGAAGCCAAAGCACTTCCGACTTATTCCCTTGTTATCCTACTTACTTGAGAATGAGACTACCTAACTGAACTTGAAAGCCAAGGAACTACAGCTCCTTCTATCTTGACTGAACAAACAGGTGGCACACGAACTCCTCTTTCTGCAGCTACTCCAAAGACAGGAATGCTCCGGGCCAAACCGCAGATACCTCGCCTCCTGCCCTACCCTAAATCTCTTTTCAAATCTCCCTACTTTAACGCCTTGAGACTCATGAATGTGTGTGCTAAGATCCGACCTACGCTTGCCTATTGATTCTTGATCGGTCGAAACAGAATCAATTGGTTTTTCTTTCGGCTATAAGCAAGGTTTTGTCCTGACTATCATATCCGGGAATATATCTTGGCTTCAACTTCTTTAGCTCACTCGTGAGGCACTCCCATTCCTTATATAAAAGAAAACACCTTCTTTCAACTCATAAGAAAGCATCTGGGGCATCCCATACTGAGAAAGAAATCTCAGAAGATTCAATTTCTTTCCTCGTCACCTGGTCCACCTAAGTAATCACGCTAACATTCAAAGCACTTTCTACTGCGGGAATCACTCACATCGGAGAATCATTCTGGTCAAGCATCTTAGCCCGACTTGGCTTGGTCTACTGAGCTACCTTTTCAGAAGAGGTTCTCTCTGCCCTATACCTAGGTTCCTAGGTTAAGACTAAAGAATATCCAGCACTTAGCGCGTCATTCGATGCCACAACTATGGGTCACCTTCTATGACTCTTCAACCAGCTTAAGCGGATCGAGGACTTCATGCTGCTAGCTACATTGAAATAGGTTCTTTATCTAAGAGTCCCGGGATCACTTCTTAACTAGACTACGTTGTTCCAAATCTAGATTTGTATGAGTAAGTATGTGGAAGCATAAGCTAACTTTACTGAAAGTTCGCTTGAACTCATTTACACAGCAGCACTGCTTTACAGAGCAAAAGCACTTTTACCGACTTCCCTGTCCTTGTGCGTTTGGCATGAAAGTTTCGAATAGAAAATAGAGAATCATTCGATACAACTACTCCCGTACCACGAGCAGCAACCTGGGCATTTAGGGCGATATACTTCTTCTTCAAATCCAGGAACATCCGATGTGGCCATTCGTTGGAATTCTTCCACCAACTACTTCTAATACATCGGGAGAAACTGCCTTAGCCCCGAGGTCTTGTAAGAGCCTAAATGAAACAACCCATCCCTAGTCCTTGCGAGTGGAACGGCCTTAGCCACTGGTGCTTCATCGGAAGCCTTTCCCGACTTTACGTGTGATAGTGCTCTCCTCTTTCCAGACTTCACTGAAGTTGGGGACTCCACTCCTATATCAGGTGGGTCTGTCTCTTGTTCTACAAAGACTCTAATAAGGTATTGAGACTCTTGACTGTAAAGTCAGACTAATGCCACTCTGCCATCCCGCTCTACTTAGTGTTCTACTTGTTAATGTTGTGAAAGGTCTTGAAGAGCCTTGAATTCTTGCTAAACCTAAACCCGCATAAGACAACAGCCAGGCCAGACTAAAGAAGAAGGACTACGCCGGATCCGGAATTAGCATTGAAAGTACTCAAAATGGAATTATCCGGGGCTCATCCCAATAGGCAAGACAGATGCGTCACTCCCGACCAGATTCAACCTTGAAACTGAGCTTGTTGACACGACTAGTATAAGAAAGAGGGAAAGCCGAAGCTTAAACTGCCTAACCCTGCTTCTAAAGCAGTGAGTTACCTACTGGAGAGAGGAAAGACTCCTGACCATGCTTGTGAGACTGACTTTGAGTGTTTTTTCCGGCTAGTGATTTGACGAAGAAGAAGCTTTCTTTCCTTCCTTCTCTTCTTTTTTGTTTTGAAGTTATGCAAGTACTATTTAACCGTTCGTTTGCCTATTCTGCAGCGGATTCATTCCATTCCTCCTAGCAGCAAGAGCACATTTGATTGAAGTCTCACTAGCGCCTCTACAAAATCAAGATTTTGATTTGCCTGATCTCTCTTTATACCACAACTCGTCGGCTGACGGTAGGGAATCGTCATAGTCTGCACCTAACCAACCCGCTCGTGGTCTGATCTTTACTTTACATACCCTAAATCCTTCCCAACTCAAGTCCGTTCATTCTCTCATCCAATTTCTCAAGCGAGAAAAGAGCTTATTCCATTCCGTCTTTAGTCGGTCTATCTTTACTATTAGATTAAGGATAGGAGCTTGCATTCGAATCCTCTTCTTTCACTATGTCATATGTCATTTGCTCTTCTCCCCCTAAACCTCCTTAGTGCTTCTTCTACCGTTTGTGCCGCATAGCCTCACTTCACTCCCTTTAGAATCAGGGAAGACCTAAGTAAAAAAAGGAGATATTCATTCACATGAAGAGTAGAACCATCAAGATATTGGTTGGACAAAAGAAGAAGGGAGGCGCGACTGAAGGAGCGGGGAGCGAAACATCTCCTTCAGTGCCTGGTCAACCATGAAATGAAAGAGGAGGAGCGAACCTACGTCTAGAAGAGAATACCGGCTAGGGTTTGAGCACTTTTAGACTACGGAAAGAAAAGGCATACCAACTTGATCGTTACCGGTCATCAATTCAACCTCTCGTACGAGTAGGAGTGCTTGGTCTTCTGAGGAGTTAGGGGCTAAGTATGAAGCGATTAACCAACCTTCTTTGTCTTTGGAATTCCATTCTGTTTCCTGATAGTACCTCTCTCTTTCTTCTACTGAAGAGTAGAAAAAGCTGAGTGAATAGAGGATGCTTTGACTTATCTTCTCTGTGCCCTACCTCCTAAAGCTTCTTTGGTAATCGAACTCACCATCGGTTTTTCTCAATCTTTCAATCTTTCTGTCTTGTCATGTAAGGAAGGACGCAACTTCTCTGTGGGAGGAGCTAAAAGGAGAGTGAAGAGAGAGAGCTTCCCGGCCCGCCTTTCCTTTTTTGAATTGAGTATAGGGCCGACCTTGTACTAACCTCTTTCTGGTAGTCGTGAGTGTAGCTTCCTTTCCGTAGTGAGCTATTGATCTCTGGTCTCTGGGAAGCCTTAGGGAAGCAAGAACTTCTCCGGGTTGTATACTCTGAAGTAAGTGACTAATGGTAAGCTCTCTCTTTAGAGAACCCTAGAGAGGCCCTGTGAGGCGCTTCTTTGAGCTTTGGAAGGCACGATTAGACTAGGTAACACCGTGCTTTTAGGGGACTGAGAGGATATGGAGAGTTGCCCAATTCCAACTTTGAAAAGATTCAATTTAGTCAGCTTGGTTCGTGGCTTTGCCCTTCTAGCTTGAAGCTTAAGGTACGGGCTAACGGAAGAGAGTAATCTTCGGATAAATGCAATGAACTAGTTTCATTAGCTAAGATGCAAGAAGGCACCTATTCTTGAAACGACTGTAGGAAGTGCAAAACCGTCTTTCTCTTTCCTTCGAGTTCTATTCTAAAGCCAGTGCTATTAAGAGAGATTCGGCTGACAAGCGAGATGAAGGCGCGAAGCAAGTAGCTTAGGGTATATAACGTCTACCCACATGCGACGGACTTCAAACTGGGAACCATCTTACTTCTCACCCCGAATTCGGAGCATATAAGAGCGTCGTGGTAGTAGGAAATTTGTGACTTTTCAAAGATCTTTTTAGGAAGACCTTGGAAAGCCTATAGCCTATAGCCTATATATAGGATCCGTTACAGAAGAAAAGGTTCGATGTATTTGAAGTGGTGAGCGTGTAAGAGAAGACGAGAAATTCCTGAGTCCGGGGAGTGCCAGCAGCTAGCTAAACTGGAGGCGGGTCAGCCAGGAATAGAAGAAAGGTCGGGGCCTAGCTCGCTCTGCTCTTCTCCTCTGAGTGAATAAAGAGTAGATAGCTGCTCATCTATTGCACGATGATCATTTCTTTCCCACGGGGCGGTATCATGTGAAGAAAAAGTTCAATATTACCATAGGCTAGGTTTTTTCGTTCATAATAAAGAGTAGGTGAGTGCTAAGCGCTTTTCATGTCGTGTCAGGCCATTTGATTTGATCTCGATGAGAGGCCCGTAGCACTTTTTTGAGTCCTTTGAAAGAGCTCTTTAGTTGACTTTCCTGTACTTTACGGTAAGTAATCCGTCGACTCTCTCTTTACTTACCAGTGTGGGTAATTTCTCTAGTGGAGTGCCCCGGCGGTGAGAATCTCTCTAGTACGAGTTTCCTGTAAGCCAGTGCTTCTCTTGCTAAGACAAAATGATTGACCAGGCCCGCCAATGGTCGCTTCTGCTAAGGTCCCTAGATAGACTGGTACGGAGAATAGATATCTACTTTTTGCCTTTTGACTGCTATGCAGACAAAAAAGAAAGGCGATAGCTTGCTTTTCAAAGGTTCAAAGGCCTTCTTCTTTTACTTTTCTGTCCTGAGATGGCTTTTTGGCTGACTTGGGTTTCCCAACTAGTCCTCCTTGACTCCGAGTATTCCACGTTTCTTCTTCGAGCCATCAACCTTCGTCGCGGGCTCCTCGTAATCTGTTCTGGATTGGCAGGGAAGGATATATTGGTCTATGCTCAAACCCAAACGATTGATACATCTATGTATCATGTACTTGGAGGCTTGAAAGTCTTGGGATGACTCGTTGTGAGCTCCACTTCACTATCGCTCGCCTGACTATCACACATTCTGGGGCGTGACTCCACCTCTTCCTACAAACCATCTTCAGCCCGGTTCTCTAAAACCGGACTAACCCGACTACTAGCTACTTATCGAGGTTTAGAGTAGCGTCTTTTTCTATATTCTAGATTAGTTCTTAGTTGGAGTGGGGGAAGGCAGATCAAGATTCTATTCAGAAAGGCTGTAATATTGTGATATCCTCATTTCGAGACATTGCAGCTCTTAGCATGACGTAGGTAGTTCATTCTATCCGTCTTATTTCACGGTCCCCCTTCTGGCCCTCTCTACTATGTATACGTTTGTTCTATCTGTCCGATCTCTTCACTTCACCCCCTCGCCTTATTTCGTCTCTTTCTAGTTGCTCGCCCCCTCTGGGCCCTTTCAGGCCCTTCCATATCATATGTATAGTTGTTCTATCGGAGGTATAGGAGTCAGCCCCCCTCTTTATCCCCCCCCTTCTATATAGCATGGAAGAAGAAATGGCTGAGCTGTCATGAGGCTGTAGCTTTTCAACTCAAAATGAGAGTCCACCGGCAGAGCTGACAAAGAAAGGTAAGAAAGAAAGTCCAGGACGCCGAAGCAGGCAGGACTGGAATGAAGAACAACTCATTGTGAAGCTAATACCACCCCATACCCCCCGGGGCAAAGAAGACGGTCGTCAAGGAAAAACAAAGCAATTCTCAATCGTTCAGTTTGGCTTAGAGAAAAAACTTTGACGAAAGCTCCTAATGAGGAGGAGGAGGATGATGAGAAAGAAGAAACACCGGGTGAACTCTTCTTCTTGAAGGAAGGTATGAGACCCCCCGGTGGCAGTCAGGAGTAGACTGAGTATAGGTTTCGCGTTTCATTTCCCTTGAGCGCGACCTATATCTTGAATCTACCACCCATCAAATGAAAGAGAGACCTCATATAACATCCCACCCGAAGCGAAGAGAAGAGAAAGGAGGATCCGATTAGACGTCAGGCGAGGAGTCCAATGAAGTTGAGAAAGATGAAGCAATCTGCCAAATCTTTCTTCTATGAAATGAGAAGAGTACCCCTGCCCCTGCTGTGGGCGGCGGGGTTTTCTCAGTTATTTACCCGGAGATTCCTTTCTTCTCAGTGAAAAAACTAGTGATTTTGAACGCCTATGAGATGCCTAAAATACGGCTGCTCATCAACCCATCTTCACTAGCGCTCGCCTCTAGACTTGTGAGATAGAAATATGGAACCACCACCACTTCTAGCGAATCAATCCTTTTTCTATGGCCTCACAAAGAGCAGTCAAGTTAGTAGACTAGGAGAGAGATAAGAAAGTGGTGAGAAGAAGGACGGAGAGAGGCGAGCTTTGGTTAGGTCGTTACGACGGACCCAACAGCCGGGCGGGCATACGCAAGAGTAGCAACAAGAAGAGGGGGGGAGTTCCCAAGGAGGCTTGTGTAAGTGTGTGTCTCAGCACTATGATAGGTCTTTGACTCTACCGAACCCCAGTCAATCCGTCAGAGATTTTGAGTCTAATTAATAGGTCAGAAAGGAAGGACAAGCCCGAGTGGTTTCTGTAGCTAGCTCGAAGGGACTGGACTCATGGCAACTCGGCGTTGGTCAATTAGGAATCTCTTTCACGGGGATTGCTGTGTGTGATCCTAGTGCTTTCAGGTTTGATTTGCTTCTATCTCCTACTCCTTTTTTGCTTATTGCACATACGCCTTCCTTTGCTTCCGCTTTCATTATTTGCATGGGGAAATGGTTGACAGTGACCTAAGGATTGAGATCTTAGCAGTCTGCCGACCATGCTAAAACTTGTGATTCCCAGTCCGGTTGAAAGAGAGCCAGCTGATCAGGTGCATTTGACTGTGAGTAGTGTCCCTGCTCAAGAGTCAGTAGCGTAGTTAGTGTTTTTTTCTCTTTACTTTAGACCAGAAGCCTTGTCATCTGAGGAATCCTCAGCAACAAAAGTTCAGAACTCTTGGAAGAGTGCATCGGCAGGATTCGGTGTTGTGCGTCAGGAGCAGGCGCGTAGCGGTAATACGTTGACGTAGTCATCGAGTCCCCCAAAACCAAATCAGCCTGTAGTTGGAGCTGAGAATCAAATCAGAAGAGCCCAGGATCTAAGCCATGTTTTGTAGTCCAATTTAGCGTGTATGACGGCTACTTGCGAGGTCAATTGTGCGAGCAGTCAGCGTGAACTGCCTCAATCGAATCTGGGTTCAGCTGCCTCATTTCCCCCCTCCCCCTACCCTCAGAGATAAGGTGTTCCTAGTGCCTCGGTGACTAGCGCAGCAAAGAGACTTGAAGAAGTTCAAGATAAGGTCTGACAACAACACCGGTCAATCTATACAGAACAGAAGATTGCACAGACAAGGTGCGCAATTGGCCTTCTTCTATGGATATGGCTAGGGATGCGATGCGATGCAAAAGAGCTCAAACCGAGAGAGTGATCGGGATTGGATAGATGATTGAGTACCCCCCCCCCCCCCCCCCGTGGGAAAAGGCGAGCGAGAGCAAAGATAGATACGAAGCGAAGAAGGAAGGGCTCAAGAAAAAAGAAGGAATTCAATCGTTTTCAAAGAATGTTAAGCCGGGTATGTCAGTGAAGCTTTCATCACTTTTAGGAGGCACTTTTCCTAATGAAGTTCTTTGCGTCGTGTATCTCCTTTTGATTCATCCATCCTTCTGGGTGAGAAAGGAGGAGAGAGGCCAGAGGCAAGCGTATGCGAAGCTCGCGAGCTGTATAAGAAAGATAGAACAACAACAACCAAGATCACGAACAAGAGAGAAAAACAACCTTAAGTCAAGTCAAGCCGGGCCGTCGCAACCTGAATCTCATACCTCCTATATAGAAACGTATACATAGTATTGATAGGCATAGCCATCTGTCTCAAGAGTATAGAGGGCGAAGGAAGCAGAGAGGGCACATCCTTAGAAGTAGCCTGCACCTGCAACAACTAGAAAAAGGCGACCCTATTTCATTTCATGAAGATATAGTATGGGTCAGTGGAGAGCTTTAGTATAGAGTCAGAAGTCGACCCCGGCACTTTTTTCCTAATATATAGTCATGTTTATCCTCACTCTTTTTCTTGGATTTGCCGGTAGGCAAAGCAAGAAGACAAGGTCATACTACAGTAACCCCGGAGGAGGAGCCCCTAGTCAAGTCAACCCCGGAGGAGCCCGGCGTCAAGTCAACCCCGCTCGGGTTGCTAGTCTCGTCTGTTTGGGCTAGATTTCTCGTAGAGATTTGAAACTAGATTTGACTTTGCTTTCTCTACGCTACGCTCTTTGAAACGAGATTGTCAATTCCACTCTCTACGCTACGCTCTTTTTCACTCTCTACGCTACCGCTACGATACCGAGATCACTATCCAAGTAAGTCAGTATTCACCCGCGCCATCCTCTACGCTACCGCTACGAACGAGATTTCTCTATATAAAGAAGAAGGAAATTCAACTCTCTTTTCCACTCTCTACGCTACCGCTACGAGATTGGCAACTCGATTTGACTCTTTTCTTTCTTTCTCGTGTATAGAAAGAAGAAGATGGCTCTCTTTTCAAGTTCTTCTTAGGGCTGCAGTCTTCATCAGGTCATGAGCCTGATGAGTCGACCAATTCCTCTACCCCGCTTGGGGTGCTTCTTCGAGACTGGTAGCGAGAGGGCCCGGCCCGTACCCAGAGGGGATGAGCATATAGAAATAGGCAAATCTGGGAACCCTCCTCCAGCCGCTCGTGACCCTGATTCTGATAGTTAGAAAACAACCATAGAAAGAGTACTGCTTCCTTTCTTGCAGGCGACTACTCATATGGCTTCGCCTTCTTGGCCATACTATGTATATGGTTGTTCTCTTGGTCTTCGCGCTACGCCTATTTGATTTTCAAAGATTTCTCGTGTATAGAAAGAAGAAGATGGCTCACCAGTCTAATTCTCTTGATATATAAAACAAGTCACATTACTTTATTAGCTCCCTATAGCCTACAACTGAAAGGAGAGTCAAATCGGTCTTAGCCTATTCTTGCACTATCGAAGGAAGAAGGTCACGTAATGCACTTCTTTCTTATGATAAGGAGGAGGCAAGCCTGATTTAGAAGCCTCTTGCAACATACTCTTTCCTCACAGCTGATCGAGTCAGAAAGCTAGCTAAGGAAGAGTTCAAAGAAAGATGGAAAAGAACATTCTAGTTGCGAAAGAAATCTCGTATAGAAGGTGAGCCAAAGTTTGAGGAAGGACAGGTAGCTTTACAGAGG
Organism: Platanthera zijinensis; assembly: GCA_039513925.1. NCBI lineage: Eukaryota > Viridiplantae > Streptophyta > Magnoliopsida > Asparagales > Orchidaceae > Platanthera > Platanthera zijinensis. Next base: position 144,671,963 of record CM077088.1, read on the forward strand.
TAGCTCTCAAGGTTCTGACTGCCTCAATCACATCCATCCTATGAAGACTGGGAGGAATAGAGATATATGAAGAAGCGAAATAGATCTACTACTAATAGATATATCAAGAAAAGGAGATGTAGCTACGGGGGAGCAGTACTATTGCGCTGTCAAGCGCTAGATGTACAAGAGCTTAAGCGAGACAGATATGGTGCTTGATATTAGTAAAGGAATATGAAACTACCTCTCAGTCACCTAACACCTGCCTGATTGCCCTATTCTGCTGAACCCAAACAGGTGAGTCTAGAGTCTTTCTATACTTTCTTCACTTTTCTATAGAAGAAGAACCTCAGTACTTTTTCTATCGTGAAGTGAGACAGACAGCAAGAATGGAAGAACAATCAATGAAAGAACAAAGAGAAATCCGGAATTGAGCAGCCGGGTCAGCAACAAAGAAGTCAAGCAAGACTTCGGCTCGCCTTCTAAAAAACAATGAGAGGCGAGCGCATAGTTTCTTGAAAGATAGAGATCTTGCGGACGTGAATTCTGAGTCTCGATTCTTTTCTTCTATGCTTTCGAAGACAAACTCCTTTGTCAATTTCCTTGCCTAAACCATACACCCCATAAGGAGGCGCGTAGCGATATCCATTGGAAGACGGTCTCTCAGACTATAGTCCTAAGAAAATAGTGCACGCTTTGTTTACCCCGGCTTTGGGCTCATTGAGACTGAAACCCGCGCCGCGGATAGAAAGTCTGCGCGTTGTTCGCCCGCTAGACTCTGACTAGTACACTACTAGGTTTTACCCACAAGACAGAACCCTACATAGGTCTAACCTAACCTCTCAATACTAAAATCAACAATTGAAGCATCCGAGGTTGCATTAATCGGGGATAGAAGAAAAAGCGATGTCAGTACTCATATAAGAAACCGACATAAAACGACGAATCTGAATCAATATGGCATTCGGGGCACTCTAGAGAGAAAGCAGCGAAGTGTCTTTACGCCGCCTTCAAAGAAAAAAGCACCTAGCTTGCACTTTGCCGAGTAGCGGCTAAGTGTAGATGTCCTTTAGCTGTTCGTCCATTCGTTTCGTTGTTTCCTATGCGCGGGTGATTGAGCGGAGATGAGGCTAGCGAAGTGTTGTTGCTTGCAACGGGATCTCAAACAGAGCAACAAGCACACAACTTGTCGTATTCTATTTGTATATTCCTAGATTCTAGGTCATTCGCCTTTTGAATTTGTTGTCTTGGGCTCTCTTCTTTATCTAGGTTGTGGTGCCGACACCTTCTTCGCAGCGTATCTATGACCAGCAGCTAGCTACCTTTCTTTTTTGGCCAGTTCGTTGCGTAGCGGTACACCTTTCTGAGCCTAGAAAAAACAACTGCCATGAAAGCCTAATCGCCTAGAAGCAGCCAAAGACTGCACCCGTTCGCTTCTTGACTGAGAAGAAGATGGCAGAATCGACGAATAGCAAAGCGAACTGTACTGCGCTAGTTCGCCTATCGGCAGAAATCACCTACTTGTTGCGGAGCTGAATAGGTTATTGAGGACTCTTTCTAAGAAAGAGACTATTCTCTTCTATATCTCATCTAGATTCTCCGACCTAGAATATTCTATAATAGAGCTGGCCAGGTACCGCTCCGTGGGCTACGAGCCGGGTCGGGCGTTGGTGTACGAGTTCGAGAATGAATCAAAAACCATTCACACATAGATTGAGAAAGTCTGAGCTGAGCCTAGAGGTTCAGCGGTCTCTTTCGCCCGTTCGCTGCGTATCACCTCTTCGCCTAATTCTGATCCGGGCAGAACCCCCGAATCATCCGAACTCGATCAATCAATAACTAGTCATTGACTCAGCTGGCCTCTTAGGAGGGCATATAGAAAAAACACAAGAGCAAGAGCGGTAGTGCTCTCTTCGCTCGCCTCGTTTTAGCGTTGTTGTCTGGACCATCCCACAAGTGAGGGGCTGGGGGGCCTTCTATTCTCAGCTATCGCCTCAAAGCCTATTTCTATAAGTGAATCGGACAACCAACCCAGGCATATTTGGCTCCGCCCTCTTTCGCTGCTATTGGCTCAATCCCTTGTTGGGAGAGGAACAGAAACTTTCTTCTTCCTGGGCCACTCATAAGAAGAAGACGTGAAACTCCCTAAACTCAAGTCTAATTGAGAGAGTCGGAATCTCAGTGCCTTGGGCCTACGGAGAATCTGTTCAAACCTGTCTTCTTCCCGGCAAATCCTTGATCTTCGCCCTGATGATTCTCTGAGAAGTTGGCTAGTCTTCTAGGATATCTCCTCTTATGGCAGAGAAACAACGTATGCAGAAGGAGATTGTTTCAGCCCTAATTAGTCACAAGAAGGAAAGCAGCAAGAGTGCAATAGCTGGTGTGCCAAAACCTGGGTCAATTACTGATGGTAATGGCTGCATGTGGAACAGAAGGTCGACTGTGAAGTGAAGAAGAAGAACAAGAGGACAAAAAACTCACCCATTTTCATCACCTTCGCTATGGCTGCTCGCCTCCTCCCTTATCTCCGGCAATGGGTCTTGTCCGCTCTGGCTAGAGTTCCTAGCCTCCCACGTTTTCCTTCCTTGATGGACGGTCTATCTGGCTGGAGCTTTTCTAGCCTAGCCCGTACTACCCGTACTATCCAACCTCTCATTCAAAGGCAATCTCCAAGTCCTCCGTGGGCGCTACTTTAATGAATTGAGATCGTCATATATCCAATGAATTGGACCTCTTCCTTTCATAAGTGCATACTTTCTTCTTCTTCTACAATTCGATCCAGTCGCTCCAGGTGACCTCTGTGAGTTCTTTTTCTATAGTAGCTCGTTGACCAAGAGGTTGTGATGAAGGTGAAATTACTCGTTCGTTCCGAGGTGGTGACTCACTGGCTAGTGTTCCCGCTTTCTGTCGTCAGAGGAAGGGAGTTTTTATGATGAGAAGGAACCCAGTCGGTGAAAGAAAGACTACTGGATCCCCAACTCCAAGGAGCCACTGAGAGGTGGGTGGGCAACTTGAGGCGGTTCGACCCCCCGGGCGGCTGTTCGTCGCTTCGCTACTTTGACTACTACAGACTTCGTCGCTCTTCCGTTAGGGTAGGGTTAGGCCCGTGTCTAGTGAGTTTCTTCGACCTCGTTTCCATCATGCTTCTCAGCATGGTGCATGTCTTCTATACAGAAGCGCATTTCATTCATGTTCAAAGAACCTTCGCATTCTACATTATAAGAGACTAGACACCCTTCCTCCGAATCAGAGTCAATCTCGAAGTAGCGTAAGGCGAGCCAGTCGTCTATCTACCACCCAAAGGACCCGTAGGCGCTTAGCTAGTTCAGATAGGCGAAATCATAGCAAGGCGTGAGGCAACGTGTTGTGTAATAGCCTTGCTACTATATTATTAGTGCTTAGTCTAGGGCCTCAAGCGAATCCTGCTTTTGAACAGGTTTTCAGATACTATAACAAAGAGTGTCCGTTAGCAAATCATACTCATAACCGGAGAGTACAAATATTCACTAACTTGAACTGGCGACTGAACAGTCTGATGTCTCAGAATTCTATGCCGTTGCGTAATAGAAAAGGATACCTAGGCTTCATCAGATGCTGAACTCGAATGTTTTGGTCTTAACAACCCTTCTTCTTGTTCAGAAGCAACTAAGCTAGTTAGTCAATTCGTACCTCTGGCGTTGGGAAGCGGAGATCGCACCGATTGATTCTTCGTCAATCAAGTCGAGAGTTGAGGCCGGGAAAACAGATCAGCCATAGGCTTGATTTTCAAATCGAGTTTCGAGTTGGAGAATAGAGTTCAAACACCATTGACATTATATGTCTGAGCCCCATCTATCTCTCGTTCAGGGCTTCTCCCACCACAAAAGCAGTCAACCGCGGAGAGAGAAAGAAGGCATTTTTCCTGGTGCTGGAGATCAGGTTTTATCCAACTTCTTCGGGTTTCTTGAAGCTTATGTTTCATGCCCGACTGATATGGCTCTACCCAGAAAACTCAAATGCCCCTGATAGGACTTTGCCCACTGAACCACCGGAAAGAGAGGATGGAACCTGATATGAATAAGAGGTGCGGGCTATGAGGGTCCTAGGCGAATGGGAATAGACCCCAACAAAGAGAACCTCGCTACACAATACTGACTTACAACACCGCAAAGATAGAAGAATAGACTAGGACAGCTAGACTGAGACCTACCTTACCTTGGAATGCCAAAGAGACTGGACTGCTAGGCGGAATGGACAGCTGGGGAAAATGGTACTAAAAAAGGGAACCCAATAACCTCGATCTCCGAACCAACTTACCAACTGGACGAGAGACAGAGTCCGCCCGGAAGGTAAGCTAGCTAATTCCCTAAAAGCGGGGGCTATGAAACATTCCGGACCTTTGGTTGGACCACAAGAGAAAATGGAAAGCCTACCTTACGTTGGATGGAGAGACGGACAAAGAAAAAAAGAAGAAGCATTTTCCATCCTCAAGTCACGGGGCAGTCAATCAAGGTGAGGTGCGAAGCAAAACTTTGGAAGAAAGAGAAGGTAGCCTCCAATACGGGGTTACCTGCGGGACTCTTATAGGATTGATTCCCCTAGGGCCAACTAGTTGCCATTAGTAAAAGGAAATGGCCACTCATCAGCTACGGCTACGGCAAAGGTTCTCCAACCGAATCCACATTCCTTCCTTCGCTTCACTTAATGAAATGAAACGCCGGGGCTATGGTTCTAGACCCCAAAGCCTATCCCCTCGCTCCTAACAGCTTTACAGAATGAAGTCTATCTTAAGAAAGGCGAGCGTAGCGAAGAGAGGGCCAGGTCTTCACTTCATCCCTTAGGGGCACTAATGAGGAACTGAACTCGCCCGAAAGAACTTGCTTCCGGTACAAGAACTCAAGCAAAACAAAAAGCAAGGGTGAAGGTAAGGGAGGACAGAATCGACAGCAGCCAAGGCGCTTAGAACAATGGGAGCAAGACTTCCAAGTCTGCCCGCCATAGACGATGAGCCTATATATTCTATGAAAAAAGTGTTTGAGAGGATCATCACTCTGATCACAGATAAACGAGATTCGATCATGTAGCAACCGGGCTACATACCTAAAAAGGCGTGTAGTCGGTTACTACACTCTCGCCTAGCCGCAACCAGCTGGATCTTCTCCCACAAGAAACGTCTGGAAGAGAGAAAGCCTCCATCTTACCGGGGAGCCGGCCGTGCTTTTGCCCGAGTGGTTACTTCTTTCGCGAGTGAAAAGCTCGTTTCTTCCGGTTTCGGCATTCGAGGAAAACAGCACATTATGGCCACGACCTGCTAAATAAAGATCACTGTCATCTCACGAATTGGATTCGAACCAATAAAAGAACAAAGAACTTGACTTTAGTAGATCGTGAGTGGGTTATTCCAACCTTTCCATTGTAAGACCCCCTTTTTTTTCTTTTTCAACCACCGGGGTCTTAGCCCAGAATTGCCGCTTTGCGGTGGCACCGACTCACGGGAAGGTCGCCACTACAAAACGCCAATTCTGCCGGCCCTTTTTCGATCGCAGAATAGTAGCATAATAAAGTAAGAGCAAGTCCACAATAATCACATGTATATAAATAAATCTCCACGAAGGGAGTGTCCACAATATATCAGAGTACTGAAAATACGGGCTTAAGCCCGGTACATCATATCCTCACTACAAGTCACTCGCGGAAGCAAAGCTAAAACTAAGCCTCACCGTAACTGCCACTGAACTGAGAGCACCCAAGCTAGACTGGCCCATCTCCATCGACTCTATACTCCGCTGTTGCTGCATCTCTGGGTGCTTCTTCCATTTCGGCCTGCCGTCGCTGCCTCGCGATCTACGTCTGCGTCTACGTCTTCGGCCTCCTGGTTGCTGAGTTGGTGGGGTCCCACCCATCAAGGGGCATTTGACCCGTGTGTGTCCCGGCTGGTGACAATGGTAACACGGTCGCGGGGCCAGCTCTGTCAGAAACTGCAATAGCGGTGACCCTTCCATATGGTATACCTAAAATGTTATGGTTCGAAAACCGTTAGTCATAAAGACTAAGCCCTATCATCCCCTACACCTTCCCCCATGGCTCCTAGGTACCGAGCGGAGAGGAAGAAAGGGCAGGACATGAAGGTGGAGATTAAACCAAACAAACAGGTGACAGCGGACCTATGCTAACAAGTTATAATAGGTGAACAGTTTAAATGTTGTAATAAGTAAAGCAATTAAATAGTAGCAATGTATATAAAAAGGCAGCTAGAGAACAGTAAGTAACAACAAGTAAATAAGTATGTAACCTTAACTTATATGAATGCCCATACAAACTTATAAGTTAAGGGATCTTCTGCAAGGCTCCCATCGTATAAAAAGTCCCATACCGATTTATACGTTGGGGTGTCGGTTGTATGCGAATATGAGTGTAGTGATATGCTATGCCATGATTCATGCAAGTGCAACTCACGCACACGACTCTATGCGCACAGACCTTTAGTTCCCCCTGTTCGGGAGGCTAGCTTCACCCCCAGGAACCTCCGTAGTGGCAAACGGAGACAGTGAGTCGGGCCCCCCACTCCTAGGCGGGTAACCACACTACCAGGCCTAGCCCTTCCGTACGCCCCTAGAAGAACACAACCTAGAGTATCCGCGTACTGCTGCTGGATGTACCCTCCAGACTTTTCGCCGAGTCATCGTACCGCTGTCGGTGTGATCGATCGCCTAGTACCGATGACCCACCACCTTTATTCCGTACTCCAACCCTCGAGCCCGCGGCCCCCCGGACAGTCCTGTCCGTGCATCTACCTTCAGAGCTACTGTCTGAATGGCAAGTAATCCTATAATTCTACTTTCCTAGCTATCGGGGAGTGTAAACGTGCAACCCTAGTTATAGTAGTTGCTCTTTTAATTTATTATTCCTACGGTTTACGTTAGCCCAGGACTGCCCCCGGTATACCCCGTGAAGGGCTCTCAAGGGGCACTAGGAACCAAGACGGCGGCATTACGGCCCGAAGTTCCCTTTCGCAAGGCACTTATTATTATTGGTTGATCTCCCTTAACCCGATCCCCTTTTAGTTACTTTAATTCTAAACCTAGAGTATTAAGACTCTTCCTCTTCTTCCCGGGATGGACGATCTTTCGTCGTTCCCGTACTCCCTTATCCTAACCAGTCTCACACTCCACTTATCCTGACTTCCAATGATGAACTCAATCTTAATTTGCCCTACCAACCATCAACTACCAAAATTCCATGGCTTACTATATGCAGACCATCCTAAGCTATGTGAGGTACACAAGTGGAGGTACACCAAATTATCTTCCAAATCTCCTATAATATTTACTGGAGGTCTACCATATCATAATTTGTCTAAATCCAGAAACTTATAATTTTCCTAATTAATCCGATATTTATTTAATTTTCCCAAAGAACGGGCCATGGGTCATTTTAAACATGAACTACATGATCCTCCTAAGTAATGGCTACTCAAAAATCATGATCTTTAAATAAAAGTAAGATAACCTCAAATCCAAATTATCAGAATTTTATAGAAAGTATTTAACCTCTAAATAATTTATTCAGTATAATCACGTTAATTCTACGTAATGAAGGACGTACTGAAATTAGTCATCTAAAAATTATAGAAAAATCGCTAGTCAGTAGTATTATATATAAAAGTTCTTTGTGCAGAGAATCATAATTTTACTAGCTTGCTAAATACCACTAAAGATTTAATCAAATAATCAAGATAAAACATACTTAAAGAAGCAAGCCTTAGAAATAATCCTCCAAAAATCCCATAAAAATTCACAGAGATATAAAATCATAATAAACATTCTCTGCCTAAATTTCATCAATTTCCAGGAAGTGTGTACTCCATAATAAATTTTCTAAGCAAATCATACAACTACTAAGTAATTAAAGGAGTATCCAAAATAATGACCATAAAATTCATAGAAAAATATCCAGGGCTTGTACCATCGCTATAATGCACTTTACCCAATTCTTATCACTTTTCAATGTGATTTAGTGTCATTTCCTATCTCTACAAGTTTTGCACCCTAAACTAGGGTTAGATTTTTAGATACCCCAACGGTCTCCAAATCTACTAAGATTTCGTCCAGAGAACTATATTGGCCCTATGGTTCTCTTCACCCAATTTCGGATCAATCCAAGGTCATTTGACCACATGACCTTCACAAACCACCAAGACCCATCCTTAGGGTTTGGCCTTGGTCCTTAGGGTAAACTTACCCCGATCCACCTCAAACTCCATGAGGGGGGGCTAGAGAATATTACTAGACAGTGGTAAAAATCTCAGCCTCTGTTGAGGTGATTTGACCACTCAAACTTCAAAAGTGCACTTTTAACCTAAGACCCCTTATTAGGGCAAAACTTAGGTTTGTTCATTTCTAATCCAAACCATCTCCAAATGAGATGAAAAATTATACAGAATCTTATGGTGAACCCAGGGACCACTCACCAAAATTTGGGAGGGTTTGGAAATTATTTAACTATCTAATTAAATTCGGCTAGGATTATTGAATGTTTCTAAAAACTATAGAAATATATTCTCCAAAAATTCTCATTTTTGGATAACACCTAGATATAGGTAGGATTAGACCACACCCCAAATTTCAAGTCATTTGGATGACGGGATTGGAGTGGGGAATTTTTCTAAGGTCAAGGCAGCCCTCTGGATAGACCTCACCAAAAAGGGTGCTGTGGTCTATACAGGACTCCAAATCGAGTGAAATCAATTTTGAATTAAAGAAGACGTCAAGGGCTACATTTTCTATGTTAATCATTTTTCCTGTAGGAGCCTTTAGGTATTTTTCCCAAATTATCTAAGGTGACAGGTATTTTCATTCAGAAATTGCTTTAAAAATAGAATTTAATTCTCATGGCACTGTTCATCTTCTTCAACAGCCCGAAACCAGAAGCCTGAAAATTCATTTTTCCTGTAGCTTTTCCAAAGCTATTTCCCGGTCATCCAGCCATCTCCCTGGCCGGCCACCACCACCACCACCTCCGTTGAGGCGAGTGCTATCGTCGGGCGGCGGCACGGCCGCCGGAGAGGCGGTTTCCGGCGAACCCGCCACCATGCAAATTTCGGAAAAGCATGGAAACGCTCACCCGATCCGGCTCTTTTGAGCCCGATATCTCTCCTAATGATTTCTAAGATCTATCCATAGAAGAAAGAGTAGAGGAGGACCTTATTCATGGTTTGACGGCGAGATGGACGTTGGACTGTCATGGCGCGGTGGTGGCGTCGTCGGAATTCTTCTAAAGCACAGTAGGAGGCTCGAAACTTCAGGTAAGGGCTTGGAAACTTCATCCTTGAGCCTATGGGGCCTTTTTAAAGGGAAGAAAGAAGGGAGGGGAAAGGTTGAAACGTTGGAGATGAAACGTTCGCGGCCATTAATAATCCCCTTAATGACGTTTCGGTTATGACGAATGGCAGTTGAAATGTTGGAGATGAAGAGGTGTTTGCCAGGTGGCAATTTCCTATTGGACCCACTTTTCCTTAATTATTAACATAATTAAAGTAGGGAACGTCCCATAAATACTCTTGATTTTCATTCCCATAGTCAGAATTTATTATGGCGTCGGTTACCGAAATTTCCTACCTGGCTGTCATTTTGGCCTTGGTCACGGGCGTGACACATAGGTCACGGGCGTGACAGGCCCGGTTAGCCAGTTCTGGGTTCGACGATCGTCGAACTGAGATCGACGATCGTCGAAGGGTGGTCACGGGCGTGACAGCTGGGTCACGGGCGTGACAGGCCCGGTGGTCATTTCTGGGTCGACGACCGTCGAACTGGAATCGACGATCGTCGAACATGGTCACGCCCTATGTCACGGGCGTGACATTGGGGGTCACGGGCGTGACATGCCGTGTGACCAAATCTGGGTCGACGACCGTCGAGCTGAAATCGACGATCATCGATCATGGTCACGCCCTATGTCACGGGCGTGACATTGCGGGTCACGGGCGTGACAGGGTCACGAGGTAATTTCCGCGCTTGGCGATCGTCGCGCTGAGATCGACGATCGCCGAAGGGGTCACGCCCTTGGTCACGGGCGTGACTCCTGGGTCACGGGCGTGACAGGGCCAGGTTGAAAATTCTGCGCCCGACGATCGTCTCCCTGAGATCGACGATCGTCGAATGAGTCACGCCCCAGGTCACGGGCGTGACGGGTCGGTCACGGGCGTGACCAACCCGTGACCCGAAATCCTGGTCGATTTATTTCGGTTTTTGGGCTTCCTAGGGTTCCATCACGACCAACCGACTCCTAGGGGTCTAGCCGGAAATGGGATGTTACAAATCCCAATAAACAAAACAAAGATTTCGTCCCCGAAATCAAGGTTAAGCCTACGGGACTCAAATCGGGAAAAATAAACTTGTAACATCCCATGAGAACCGAATGATTACCTCCCTACGTTACGTTTGCTTGTGCGGTTTTGAATCTAAGGTTAATTCGCCCACCTAACTAGGTATATACACCCCAATAAACAAAAGATTAGCCCCTATTCTTGAAATTTCAATTCCATTGGTTTAAAACAGGAAGGCAAATTGATCGTTCAGAGGGGTTTGAGGTATACCTGACGGAAAAGTTCCGGATACTTCTGTCGCATCAAGTCCTGTGGCTCCCATGTATGCTCCTCCTGTCCTTGATTGTTCCACAGAACCCTGACTAACGGAACCTTCTTCCGTCGCAAGACCCGCATTGTCGTGTCATCGATCTTGATAGGCTCCAAGTTGACTGACCGATTCAACACAATCGTCTTGGGCACTCCGTGCTAACGAACAGCTACTCACCGTTCTTATGAAACACCCACAAGAGTTTTCTTTCGGGTCGAGGTGACGCCAACTACCTCGTCCAGTCTATCCTCGACGCTCCCTTTACCATTGTGCCTGGGGTGGGGACGACGAATCCTGTGCATGAACTTTCCAATCATACCTTCGTACTTCCATTATATCTCGGGCATTGGCTGTAATAGTTTCCCAAAAATTCTTTCACTTAGCCTTCAACAACTGAAGGACCTCACCGTGCATCACCAAATCCATGACACTTTTATTCACTCCAGGGGGTAGATGTTCTGAGATACACCGCACTTCCGGTAATTTAATTTCTCATTTGTGTGTGTAGGCAACAGATCTATAAAATCTCCACACGATGATTGTCTTATTCCTTCGAGTACGCCCGAAATCAATCAATTCAACCTTACGGGTTATATTTAAGGTATCCGTCTTTCAATATATTGTTTGCTCACATCGTGTAGTTTCCTAGAGTCATTGTACTTCCGATGATATAACATAGCGATCTAGTATTATCTTGCCCGAACAACGTCGAATTATGTCGAATTCAATCTCACTATTCCTAAACTCGGGCTAAGAAAACCTAAGTCAATCCTATTTGCCCAATAAACAAAAGTTTACCCCCCAATAAACAAAAGATAAGCCCCTACCTACCTTGGGCTAAGCATCTTTTATATTACCATGTTATCTCCGTCCCAGTTGGGTGCACAATCCCTAGGGCATCAATATTCAACTTGGGGTTCCACCCTGAAATTCGTCGATATACCCCGTACTTCAGACACTTTGAGTCACATTTTCGACAGCCTTGTCCGAGTCAAGATGTTCCCAATCCCAAATGGGTATCTTCCGAACTTGTATTCCTATCCGACCCTCAGTGTTTGTCTCGGTGGTTGCCCCTAAGTAATTCTTGTCACAGGTATGCGGGATAAAACTGCTTTTCTTCTACCCTTCTGTTAGTAGATCATTGGCCTCAATTCTCCTTAAGGTAGCCTTCCGCTTCGAACAATCGTTGATTGGGATAGTAGGGACATCAGAGTTTTCGTCTTAGGTAGTCATTCTCGTGCTAAACTCCTCCTTCATTCTCTTTGGGTATCTCCTTACCTTAACCAAATTCATACCCAAGGTCTATTTTGAACTAGGGCATACTATTTGTCCTGGTAAGTCACGAGTCCTAGTTGGTTGAGTCTAAATCGTAGATTAGAGGATTATGTGAAATGTTCTCTGCCGCCGGAGGTGTTCCCTGCTGGGGGCAGGGTAGGCCATAGGCTACAAAGAAAGATTCCAATTAACGATGAAGTGGACTTTCACATGTGATTTCCCTTATGGGCACACCACTGCTTTCGCTGCTTAGTTTGTCCCCAAACTAAACTCGAGCGGGGGTGACCTAGGGTTAGTGGACTGCTACTTTTCCGATCGAGGTTTCGCTCTGATACCACTTGTAAGACCCCCTTTTTTTTCTTTTTCAACCACCGGGGTCTTAGCCCAGAATTGCCGCTTTGCGGTGGCACCGACTCACGGGAAGGTCGCCACTACAAAACGCCAATTCTGCCGGCCCTTTTTCGATCGCAGAATAGTAGCATAATAAAGTAAGAAGCAAGTCCACAATAATCCACATGTATATAAATAAATCTCCACGAAGGGAGTGTCCACAATAATATCAGAGTACTGAAAAGGACGGGCTTAAGCCCAGTACATCATATCCTCACTACAAGTCACTCGCGGAAGCAAAAACTAAAACTAAGCGACTCACCGTAACTGCCACTGAACTGAGAGCACCCAAGCTAGACTGGCCCATCTCCATCCGACTCCGTATACTCTACGCTGTTGCTGCATCTCTGGGTGCTTCTTCCATTTTCGGCCTGCCGTCGCCGCCTCGCGAATCCACGTCTGCGTCTACGTCTTCGGCCTCCTGGCTGCTAAGAGTTGGTGGGATCCCTCTCATCAAGGGGCATTTGAACCCGTGTGTGTCCCGGCTGGTGACAATGGTAACACGGTCGCGGGGCCAGCTCTGTCAGAAACTGCAATAGCGGTGACCCTTCCATATGGTATACCTAAAATGTTATGGTTCGAAAACCGTTAGTCATAAAGACTAAGCCCTATCATCCCCTACACCTTCCCCCATGGCTCCTAGGTACCGAGCGGAGAGGAAGAAAGGGCAGGACATGAAGGTGGAGATTAAACCAAACAAACAGGTGACAGCGGACCTATGCTAACAATTCCTTATAAACATATAGAAGCAGAACAGTTTAGGAATGTAACCTGTAATATGCGCAGAAGCGCATAAGCCAGGGATCTTTTGCAGGGCTCCCATCGTAAATAGTAGCAATGTATATTGGGGTGTCGGTTAAAAAGGCAGCTAGAGAACAGTAAGTAACAGCACAAGTAAATAAGTATGTAACCTTAACTTATATGAATGCCCATACAAACTTATAAGTTAAGGGATCTTCTTGCAAGGCTCCCATCGTATAAAACGTCCCATACCATCTTATACGATTGGTGGCAATGTCGGTTGTATGCGAATATGACACGCAAGTGATATGCTATGCCATGATTCGATGCAAGTGCAACTCACGCACACGACTCTATGCGCACAGACCTTTAGTTCCCCCTGTTCGGGAGGCTAGCTTCACCCCCAGGAACCTCCGTAGTGGCAAACGGAGACAGTGAGTCGGGCCCCCCACTCCTAGGCGGGTAACCACACTACCAGGCCTAGCCCTTCCGTACGCCCCTAGAAGAACACAACCTAGAGTATCCGCGTACTGCTGCTGGATGTACCCTCCAGACTTTTCGCCGAGTCATCGTACCGCTGTCGGTGTGATCGATCGCCTAGTACCGATGACCCACCACTTTATTCCGTACTTCCAACCCTCGACCAAGCCCGCGGCCCCCCGGACTCCTCCGTGCATCTACCTTCAGACTACTGTCTGAATGGCAAGTAATCCTATAATTCTACTTTCCTAGCTATCGGGGAGTGTAAATTGTGCAGGTAGAACTAGTTATACTAGTTGCTCTTTTAATTTTATTCCTACGGTTTACGTTAGCCCAGGACTGCCCCCGGTATACCCCGTGAAGGGCTCTCAAGGGGCACTAGGAACCAAGACGGCGGCATTACGGCCCGAAGTTCCCTTTCGCAAGGCACTTATTATTATTGGTTGATCTCCCTTAACCCGATCCCCTTTTAGTTACTTTAATTCTAAACCTAGAGTATTAAGACTCTTCCTCTTCTTCCCGGGATGGACGATCTTTCGTCGTTCCCGTACTCCCTTATCCTAACCAGTCTCACACTCCACTTATCCTGACTTCCAATGATGAACTCAATTTAATTTGCCCTACCAACCATCAACTACCAAATTCCATCTCCCAAGTTCATTACCCACTCTAGTTTAGCTTACTATATGCAGACCATCCTAAGCTATGTGAGGTACACAAGTGGAGGTACACCAAATTATCTTCCAAATCTCCTATAATATTTACTGGAGGTCTACCATATCATAATTTGTCTAAATCCAGAAACTTATAATTTTCCTATTAATCATATTTAATTTAATTTTCCCAAAGAACGGGCCATGGGTCATTTTAAACATGAACTACATGATCCTCCTAAGTAATGGCTACTCAAAAATCATGATCTTTCCTAATTTACTAAACTATATTATGAAGGAAGATAACCTCAAATATATCCAAAAATTCAAAAATTATAGAAAGTATTTAACCTCTAAATAATTTATTCTCTAACATTTAAACTAAATATTTTAATGTTAGACACTAATTTTCCTCACTAATGAAGGAGGTACTGATTTTTAATCATCTAAAAATTCCATAGAAAAATCGCTAGTCAGTGACTATCATATATTTGAAACAGTTCTGACTGACCAAATTTCATAATTTTACTAGTAATAGCCAACTATATTTACTACATATCAAATAATCAGTAAAACATACTTAAAGAAGAGCCCAAAATAATCAGATAAATTCCATAAAAATACAGAAGGTATAATATGCTATAAGATGCCCTAAATTTCATCATTTCCAGGAAGTGTGTACTCCATAATAGGAATTCTAAGCAAATCATTAAAACAACTAGGGCACAAGGGTTGTAATTAAAGGAGTATCCAAAATAATGACCATAAAATTCATAGAAAATTATATTATGTCCAGGGCTTGGACTACCATCGCTATAATGCACTCTACCCAATTCTTATCACTTTTCAATGTGATTTAGTGTCATTTCCTATCTCTACAAGTTTTGCACCCTAAACTAGGGTTAGATTTTTAGATACCCCAACGGTCTCCAAATCTACTAAGATTTCGTCCAGAGAACTATATTGGCCCTATGGTTCTCTTCACCCAATTTCGGATCAATCCAAGGTCATTTGACCACATGACCTTCACAAACCCTACAAAATCCCATTAAGGGACCTACCCTAGGGTTTGGCCTTGGTCCTTAGGGTAAACTTACCCCGATCCACCTCAAACTCCATGAGGGGGGCTAGAGAATATTACTAGACAGTGGTAAAAATCTCAGCCTCTGTTGAGGTGATTTGACCACTCAAACTTCAAAAGTGCACTTTTAACCTAAGACCCCTTATTAGGGCAAAACTTAGGTTTGTTCATTTCTAATCCAAACCATCTCCAAATGAGATGAAAAATTATACAGAATCTTATGGTGAACCCAGGGACCACTCACCAAAATTTGGGAGGGTTTGGAAATTTTTAACTATCTAATTAAATTCGGCTAGGATTATTGAATGTTTCTAAAAACTATAGAAATATATTCTCCAAAAATTCTCATTTTTGGATAACACCTAGATATAGGTAGGATTAGACCACACCCCAAATTTCAAGTCATTTGGATGACGGGATTGGAGTGGGGAATTTTTCTAAGGTCAAGGCAGCCCTCTGGATAGACCTCACCAAAAAGGGTGCTGTGGTCTATCCAGGACTCCAAATCGAGTGAAATCAATTTTGAATTAAAGAAGACTTCAAGGGCTACATTTTCTATGTTAATCCATTTTTCCTGTAGCCTTTACGGGATATAATTTTCCCAAATTTTAACTCAGTGTACAGTAAAGGGATTTTCATTCAGAAATTGCTAATTATACAATATAGAATATTAATAAAATGTCATGGCACTGTTCATCTTCTTCAACAGCCCGAAACCAGCAAGCCTGAAAATTCATTTTTCCTGTAGCTTTTCCAAAGCTATTTCCCGGTCATCCAGCCATCTCCCTGGCCGGCCACCACCACCACCACCTCTGCGTTGAGGCGAGTGCTATCGTCGGGCGGCAGGCACGGCCGCCGGAGAGGCGGTATTTCCGGCGAACCCGACCACCATGCAAATTTTTGGAAAAGCATGGAAACGCTCACTCCGATCCGGCTCCTTTTGAGCTCCGATATCTCTCCTAATGTAATTTCTAAGATCTATCCATAGAAGAAAGAGTAGGGGAGGACCTTATTCATGGTTTGGACGGCGAGCCGATGGACGTTGGGACTGCTCATGGCGCAGCGGTGGCGTCGTCGGAATTCTTCTACAAGCAAGAGCAAAAGTCTGAATTTGCTTCAGGTCAAGGGCGTGCAACCTTCATCCTCTTGAGCCTCCATGGGGCTTTTATAGATTTCCCAATGAAGGGAGGGGAAAGGTTGAAACGTGAGAAAACGTTCGCGGCCATTAATAATCCCCTTAATGACGTTTCGGTTATGATGCAGGGAATGGCAGTTGAAAAGTTGGAAGATGAATTGGCTGATCCAGGTGGCGAATTTCCTATTGGACCTCACTCTCTCTTTCCTTAATTAAACATAATTAAAGTAGACAGGAACGGCTCCCATAAATACTCCTGCTGTGATTTTCATTCCCATAGTCAGAATTTATTATGGCGTCGGTTACCGAAATTTCCAGTACCTGGCTGACGTTTCATTTTGGCCTTGGTCACGGGCGTGACACATAGGTCACGGGCGTGACAGGCCCGAGTTAGCAAATTCTGAGGTTCAACGATCGTCGAACTGAGATCGACGGTCATCGAAGGGTGGTTACGCCCTAGGTCACGGGCGTGACACATGGGTCACGGGCGTGACAGGGTCAATGTGCAAATTCCGCGCTCTGGCGATCGACTCGCTGGGATCGACGATCGCTGAAGGGGGTCACGCCCTAGGTCACGGGCGTGATACCTGGGTCACGGGCGTGACATGGCCATTACGCAAATTCTGCACTTCGACGATCGTCCCGCTGAGATCGACGATCGTCGAAGGGGTCACGCCCTAGGTCACGGGCGTGACACATAGGTCACGGGCGTGACAGGACCGGGTTGCAAGTTCAACGATCGTCTCACGGAGATCGACGATCGTCAAAGGAGTGACGCCCTGGGTCACAGGCGTGACACATAGGTCACGGGCGTGACAGGCCCGGGTTTCAAATTCGACGATCGTCTCACGGAGATCGACGATCGTCGGAATGAGTCACGCCCCATGGTCACGGGCATGACGGGTCATAGGTCACGGGCGTGACCAACCCGTGACCCGAAGTGTCGGTCGTTGTACTTCAATTCTTGGGCTTCTAGGGTTCTGTTAAGACAAAACCATTCTCAGGGGTCTAGCTGGAAATTGGATGTTACACTTTCAGTCACGTCTGAGTCATTACGGTCAGAAAGTGAGGTAGTTCAGAGCAGAGCCAATAAGCTTCGAAGTCTTAGTCTTACTTGGAATCACACCTTCTCTCTCTCAATAATTGGTATCCAATCAACCACAAAAAGCAACATATCATATGACTGAAATGAAAAGAATCAATCCAAATTTGAGTATGGTTGTAAACCGCTCCAAGTTTTCTAATAAGACAGTCATTCAGTCATTAATGAAGAGATATTACTGGAATATAGCAGAAGATGAGGCGGAATCCTTTTCAATGGCTGTGCCTATATATAGGTTGCTTAATCAATAGGATGCTTAATCAATAGTTGCTACAGTAGCTTTTTCTATTCAAGCTCGTACCTCGCTTGCCTCCATAAAAGTGCTGAGTGAACTGAATAGGTTAGACATTAAGGAAGGATTTAGGAAGGCAGGATTAAAACACTAAAGACTACGCGACTCTTAAAGCTACTAAGAAGTGTTTACCATACAAGCATACAGGTACTGTACTACTATGGCAACTGCTAGATAGCATAGATAGCCCAGCCTTTCAACGGTCTTTAACAGGCGCGTAGCCCACTCCACGACACTAAAAGCACTAGAAGACCTACTAAGACAAATACCTAAGACTAGGCACATGAACCCCATAAGATCTACTGCAACACTATAATCACATTCACATACAAGCCCTATGAACTTAGACGCCCTACTGCGGAAACTCATAAAGAAAAAAGAGCCCGGAAAGAAGAAGCCTGGTAAAAGCTATCGGGTTGCAGCCCAGACTGCAGGAAGAAAAGCTAAGACACCTAGATCGTTCGTGACCGGTCACTTCACTACTCGAGAAGACAGAGAAGAAAGAGCTGCTTTCGGAGATTGAGAAGCAAGCAGCAAGAAAGAGTATTTAGTACAAATTACTTACTTACCAAGATAGTCCACCTTGAGAATCCTCTATCTAGCTCTGTGCAAGCCCTTAATTCATCTTTTAAGGGAAGAAAGTAAGTAAGTTAGAATAGTTGGTTTCTTTAAGAACCAGGGTACTTAGTAAAGAAGGAAATGACATAGAACAGAGAGCTCTAATCTTGACTTCAGACTAGAAATGACGTAACTTAAGACGGTCTTTAGACACTCGACTCTCAAGGAGAGAGAAAGTGGAATTGCTCTAAAAAATGCCTATACTCACAAAGGTTCACTCTTGTTTTGATCTATTGGATTTAGAGAGTGATATAATTGACCTTCGTCTTAGTATTGACTTCCTCAAGGTCCCAGTAAGAAGTTTGAAAGAAGTAAGGGATTGAATTCGTCTCCTCTAAGTAGTTACGGGCTCTACTAAAATCAATATTGACTGGACTGATCTCCAGGAAGACAAAGGGGCATAATAGCTAGTTGGTAAGTAAAGAAAGGAAGTCTTAAGGCTGTAAGTAAGGCTGGAGAAAGCTAGTTTGAAGGTAAGGCTTAGCTTCAAGCAGTATAAGGTCTAGTCGATTAGGCTGAACTTAGCCCTTCTGATAAATGAGAAGAGTCCGAGGATTCTCTTTCTATTGCAATTCCTCAATTTCAGAGTGAAGTCTGATTTGATTATTCCCCGGGAGTCTAACTCGTCCAGTGTAGCGGAGGCAGGCGATAACAAGAGTTTCTGACTGTTCGTTCCTTTCATTATTGAAATAGACCCCCATATTAGAAGTGAAGTCAAGGAGCTTTCACAGGTCTTGACTTAGGGGACCCCTAAAAGGAAGAGAATGCCCGGAATGAAATGCAAGCCACTAGGTCAACTAAATCTCTGCCTCAGTCCCGATCTCTGCACCGGCAAGTCAAGTCTGAATTGAAGTTTCCGTTTTCGATTGATATCTTAGTGCAACTGAGCAAGCCCTGTCATGAGATGAAAAACACTCAGTCTGAGTAGTAAAGACCTCTCTTACTAGGCCCGCCTCTTCCCTGGGTAAAGAAGAAGAGCCGCTTCACCACTAGACCAGATTCGAAAGGAGGGCGTACTCATTCATGTCTTCTTTCTCACATTATGATGAACCTTAACCCCATCAACCAAAAACGCAAGCAAAGTGTGGTACCGCCGGAGGCCAGATAGAAAGGCTTAGCGCCAAGACAATCGACCAGAGCGGCCACTTTGCATTTGCAAGTTTCGGGATTCCTGTCTACTAAATCGATTTTGGGTTGGGAAAGCAGCTGGATACTCATTCCCCGTTCCTTCTAGTGCAGCCCTTTTCCGAGCCCATTACCTTACGGGCGGGACATGAATGTATCAATAGAAGGGTCAGGCTAAGTTAATACTAAGAAATTGGGTCCGTGATTCTCTTATTGATATCGCCTTTCTTAGTCATCAAACCCTTCCTCAGTGACGTTGGGCTTGGGGAAGCCTTAGCTTCACTTAGCTCATCACCTCTTTCGACCGGTTGGTTTCCGTAATCGAGATTAAGGGGAAGACGGGGACAACTCTTTCAATTAGGTTAGTTCCTTTCTAACCTGAGGCATGAACACCTTGTGGGCTCATAGTAGTATGCCCCGTATGTCTTATACAAAGGAAAGTTCTAGTATGGAAGTCAAGGTATTGTCAGATTTGATGAAGTCAGGACATTTCGACTAATGTGATATCGAATAAAGTATAGTAGGAAAGTCAATGGATCCGGCTCTTCTACATCCCTTTAGTTCCATCTTGACTGTGCCCCTTCGATTAGGCATAGTTTGAACTATGACCCCTTAGGGGTTGCCTTAGATGGTCCTTGCTTCTGCCTGGGCTGGTGACCATTCCATTCTATCGATATCGGGGTAGACCGAATGGCTTCTCTTTCTTCGTATATATGCTGGTTCCTCTCCAACTCATTTTGCTCTGGGTTAAGAACCCATTGTCATGGATCAACTCTATCTCTGCCAATCAATAGAAGAGAATGCATCTCCGACAAAGACAGCTCGTGAATTCCTCAATCGCATTCAAATGTATATGAACTAAAGAAGGTAACCCTTGACCGATTCGATTAGGCAGAGATGCAACGATCCCCCCAAACCTGGATGAATCTCTCTCTCTTTCGCCAGCCTGCTCGTCCTAACCCGACAGTCGCTTCAAGCAAGTATGTAGCTCGCTCGGTCTCACGTATTGACTGGCCCTTTCTTCGGACCAGCTAGAATGAAACCAGACCTGGAAAGATATGTCACTTCGTCCGTTCTTATCTTAAAGAGACAGCTCTGACGGCTAAAGAAATTCCCCTCGGGGGAGCTCCCCTATTTTATCTTGAACTAGATTATTCCTTCCTTCACCCATATTGTATATATCCTGTGAGGCTTCTACTGATAACCACATTGATTAGCGACGGACGGAGGAAAACCTTTTGGTGGGGTCACCTCTCTACTTCTATGATTGGGGGGAAGGAGATGGTGTCTTGATGAAGAGCAGCTGGAACTGATGCTAGTAGTGGCATGCATGGGATTTATGGATATGCCAGGACAAACTTCCTGTGGATGTGATGAACAAAGCAATCTTCTTTTTTTCATAAGGGAAAGACTCAGTTTGAATTGGAAGGAGATGCTCAAGATTGTGTAACTATTGGCAGGTCCCACCCCAATGGTCTAAGATGAAGACTTTTGCTGCCCTGCAAGGGATTGGTTTTTGGGTTTTCATTCGATATCATGCAGGGAGTCTGATTTCCGATAAGCCTTTCATTCAGCACAAAAGACTGTCAGCCTATCAATCAGGGATTTTCCTGTCATCGAGTAAAGCCTGATAGTGGTCGCATTAAGGTGAAATTTTGCTTGAGAAGAGAATGAAACCTCCCCTTGCATCTCAACTCAAGTCATTCTTTGTTCTTTCTTCTTTGCCTGCTTTTTCTCTTACGAAAGAAAAGAACCTCCATGAAGAACCTTAACAACGATCACACCCTAACGCAGCCTTTCTGTCTTTCCATCAACAAGGCCCCGATCTTCACCTCAACCGAACAAATAAGCGAAGGCGCGAATGCTTGAGCTTAGCAGGGAGACTTTTATGAAAGCTCTGACTACAGCGGTTTTCGGGCTTGCCTCTTCCCTTAGCTCCCATGTTACGGCTGCACTAGCTAAGTAAGATTTTCTCGACTCAAACGGGCTACCTCTCCTAAAAGAATCTTCATTCAAACTCATCGCTGCAGGAGATTCAAATAGAAGAACCTCAGACAGCAGGTTTTTCTCCCACTAAGCAAGCAAAGGAGGCAAAAAGTAGAAAATCGCTCTCGCTTTCAACTTGGAGGGCCGCTCTCTAGCTAGGCTAGGTCGCCCTGAATGGCGCTTGCTGCTTAAGAACCTACTTTCAAGACAATCTAGTGTGAGTGAAGAAGACCGACTCATAAAGAAGCCTTTGTAGCGAGAAAGCATTTGAATTGAAACTCATCCGAACTAAAGATGCGAGAATCACACGTCAATATTCTTGCTAGAGGTGTGGAGTTTTGGCTTGAGATCTCCTGCTGCGCGAGAAAGTCAAACTCTCTTTTCTTTGCTAAGCGGCGCATTTCACGCACCTCGCATTGAGCGAGGCGAGCTCTGAGTGAGGTGAGTGTGATGTGAGTACAGAGACCACCAAAAAAGCCTTTCATTCTTTTTTCGACTTTAGCCCCGAATCTTGCTTTTTGAGAAGAGAACTCTCACAAATGATCCTGAATAGACTCACTCTAAAGGCGCCTTTACCCTAGATTTGAAACAACCAACGGTCTAGTAGAGGGACGTAGTAGCTCAACAACCAAGGGGAGGCGCGTAGCGATAGGCCGCCCGTTAGGGACGGTGAGTAACTAGAAAGAGAGGACATATGTAAAGAGGCGAACATGCTTCACGCCGAACCTCCAGTTGCTCTAGCTGCTCTTATCCTTCTGGATATTCTAGTGCTCCCAGTACTCTTCGCTATGCGCCTTGCTTCGAGGAGGTTATAGAATAGTCTAAGAGGGGGACAGGTGCTCGGATAGGTCCGCCCCCCCCCCCCCAGTAACTCAACCCAGCTCGAGTTGCTTCACAACCTGGAGTCAAAGCCGAGGTCGTCCGTTTCAAAGCTAGAAGCAAGACTCGGTCCTGTTCTCAGGCGAGGTTCCAAAGAAAGGCTAGACCGAAGGTCCCATCCGGTGCTTAGTTGAAGGTGGAAGGCGAAGCCGAGGCAGGTTGAAAGAAAAGAGAAATTCTCTCTTGTTCCATTCTCAATGGTTGGTCGGTTGGCCAGAGGCCTAGATGCGTTGATCGGATCGATCGCTGTGGTCAAGTGCGCTGGTCTCTTTCTCAAGTCGCAGGGGTACCAGGAAGCTATTAGTCCAGCGGAGGAATCCTTAGATCTAGTTGGTTTAGAGCAGACAGAAGTTCAGTCGTTGGTTGCTCCATACGAGATTGGTCCAGGCATAGGTGACAAAGTCAAAAGCAAAAGCATACCATGATGTTTCTCGGGTCCGGCTTTCAATAGAATCCCGTTCAAATGCAGGTACGCTATCAAGAAGTTGTGAGTGGTGCCTCCGCTTTCCCGCTCTTTCAACTAGTCTATCAACAGTGAAGTCATTAGTCCCAGGAGCCTCTTATTTCAATTGTGCAATTAGTTCTCACACTTGGCTCAATAGCCAGAGATGAAATCTACGTTCACATTTTGAAGAGCGGCCCATCAGATCCTACATAATCAACAGGAGAGAGCCAAGCAACGGTTACTGATTACCTGACCAGCTTCTTTCGCAAAGAGCTTCTTCGTGCACAACAGCTTATTCTCATTATATAGCATCTCTACTAACAGCGGATATCGCTTATCCGCGATTAGATAAGAAGAGAAGTCGACCCTTACGGGTCCCCTCTCCTTTCAGTTGATCTTCGCTATCGCTCTCCTCTTACCGGCGTAGCCTTCCGAAGCTGTTACAGAAGAATCTTGTTTCATAAGCAAATGTACCTGGTGGTTTCGTATGTAGAGAAAGGTTGAGCTCTTTTCACGACTCTGCTGCTATTGACTCATCTGCTGGGATTGGAATGCTTGACTTGCTAGGTCAATCGACTCAGCTAGAATGGAAGAGAATAGAGGGAAGGGAAGCAAGCGAAGCGATCGCGGACGAAGGCACTTTTAGTGTTGGTGACAGATGCACTCTTGTCGCACTCAGAAGTGGGAATCCTTGGCTATAGAGACCCCAGGTTTAGGGTATAGAAAGGCCCGCTGTTGAAGTGCACCCAGCCGCTGATCCAGGCATGCAAATTCTGGCAATATATTAAGAAACCATCAATGGGCCTGAAAAGACGGGTTCCTACGTCCTGAACGTGCCTTTTTGACGCTCTGACTAGACGGGATAACCGTCTGAATAGAGAGTTCCGACTCCCTTGCTTTGCTTCGCGCCTTGGATGTTGTTGCATCATTAGATAGGATCCTTCTTTGATCGTTCGCCCAGGAGCTTTCTGTACAGGCTGACTTCTTCTTATTCACTCTTGCTATGACGATTCCTCCTTTTCAAGTTCTGACATCAGAATCCGTTGATACGAGATTCAACCGATAGCAGATAGATTCATATGCGTCGATGTGACACAATACAACGACAAGCTAATCCGCTCAACGCGGGTAGGTACTCAACTGGGGAGAGGGATCGCCTCAAACCCTCTTTCGTTGGGAAACTGAAGCGTCTTTCTTCAGCCGTCGAGTTAAGATGAACTCTTCTCTCTCATTGGAAGCTAGATTGCTAATGCTAAAGAGTACAGTAGAAGGGTTAATACGAGTTCACTTTCTTTGAGGTCTAAAGACGCCTGACCCATTTAATAGGCGGAGTAAAGAGGTTAGAGCCGATTCAGTAATGGGTCCGCTTATAGAAAGAGTAGTGAGAGGTTTCTTCGAAACTTGCTGAGCTTGCCGGGTAGTCCCCGAAATGGGTAATTAGGCTATTCGGTTCCATGTCTTTATTCCTAGGTTCTTTCACACGTACCTTTTCCGCCAACAACTTCGCCCTCAAAAACAAGAGCATCCTTGCGCTACCCTTATTAGTATTAGATTTGAGCCTCCCAACAGAACTAGCTGACTGAACTCCACCTTCTCTGAATCGAAATTTCGAAGGCGCGCGAAAGCCGGCAGTCTATCTATGACAGCTCGAAAAAAGAGTTGACAGCTACGACACCCCCCACCACGGGTAACAGAACAGCGGCCAGAGCCGCAGCCATCAAAAAGCTCTGAGACTGCTACTTAGCCAGGCTACGAGATTGATTCTCTTATGATAGAAAGAGGGAATCGGGAAAGATCACGCCTACAAGCAGCCTTTTCCATCGTCTTTCGCTGAGCGATTGAAAGAAAGTCTACGATTGGACAGTCTGGAACTTGCTTTTATGGTTGCTGGATTGGGTGCACCATTGCTCTCTTGCCCCTGATCTATGATTGACTGATCCAAGACGGAATGAAACTCTTGGTCTTCCTTCCTTAGCTCTTTTTCCAAGTCACTCGATCTCGTCTTTTGATGCTTTCATCTTTGCGGAGTGAATGAGAGAAGAAAGAGTAGCTTGATAAAAAGACTGAGAGACAAAGAGCAAGTGGCAATGCTAGAATTTGTTTTCAAAAGTCTGAAAGCCGCCTACTTGAGT
Organism: Platanthera zijinensis; assembly: GCA_039513925.1. Taxonomy (NCBI): domain Eukaryota; kingdom Viridiplantae; phylum Streptophyta; class Magnoliopsida; order Asparagales; family Orchidaceae; genus Platanthera; species Platanthera zijinensis. The sequence goes on from CM077088.1 coordinate 144,696,889, forward strand.
AGTGTAGTGCGTTGGATCTATGCTTGGTTCATCGAGACTTTACGTACGTAGATTGACATCCTTGTATCTGAACGAAAACATCTTCCTGATGTTCTTGCCCCACCCTTCAAAGCCCTTCCCAGGGAATTGACCAAAGAAGAGAAAACAACCGGACCACCTACAGACAAAATCCTTCTTACTTAAGAAAGAGAGAGCCTTAAGACAATACAGCAGTTTCGAAGAAAGCGGTTCTGAAGTCCTGTAACATCTGGATCGATGTAAAGTACATACAAATCCTGGAGCGGTTGGTTTCTCTATATGTTCTTTGGGCGCAGCTGTAGAGAGAGAGAATATATATGTGGGAGTCCTGAAGAGACTTCCCAAGGATCTTCATTTGCTGTCTCAGTGAAAGAGTGTAAAAGAGAGATGAAGCTCAGTCGAACTTCTCAGAAAGGAGATCAAACTGAGAATCTCACTCCAGGGAGTGAGCAAAAAACAGAATGGATTCCCGACTGTTCGACGTAGTTGACTCTGATGCTTGTCACGGGACTGTTGATTCAATCTCAAAGCGTGCGCGCGGCTCGTGATCGATACGTAGGAGTGAATGAGCTCATCTCAAGTGTAGCTCAGGGTACGTAGTAGGTGAGTCGCGATAGCGACGAATGGCCCCTTTGCGGGGTGTGCATATAGAAATAGGCGATGGGTACAAGAAGTAGCTCGAGCGAAGCAAAGAGGGGACGTAGTCGGTGAGCCGATAAGCGAACAGCCCTTGGAGGGTGAGCCGCTAGACGAAGGGTACGAACTGTACTGGTGAACTGTACATGCTCCTAGCTCAACGTATTAGGATGGACGTGCTAAAGGAACGAAAGGAGAGGTGATCCATGAAATGCTCGACTTACAGGAGAGGAAAGCGTGACCATATCACAAGTTGCAACCGGCACGCTGCCTTCCTTTGCTACCCTTTCAGGCGCTCAGGATATTAAGGTCACACAAGGATCGGATCCTTGGACACCAGCTCCTCCCTTAGAGATGAGAATGTTCTTTCCATTTCCACTTCGTTCCCATTCTGAAAGATGGAATCTCTTTAGTATGAGTTCCATCTTTCATCATGATGTAATGATGGACTATACAGACAGAATTGAATTCCTAAGAGCTAGCAGATGGCCTGGCTTTGCTTCAACTCACTCTCAGCAGCAGTCTGAAAGTATAGGCGAGCGATAGCGAAGTCATTGGAGGAAAGAAAACAAGGACTGCGAGAATCTATTAGTTGAAGATCCGCGGGATTTTGAGTAGGAGTCAATAAGTGCCTCAATCTCCTTCTAAGCTGGGGAGGGCTCTAGAGCATTATGTGAAGACTCTTTCTCTCTCTGCTATCCCATCCACTTCACTGTCAGTATCGAGAGAAGGTCGGAATGTTTGCTGAGCGTAGACTAGTCTGTTCAGGCAGTCACAGGCTTGCTAAAGCTAAAAGAAAAAAAAGGAACTGAGCTTCTCCCACGCTACATCAAAGAAGCGAAATCCTCAACTTCAAAGACAATGCCAGCTGGGGACGGGGTTGCCTTAGCTACTATGGTGTACATATGCAAGGAATCACACCATAGCCGGAGTCGATCGTCGAGCGAGGTTTGATTCCTACCTTGGGGCAGGGCCAGATCTTTATGTAGAAAGCCCCATACCAAATCTTTGACTGAGGCGGAGAAGAAAACTGGAGATTCTGTTGGTGTGAAGTGAGCTAACACAAGGCTAAAGGAGCCTGCTTTGGTGGCCCAAACCAGTCAAGCTTCAAGCCTCCGGCAACCACTTATCCCAAGGAACTCGAACTCAATATTGAACATTTCTAGGCTTCGGAGGATGTAGATTCAGCAAATGATTAGTAATCATTTGCTGATGAGGCTTATGGGGAAGAGGAGGCAAGGGTTGACGCTTAAGCATCGGCTAGTGGAACCCTTCTTTCGTATCCCTCTTTCTTTACACATATGGAGGTCTAGTACGGTGAAGAACCCACGGAGCGGTAAGGGGCTCTTCGATTAAGCGAACCAGGCCAACAAAAGACAACCGTCCACTCCTTTTCACGGCTTTAGCAAAGCCCACGGAGCGGTCCCCGGGCTAAAGTAGTACTAAAACAAGGCGCGTAGCGAGTCCTCCATAAGAGTATGCTTCCAGAATAGGAAGGATAATAGTACTAAACCTTGGATAAATAGGCGACCCCTACGGGGTCGATAGGCTGCTTCCATCAAGAGGTGATTCAAAAACCTTTCATTTAAGAGGTAGCTGTGGATACCTACCCTATGTTCTATCCTGAGAATTTCAGAGCTTTGTAGCTGTCCGACCTTGCTGAGAACATTTTCTCAAACCCTTTCTCATCAATCAACGGGACCCGAAGTCTTAATTAACGTGAGAAAGACGGACATTCGTTCTTAGGATTTGACTACGCAGATATGTTTGGTTCTGGCCGATCATTCTGAATGAATAAAGAGAAAGAAGAAAACAGAAGCTCTAAAAGAGTGAAATGCGGTTGAACATCTCATCGGAATACAACATAAAGGAAGACTCCTCCATAGGACCTAAAGGATTCCAAAGAAAGCATGATATACAATAAAGGCGAGCGAAGCGAAGGCAGGCAAAAGTAGAAAGTAGATAGTACATCAAAGTACTCTTCATGCCAATAATATATAACAGTAAAGAAAGCAAAAGAAAACCAGGAAAGCATTAGGGAGTGAAAAGGCTAAATTCGAGACTTTCTTTTTTCCTCAATCTAAATAAAAGAAGGCGAGCGGAGCGAAGTTTGAAAAAGACCTATCATTGACTACCTTTAGGATACAGATCTGCTTTCATCTTTACATACCCTAAACCTCGTAAACTCGGGCGGCCTTCCCTTCTCTTCGAAGACTTTAGCTTTCTGTTTTTTTCTTTGGGTTGAGAGGTGAGAAGAGGTCATAGGTGAAATCATCGAAGAGTCAGCCTTGGGAATCAACTAGACTCGGCAAGCTACGTATTTCATGACTGAGTCACACACCGGGAAAATCGGACTTGGCATAGTTGGAGTAGGACTTTTCCGGTTTCACTAACTAAAGCTATCGAAGGCTTTATTACCATGTGTCAATTGGGCATAAAAAGTACCAGTATCAGTAGTTTACCTTTCCCCCAGCATTCCATTACTTTTGCTCCTACTAATGCTAGTCCTACTTTAAAGGCAAAGATTGGATACGTGCAACTCCTTATTAATTACCTATGGCATTCTCTGATTGGCCTAATCTCAACATAGATGGCTATGCTCCTGAGACTAATGCAATCCGTTCCTTACGTAGCCTTCTTAGTTCGCCAATCTCCGAGGACAGCTTACCCAGATTCAAAAAAGGTCAGAACCTCCATTTCAAGATGGAACGAAGACCCGGAGTCGGGGAGTACCCATCACTTAAACTAGGCATTAGAAGACCGAGAATTCCTGACTGAATTACCCCATCGTCTATGAGCTGCATCGGTTTATGTTACTTAACCGCCCGCTGTGAATGCGAAAACTTCTTCACGGAGACCACTGATGTTGCTAAATAAGGTCTTCTTGCTTAACCAAATACTGTGGATTTCACTTCGTCAACTACTTCAAGCAATTTTCCTTGTTCTGGTTTTGACGCCCCGATTTTCTGCAATTTTCTCTTTGATTTACTACTTTCCCGACCCGGGTCTACCAACTCCTAATATCGATCACGAAGCCCTGAGAATATAGATATGAATCTATAATGCTTCAACGGCTGCTTTACCGACTGCTTTCTCCTAAGAATCTGGCTCGCCTTGACTTCAAGGTCGAGAAGAGCGACGCTTTCGAGAATGTTATGATATGGCTTGGCTAGAACTGGCTGAAGCATCTCAAAAGGGAAGCGTCCGGGTAGTTGCACTCGAGTTGTTAAGGGAGTTCGCTCATCCGCGCTCTTGCTTACAACGAAGCTAGCTCTTTAAAGGCAGAAAAGACAAGCTCACCAGGGAAAGGAATGAATTGAAGTATAGAGGAGGAGAAGGGGTGAAGAATGCTTTCCTAGTACGGGCTTTTACTTTGACTTGAACTACCGCCCTTTTTTTTTCTATCTATTAAGAAAGCTCCCGAAGCAGAGCCTCTTTACTTCGGTACATATGGTTCCATCAGCCGCCGAAGTCCTAGAAAAGAAACTAGGGCTGCCTTTGTGAATTCCTTTCTTTAAGATGCAATTGAATGAATGAGACTTTTCCACGTCTTCGTCCAACTCATTAGCTGCAGTTTAGTTGCCTGCGTGAATTCAGACTGGTAAGGCAAAGGAAAGGTTCTACGCTTTGGCGGCGTTGGGAAGGCAATGAATCAACGCACAGGACACAGGTTCTATGTAATTGACCAGAACCCCGGCTGCTAGGGCGATGACAGTAGTATTTCATTTAGGCCTCGGAGGGCCATCTTTGATTTCAACTCTGATTTTCATTTGGGTTAGCTTCTTTCTTGTACCCCGTCCTCTAAAAGAAGGATCCTCACTCCGAGCCATTCGGTTGAGCTACTAAGGTCCCTCACCCGGATGAGTCAATCTCTAACCCCAAGATTGTATTAATGTATTTTCCTCTCCTTATTTATCAAAACAATGAACGGGTAACCGCGTTCACTACAAGACGGAATTACCAACTTTCTTTCCTTCTTTGCTTTGTTCACATCTGCTCTTTCCAGAACTGGCTATCATCAAAGAAGTAGTCCTTCCGCTGAAATAGTAGGGCTTCTTCCTTCAACCCATGGGGCGGTAATGCTGACTCTTATCTTGCCTGGTACTTTAGAATTAGAATAAGGCAAGGTGGCTGGCAGCCTTGAGACCAAAACTCTTATACAAGAGGGCCCATCAAGAGCCCTTTTCGTATGAGAGTGAGAGACAGATGAAGATTTCGGATTCTCATGTCAAACCTGAAAGTCTTCTTGCCGATGGAATTTTCATAGTGGAAATCCTGTCAAACCTGCATCTCTAAGGGCTCACTCTCGGATGTCATCTAGGCAGGGCCTATGCTTCTCAAACGAAAATAAGCCACCTCTTCGCAATGAAATCTAGTGGGAGAAGACGCACTTACTCTTTTGAGAGAAGAAATCAAGCCAGACTCTCCCGCTTTTTCAGTAGATTTGATCTCTTGTTCCCTTTGTTTTAGAAAGGATCCCAATGTCAGAAAGCACGTCTAAGAATATTCAGACTGGGTGAATAGACTCTTCCCGATAAGACGTATCGGTCTAACATGATCGACCAATTGAACCATCTATGTGAAGAGCAGGTCCCCCTATTTCTTTTTCTTTCCCCGACTTCAATAGGGATTTCAGAGGATGGACTGCTGGAGAGTGTGTAGCCTAAGCGAGGAGGGGACCCGATAGGGTCGGTGAGCCGCTAGGCGAATGATACAAGAAGTAGCTCGAGCAATAGCGAAGAGGGCCGAGCCGATTTAGAATTCATTCTATAGAAGAAAAGAATCGATACTCAATAACTGGCCGTGAAGCATACTCACCTACGGACCCTCTTGTCAGGCTGACTGATTCTAAGATCTTTGAATGAATCCATATTAGACTATCAGACCTATTGGGACATCGTATAGCTGAGGTTTGAGATTTGAATTACTCGTGGAATCTAGCATGACTTTATCCCGCCTCAGAACCAACAAGCACTAGCAAAACTGGTTCTCCGATAGGGTCCTTTTTCATTACTATAGGAAACTGTTCATCGAGACCATTGAAAGACCGGAATCCTTCGAGAAGGCTTTCCCCGGAGAAAGAATCAGACTGAAACTCCCATGTATTTTGTATCAAGTTTGGGTTGTGAAACAACTACAAGGTAAGGGTAGATTCTTGCTTTCATGGCTATTACCTTGCTTTTCCAGTCTCACCGCCCCGTGGGAGTCCATGAAAGGGCCACTCCTCGCTCGTCTCGTTCCTAAGGCTTTGATCTCGCTACTCATACTGTTGACCTTTAGAGACCCTATTCGGCTTCCATCCTTCGTCCCTTGGCGGGATTAGTCCTCTTCGCCTATCTTCTGAAGTAAAAAGTTGGCTTGGAAGCGTTGGCCGTAATGTAGGCAGCGACCGTTCAAGAACTGTCACGTTTGCTCGACCAAAGAGGGTCAAAGAATCGATTAGTAGTATGCCAGAAGAGAAGACCGATGAGCCTTACCAGATGATGAAGAAAGAACCGATGCTATTGGAGCGAGTGCCAAGCCAACTTGGCATATGAGAATCTTTGAATCAGTCCATTCCCCGTAGAATGACTGGACTAGACCAGATCCTCACTTTGTGAAGATCGATGTTGATGGTAGTGCAAGAGGCTGCCCAGGTCCTTTCCCAAAGAGCTTTTCCCCTATCCAAGCACTCACGGTAATGGAGATCTTATTGGATAAGAGTAGCAGAACGTTCTGATCTTTACTTCGTTTGGAACGAACTTCTCTTCTGTGAGTGACCTAGAGTCTCTCTTTTCTGTTCTTTTAGTCTGGGAGGAATCGAAGAATGTGAGCTTAGCTTATGCGAAGCCAAGAGAGGCGAGGAATCATTTTCTTCTTCTAAGTCTTTCTAATTGATTGAATGAACACCAGGTAATGATAGTGTTCGGGTACCAGTACTAATCACCCATGCATGGACTTAGTCCAACCCTGATATAGAAAACCCAACAAAGAAGGGACAGCGAAGCGGAGAAGAGGGTGAGTACCGTATTACGCTACGCAGCGAAGATAATACGACCATTGTAACCGCGTAGCGACGAACGATTTGATTCCCTACTTTTGAGGTGTATGAGAAGGTAGGCTCATACACCTCAACAGCGTTATGTCCATCAATGGAAATGGAATGGATAGCTGAGTTCACCTTGGCTTGTGAAAGGGTTGAGTCGCCTCTTTCACCAAGAGAGGTAGTTCGAGGCGAGTAGCGTCGCGGTTTTCACGCTGGCTCTAGCTCGGCCAGAAAGGTCTTTTCAGTGTTCCATCGGCCCCTTCCCTAGAGAGTCAGGCTAGGGCAGTAGGATTTCTTGCATGAGTCCCGGCTCTATTCCAACTGGTGGATGGTCCCTGTTGCCATCGGTGACGCTAACGCTCCTCAATTCACTAGCTCTTCGTCTAATATACATGGGGTGAAACTTGCCCCTTTCTTTCCTTTTCCATTCTGGATGGGGCCTCTCCGGTGATTGTCCCCCACTTGAACAAGTTCTAGCGGCTACATTTGGATTCTGAATGACCTAACAAAAGGGTTTCAACATTTCCCACTGGCCTATCCCTCCCTTATCGTTCGACAGTGGTTACGTTGCTTACCTTGAATTTGACCTTATTTTCACCATGAAATATGGACGGACAAAGACACCTGAAATGTGAGCTAGGTAAGGATAAGGCGCTTGCGGTCTATTTACCCTTCACTTCTTGAGTACTGGTAGGATTGGTCTACCACTCAACTCATACTCGTGAAGAAAATCTGCTTTAGACAGAGCTCCCTCACATGACTCAACTCCCCGCGATTGGGTTGCCCATACATAGATGTCAGTCTCAATTGTTTGAGTTGCTGTGGTGAAAAAGAGGGGACTGCTTTCTCTCACCAGTAGCTCCAACTTCATGCCACTAACGCCTTCAGTTTTAGACTAGTCTGGAAAAGAGAGCCCGAAGACCCAATGAGAGTCAGAATATTGGGGGGGCCAGCAAGGTTTCTCGGGGAATGAAATGAAGGAGTTCAAATCTATTCTTGAGGCGCCGTCAAAATACATCTCCCAGGCGGGTCTTGATGCGACTTCAGTGTAGTAGACTGCTTCGTCAGGCAATTCTGCTTTTTCTTTCAATTTGGAGTTTTGGATGTGCTTCCAAGAAATTCTGTCCCATACAAAGATTCTGTCATATCATACTTTGATAGCGGTATTGACCATTTAGCAAGTCGGGCATTCAGTGAACCTGCTTTGGTCACAAGGATCTTGAAAGGGTTGACTCCTGACACCAGGTATATGGTGTTACCAATTAGGTAATGTTGCATCTTCTGTGCTGCGAACATGAGAGCGAGGCATTACTTTTTTTTTCACTTTTTCAGGTGTTCTGCTGCGGCAACCATCATTCAACTTATGTTCTATAATGCGCGTTCTTTGGGCTAGCATCGCGCCCCAAGTGAATGATCCATGGCGCGTGTGTATCATAAAAAAGGCCCACCATGGGCGGTGGGGAAGTAGGGAGGCGCGGGTTTTCTTTCTTCTTTGTAAGAAGAGGAAGAGTGCTCTTATTCTCCGCATAGGGAAGGGTTTAGCCTTTGCCTTTCAGACAGTAAAGAACACGCCTGCCGGTGTAGAAGCTGATTCAAATTCTGCCTGCTGCGACATGCAGAAGGTAAGCCGACTCCAAGCGACGGGGAATTTATCTAGTTGTGCCTCCGAACCGCAAAAGACTGGCCCTGATGAGCGTGCTAATTGGATCGTGTACCGTGAGTGAGCTTAAGTTAAGGCATTGGCCCTTCCCGGAATCTTCTTGATATGCGCCCCACCAAAAGCTGTAAGAGAGCCATCGGGCGCCCTTAAAGACAACCCAAGGAAGGCATCTGGTAGTACCCCACCACGTGATGTTCTATCATAGCTGAAGGCGCTAGGTCTTTTTCTCTTTGAAGCATGGGAACAGAGGGTGCTTGAGAGGCCGAGAGCGCGACCGACACCGGCCTTTCACAAGCGAATTGAGGTCACACCGCCGATACGAGAACGAGAAAACATAGGACTTTGTGCTGATGGAATTCACTTCTTTCTCAATGATGAATGGACAAAGATAAGTAGGTAAAAAAGGAAACTTCTCGTGAGTGACGTGGAACTCTTCATTCCTCAGGAACTCGCCAAAAATTTTGTATAAAGAAAAGAAAGCATCGCTACGCGACCATCTAAAAAAGGCATCCTTCGGATGAAGCATCGCTTATCTAAATATGAGGTGAGCTTCTAGAAAGAGGCGAACACTTTTTGACGAGTCCAGGGTCAATAATAGAAGAAAAGGCTATCTATCCCTGAATTCTTTTGAAACTCATTTGATTTTTGTTACCTCCCCCATAACAAAAGTACATTTTCCCCTCTAAAATGAGAAGAGTGTAGAATTGTCCTTTTTTTCACTTCGTTTCCTCTTCGCTATCGCTCGAGCTACATTATTTTCTTTGCCCAATCTCGATTTGATTTGACATTGAATAGAATTCACATTATCGCATCATTTATGGGTGTGGTTTGCAGCAGAGAAGGTGTACCCAGGGAAAAAGTTTATGGACTATGCTCTTCTCGGAGACGATGTTGTTATCGCTGATGAGAATGTAGGGCCAGTCTATGCATCTCTTGTCAAGGATATCGGTGTTTCAATTTCATCGTTGAAGCTCTTATGGATGAATTCAAGGTGTCTAATACAGGGTGTATAGAGTTTGCTAAGCGCTTCTTGGTCAATCAGTTGACATTGGATTTCTCTCCGGCTAGGTGTTTGGGAAATTCTTACCATCCATTTCTTTGACTTCTTTGGTATAAAGGAGATGAAAAGATTTGCTTCTTTATGTCGGATAGCTGGTTCAGTCTATAAGGCGCTTGGGCAGTTAACCACAAGACCCTCTTGTGCTGACCGTCGCAGGAGAGCTATGTGGCACTCTTCTACCATTTGAATTATGGCTTGGAAGAGGCAGACCCTTGAATCCATATCTCAAGGGTCTTATGGTAGAGTACAAATAAGTGCTCGAACCTAAAGATCTGAGAGATGTTCCTGATCACTATTGACGTTATGAGGACTCAGAGAGGGAGTTATGAGAAAGGACTCTGATCTTTTATTGGATGAAAAGTTGGCTCTCTTACCGCCCCGTAGGATGTATAGTAGGGTTGCTCTTTATCCTTTGGTGACTTTGGAAGATCTCTTATTCAAAGTTCCTGTCATCAGTCTTCATTGGAATCAGGATCTGAAAGATGAAAATCTAGTCAGATTCGGACGAGCTTTATGATATGGTATGGTTGAAGAACCTTATGAATCTCAGATTCTTGGACCTAAATGAAAGAAAATAGTCTATTGAATGTAGAGATTTTGCTTATCTAAATAGGTCGATGTACCACATCAACTTAGTGTTTCACAGGAGAATGAAACCGCTTCTGAGAAACATGATCATTCTTTTATAGGAAAGAAGACTTCAATATATCTATATATGAAGAGTTTCTCCATTCATGACTCTTTATGGTTGTGTGTTTTCTATATGGATGTATGTCTTACTCAAAAGAGTGATCAATCGGATCATCCTCTCATAAGCTAGATCCCCAGACTCCTTGAGGATATCTACCTAAACCATAATCATGAATGCTCGTGAAACTACTCAAAACTTTCTTTCAAGACCCCTTGCTGATACTAAGATATGTCTCTTCTTTTCTTTCTATGAAAATCTTTTGTTAGTAATTGAGTGAGTAGCCAAAGAGGGCTTCAGAATCTCAAATGAAAGGATAGAGCACCCCCTCGGAGAACTTCTCGGAAAAAGGAAAATGTTTTTTCTAGAGCATTGAGAAGTTTATACCAGAGATGAGCGGTTTTTCTCCAAGACGAGCATTTTCGTCAAGAAAAGGCGAGCGGAGCAAAGTTGCCCTGCAATCCAGTTTGTTTTTCATTGAGTACGCCCCGTAGAGCCTCTCGATATATATGGTCGAGTAGCTTCTCGTCATTGCATTGGAGAGAAAGATTTTTGCGGAGGAGCCGGGTTTCATTTCCTGAAACTGAAAAGAGTAGGAGGGGTTTGACATTCTCAAGAAATGTCAGAGATGGCTAGAGACGACTTCACCCTTTGTAGGAGAATCTAGTGCAGTGCTACACCTCCCCCGTCTCCCTCCCATTTGCTCATCCATGAACTCTCTCTGAACCAGCTTCTCTTTCTTCTTTTGTGGTAGTTAGGATTGGCAAGTCGAACCAACGGGGGTCATCACAGGGAGGACCCTTTCCCCTTTTGCTCCTTTCCTGTCTTGTGTACCATGACCCTCTAATCAACACTCGGGACCTAGCCCTTCTGTCCACTCAAAAGCAAGACAAGAAAAACACTTTGATGCTTCCCAACGACTATGACTCTCGCTCGCTGACAGGTAGTTTCAACCACACCACTGGAACAAGTCAAAAGTCAGCGCTTCTTCGGATGAACGAGAGATTCAAGTACGCCTGCCTAGAGTAGAGGTGTGTGCGAGAGAAAAGAAAAAGATCATAGCCCGGGAAGAGAGGCAGAATCACTGTGATGGGAAGCAGTGAGGTGCGTAGCAAGGCGAGCGATAGCGAAGGCTCGATCAAAGACAGGGAAAGGGGAAGTGTGAGGGGGTGCGGATTGCCACTCGGATGAGATGAAGGACTCCTTCATCATGAGTCACTGAAAGACCATAAGCATAAAGACACTTTTCTAGGGTCAATTCATCTTCTTCCTGTGTGCATCTATTTGTGTTTTGTCGGGTAGAACCCCCATGACTTTCTCTTCGGCATTGACCCGCCGGAAATCCAACTGATGGAAGGACTCCTCACTAACTAGCCTTAGCAAAATTGAGCGAAGGGGACCCGATAGGGTCAATGAGCATATAGAAAGAAATAGGTGAAGGGTACGTAGTAGGTGAGTCGTGATAGCGACGAATGGCCCCTTTGGGGGGGATGAGTCGCGATAGCGACGAAGGAAGTTCGTGTTCAAAGAAAATCTTTCCAACAGGTAGCACATGTAGTACTGACTCTGAGAGTCATTAGCCGCCTTGTCGCTAAGCTTGAAAAAACCAAGCAAGATGGTAGAGAATTGCAAGTCCGGTTCATAAAGAAGGAAAGAAACTGCTTAGCCCTCCTAATCTGACTGAGTTGTATGTATGATAAGCGGGAAGGAGAACGGGATCCTCACGTCCACAATGGAGCTTCGCCTTTACGGCGCTTCACTCACGCGGCTTTGCTAGATGGATGCAGAAGAGTTGGATGGAGTCTCGCTCAGTCAATTAGTCTAGCCTCCCTTTACCCATGGTCAGATTTGTTCCGGAATTTTTGCTTGTCAAGTTCAAATTGGGGGTTGGAACTCTTTGAACACGACGTTTTTTGGGGAGTCGGCATCCATTATGTGAAAGTTGGGTCACATCGTGGATGTACATAATTGGAGATTGATCTCCTACTCCTTCACCTCGAAAACCTTCTCTCCAGCTCAAGATCACTTTCTTCTTTTTCCTGAAAAAAGTGGATCCTTTCACTTTCATGACAACTGACTTCAAACCCATCTTTCTTGCGGATCGCCCTACATGTTCCGCAGTGGCTTCAGCAGCATACCGAGAAAGACGAGACCGCCCTTTTCTTTCCTCCAAACAACCTGCGGAGGCCCCAGTCTTCTTATTCCCCCTAGCATCTGTCACGGTCACAAAGGTCTTCTTTTTTCTCAGTAAGACATGGACAAAATTGATGTTCTTTTTCCGTTCACATTGCTCATCTTCCTCCGAGACGCTCTGTACGAAGTTCATGGACCCCACACCCGCGAGCCCAAGCCTAGTTGTTTCGGCCGTTGTTTTTTCTTGATCCAAAGCTCGAGTACGGTCTGTGCGCCGTTTTTCTTCTCTACCATGGTGAATCAATTGATTGAAAGTAGGCATCCCTCTTTCCTATGTCCTTTCCCCCTTTGCCCTATCACTAGTGCTTACTCCCGATCCGAAGCACCCCTTTTCCATTCATAGAGAGATCCAATCGTCAAAATCAAGAAAAAGGCCATCATGGACCAAGATCCAAACGGATCAATCTTGTTGGGAGGTACTGCCCAAGCTCTTGCTCAGCACAAAATTGTAGCAACCAAAGAGAGGTCTTCTTCATTTCTCAAGTAGAGATAGCTAGTCTAACCAACCGCGTTTTAGTTTTAGACACCGGATCCAGCAGAGAATGATCAAACAAAGGAATCCGTTTAGTCAACAACTAGAAAAACACTCACTACTTATAGCTAGTAGATTCAGTTAGTAGATTCAGTGCTACTTGTAGAACCAATCCTCTCAACATAGTGACTGTCTATAAAACACTTTTTGTTTGTGTGAAGTGTACCGCTATCAATTCATTGACTGTCCTAATACCGTACGATTTGCCTACCGGTCGAATCTCTTTCCCTCTAGGCTTCGTAAACTAGACTTGAGAACAGCGCCTGAAGCGTCTCAGTCAGATATCTAGATTCTAGATCTAGATACGAAAGATTGGAATGACTGGATAACAGCCCAAAGCACACTACTAAATGGGTGTCACACAGGAAGGAAATGGGATGACTGATTGAGGAATACGCGGAAATATTCTACTCCTGAACGACTTGCCTCTTTCTCTATGGAAAGAGCATATGAGGTGCCGCTCTACCGCACCTATTCAGGTTATGAAATCATAGATGTTCCTCCCGGTGTCTTTCCAGAATCTCGTGCAAGAAAAGTCAACCATCGGATATGCGATATCGATCTTCTCTTTCTCCTTTATCTAAAAAGGGGTTTCTAGGCTTTTCTATAGCTTTCTAAGCTTTCTCTTAGCCAGGGGAAATCCTAGTCTAGAGGAGGAATTTCCATCTTGACATCTTTCTCTTTCTTTCTATACGAGATATGCGAACTTTCTATTCTATATACGAGATTTTCTCTTTCTTTTTTGCTTCTCCGTCTATAACGATCAGTAAATCTTTCTAGAGTAGAGGTTTTCTTTCATTTCTGCTCTCAAGAGTGCATTTCACTCCATTTTATGTATCAGCCTACAAGGGTTGATAGCTGAGGGCAAATGCTCTTCTAACCCCACTAAAGATCAGTCCGCTACTTCTTTCTCTTGCTTTTCTAATCAAAGCAAGCTATCGATTTATTTTCTTCGCTACTTCACTTCGCTCGCCTTTCTTTCTCAACTCACTAGACGGGCTCACTCCCGAACTCATTCGATGTTCATTCTTTCATCCCTACAGGATGTGTGGGCTCTCTTCTCTTCCTATCTTTCTTTCCGTATCGTATTAGCTTGAAGATGAACCCGACCCCTTCGGGTCGCCATTCGCCCACTCTCAACCAACTCAAAGACTTCCTCAGGCACTGTGCCCATCATTTTCTGACAACCAGGAGTCATCCGCACCACATACACATTCTAGCTGAAAACTTCTGCCCTCACTTTTCGAAATGAAGTTTTCAATAATTGCTTCGAGACTGCACAAAAGCTCAAACTAAATTGAGGTTCGTACTCAACGAATTTCACTTTCACCCAACAACCCCCAGAGGATATCCTTATGTTTTGGTAAGCTATTGCCTTGCTTCAGGGAATTTACTTTCAAACATATGCCTCCAAAGGACCCACCAACTCCTAAGTCAGGGTCAAACCCCAAGGGTTGCTCTCAACCTACCATAGAACCTACAAAAAGTGCTGATTAGAACATTGAGTTCTTCGACATGGTATTGAATTTGAAGGTATATGAAAAGATGGGATAAAAAAAGGTCCAAAGGCGCGTAGCGGGGAATTTCATAATGCAATGGCATACCTATGAAGATAGTTTGAAACCCTGCTCTATCTAAAGATTGCAGCAATTGCTTAAACGTATCAGACTCATTGTTCATCCAAAAAGAGTGAACTTTCTCGAATCCTATTGCTACGCACCTTGGGTTCCCAACTATCTGAGATAGAAGACCGCAAAAATTCACGACTCTTTCTAAGAAGAGTAAAGATAGCTTTATACGGTACGGTCATATGCCATCAGGTGAGTGATTAAGTCACCAGTGTCCACGCTATGTCGGGTCTTCTTACTCGACTATAGAATGGGCACGGTACAAAGCTCCGCTCAACCTGTGTCATCATTAACGTATATTGAGGTCACGTTCAAATCCGAAAGGGATTGAACGCCCACGAAGTGAACAACTCACCAATTCTCTTGAGTGAGAGAGAGAGAAAGTTCTCTCCTACATCAATGATAAGACGTCAGCGAACTCCATAGCTCCCTAATTAGAAAAGAGTTTCACAATACGCTACGTGCAGCTTTTCGTTTGAGGGCTGCTTTTTCTTTTCATAAGCCACCAACCTATCAGCGATGGCAAAAAGCCATAGCTTAAATAGCACAATTACAGAACCTCTCTCCGGAGTGCACCTGCCAAGTGGTTAACAAATTGGTTAGGGTGAAAACCACATGACAAGAGTAACCTAGAGGCTGACTCCTTGTGGAACGAAGACCGCTAACGCGGTGCCCCTAGGATATTATCACATACATCCGATCACGATTGTTGAAACAACCATGATTCGGGGAATTCTGCTCGAACAAACCTATTAGCAGTAGCGCGATTTGCACGTGCTAACAAAGAGTAAATAACAGTTTACAGTTTTCAGATCAAAAGAGTACAAACTCTTGCCTTTTCATCATTTTCGAAATGTGCTTTTAGAGTGTTCTATCGGTAACCATCCGACAAAGAACCTCGATAACACACATTCTCACTGCCCTCTAGTCTGACCCTAAATCGACCATATTCTGGTCGAATCAAACATCTATCCCACTCAATCACTTGAGTTGAAAGTCGAAACTTTTGATCAACCAGCCTAGGCGGGTTCAAGTGGATCATCGTAACCGCCTTTCATAAAGAAAGACAGAACGGCCAGAGAACCAGCACCCGAAGTCTTAAGGTGTAGAATTGGAGGAAAGAAGCTAGAAGCGCAGGAGATCTAATCTTCGTTATCGCTCGCCTACGCACTCCACTAGGATGAAAATCGTAGATTAGATAAGAACTAGGTTTCCTTAGCTACATGATGATTACTACCAGAGGAGGACATATCTACTCTAAACCCGCCCATTCGGGCGGCTTTGCGATGTAACAGTGGAAGAATATGTTCAAGATGAGGCAGGCTTTCTCTGAGGGTTGCAGATGGGTTATAGGATATGGGCAGGTGCGGTTCTGGACTGACAATGGGTTGGGGTCCTTTGCGCAGCTTACTTCCTGAGGATACATGGGGTTTAAATGAGCTCAGGGTACAATATATCCTCCGGGAGGACGGCTCCTGGGATCTGCAACACAACCACCAAGCAGACCTCGTTCTATATATTCTTTTCTCCCAAGCCGGCTAAAGCTCCGCCCGGATTCCAATGACCTGCTAATAGGGAAACAGACTTCCAAGGGATAGTTATCTACTAAGTCTGCATGGGAATCCATTGAGAGGGTGGACTTTTCCCTTCGCCTAGCGGCTCACCTTGTCGTCGCTATCGCGACCACTGATTTTCATAGTAGTTGCTTTGCCTCTCTTTCTAGTTGCTCACCGCCCATTCAGGCGGCCTTGGGGCCTTCGCGCACAATTGGCCAAGAAAATGTCTTTCTTCATCCGATGCGCCAATGAAAAGCGTATCCTAGTGGAGGTACGATTTTCAGCGGTGAAAGGACAGCAGTCAAGCCACAAGAGAAAAGATCATTGATATCGGCGCTTCCAAGATTCTCTCTCAGAGAGTAGGGAGTTAGTAGGTTAGGGAGGAGCAAAGAAATGCCTTTCTTTAGACTAGAATCAAAGGATCTGGTGAATACGCCCGGTTGGAATCCGGTAAGAAAGAGGCCATCTAGGCCTTTGTAGTAAATCTGGAATAGGTAATCAGGAAACTCTCTTTCCAGTCTCATGTCAATCCTATCTCTATCTGTCGGAATGGGGCCATACAGTACTAGTCCTCTTTGTTGTCTCTCCTTTTGCATCTGTCCAACTGTCCGTTGCTCGCTTCTGGAGTGCAAGAACTGGAACTCTTACATCAGTCGGATCTACATTAAGGTGCTTTCTTGTTTGAAGGAATGGTAGCATCTGTAAGGTGAAGTAAAGAAGTAGGCGCAGTAGATCCTTCTCCTTCCTTGTTTTTTATGTGAAGCCAACTATCTCTTTCGTCTCTTTCTGGTGTGCCTAAATTCTGTTTTGTCAATATCCCTTCCTTCCCCTGCTCGTGTGAAGCGCTCTTCCTTCGCTATCGCTCGCCTATTCTTCGTTTGCTTTGTGTGCTCCTTCAGTTTTCTCTAGTAGCAAGATGAAATCCTGGTGTGCGTGTGCGGCCCGTTGTTCTTGCCTAAGTTCCAATAAATGAATTCACGTCAGATAAGAAGTCCGAGTTGCTCCCCCTTGAAATGGTTAGGGTAGGGATGCTTTCTACTGCTGGTCGGTCTACCAAACCGTACAAATTTGCCAGCTCAGATAAACAAACCAAACCAACAAAAGAATCTCAGTCAGAAAGGTAGGTGGCTAGACGAAGGTCAAACTTGCACCTTTGCTCTGATCAACGTTCATGCCATTTCTTCTGCTTTGACCCAAATAGAAGAAAGAAGCAATCCGCTTCACCCGGGTTGCTTCTTGGTCGTAACCCGGCAACGGTGGTGCTGCTTTGGGAGAGAAGAATTCTCGTGGTACCACGAGAATTCTTCTTCAACCGGTATCCCGGGTCGGATAATCTGCATCACATCTCCCCCCGAAGGGGGTGGTGATGCCGGATGACGTGGACACTGTCAATTTGCTGTCCTTCAACGGAACGCCTTGCCAAGGCGTCTGCATGCCGGGATCCATGTTTGATCTTGAACATAGGGATAGGGAACTGTTGGAGCAGCCGCTTCATCTTGTTTGCATGCATAAGGTATGAGATGGGGTTTTAGGGTTTCAGTACCTTTTTTATGAGAGTCTCCGTGGACTGTGAGATTTTTCAGATGAATTTCTATGGGCCCTACTACAAGGGCTTCGTACTCTGAAATGTTGTTAGCACAAGCAAAAGCGAGCTTGAAGGAGAAACAGAAAGAATTTGTTTGAGGTGTGATGAAGAAAGAATCCAGCGGCTGCGGACCCGTCAAAGTAGAGTGTCCATTTCGGGAGGTCTGAGAGAGTAAAGACATGCTCGTCCGGTAGGGAGGTCTCAATTGGACCTTTTGCTCTGACCGGGTTTCAAATCATTCGTCTGATCTTCCCAAGAACTGAGTGACGAAACTGGCTACCAGCAAGGTGCGAAGCGTCGATGATCTACCTACCGCCATCCAGCACTCGCTTGAAAGCTTTTAGTTACGACTGAAAGAAGAAGCACTCGAACGGCTTTCAATGTTGCGATCAGGCGGGCGGGATGGCTGGCTTCACGCGTGTGAGGTGAGCTGGTTCAAGGTCGGCGGCTGAAGCGGCGGATGTTGCTGGTATGGCTGGTTTAGCTGCTTAGACGATTTCGGAGACTTCAGCGGCATTTGATGCAACGGCTGCTTCGCGCATTCGCGCTTCACTCGTTCACTGTTGCGTAGTGTTCTTTGCGCGCTCTATCTTGCTAGCTAGCTTTGTTCTAAACCAGACTTTTCCTTACTAATGAAAAACCTCAGAAGAGGTTTTTCATTAGGCAGGTAGAAAAAGAAGGAAAGGAGTGATGGTCGTCTCAATCAAGGAGAAGGAGGATGCCCACAGACTTCCTCGGGCGGACGAAGAACCTCCTGACTGAAACTTGACTTTCACATTGGTTGAGAATCAGTGGATTGATTTCCACATTTGACGTTCCCGCGGGTTTCTCTCTTTTCGGCAAGGCGAGCGGAGCGAAGTTTCCAAGCCGGAGAAGGAATCACGTGCGGGCCGAGTTCTCTAAGGAAGGAAGATTCATTTCATGAAAGGCCTGGCCTAAACCGGAATCAACCTCGTGCTTCCAAAACTGCTCAACTTCGGGCCTGCAAATCGGGATCATAGGCTTTTCTTTTTAGACCCGAAAAGAGAGCTCCCCCTAAAGCGAGAGATCACTGAAACAAAATGGCTTTTTCCAAAACCATTTCTTGCCCTGTGTCACATATGCTAGATATAATAGATGATAGAATATAGATGATCTTACTCATATGTCACAACTGTCCTGTGATTTTCCAACAAAGCTGAGCACTGTTCAATTTCCTCCTAAGAGAGGTTGATTCTCAATCTCGGGCACCAGCTACCTTCAGTAGGAGGAAAGTCTTGAAAGACATCCGCAACCACGTAGCAACTATCTGAAGCTATCCTGGCAATGAAGGGGAACCTCTCGCTGGTTTTTGGAATTGACATAAGGAAGTGTTTTCACACCATCACACCACCTATCTCTCCATAAAAAAAAGATTGCTTCCATCTCCAAGACTCAAATATGAGCCAGCCCGGATAATATCTGTAGCTTGCAAGATGCCTCTCCACAAAAAAGAGGGGGTAATGTCCCAGACTCTCTCTCCTATAGTACTTATGCTGGATAACATGTGTCCATAGTCCCTCCTCTTGAGCCACAAGCTTCTATAGCCACTGACATAGTAAGGCCAAGTTGAAATAACTGATGTTTTAAATGCCAATACCCCCATTTTCCTTACTCTGACATGCTCTGCCCCAATTCATGTCATGCCAACCTCTGACCTTGTCACAACTACCGTGCCAAAAGAACCTGCATTGAATGGCTCAATACGCCCAATTCTCAAAAAGATGAACGCTGCTTCATCTTTTCTAAGCAAGCGGAGCATCGCTACACGACCCAAAGGACGTGATAGATAGGAGAATGAGGTGAGCTTAGAAACTATGATCTCTGAGCCTTTTGAGATTCATAGTTGCGCGTAGAGATGCTTGTAGTTTTCTCGCTAGCGCCTTTCACGAACCGAACTCTTTCTTTTTCATTGAAATCATATATCTATTTGGCACTGACAGGATCCTTTGATGAATGTCGTCCAATGGTTCTTCATTCATCTTCCTCCATGGAAGGTGACAACGAGTGATCTAGGTTTGTTTTTTTATGACTTCTCGAGCTTCTTTTTCTTCAGTTAAGGTATATTCGGGAAAAGATGGAATAGGGAGACGTGTTTCCAGAACGAACAAGATAGGGGTTGAGAAGGGGAAGTTAGCAAAGTTGGACAAGATTGGAATGGGCATAGGAACATGTATGGATGTACCAGATCGGCTAATGCTCCCAGGTTGATGTGATGTATTCCACCAGTTGACTGGAGACTTCATTATTGGTATATCGATCAGTCCAGCACGGATGAAAATAGGAGCCGGTTCGACAGGAAGCTTTTGAAAACGCAGTACACCCAGGTAAATCAGGAATGTTTTCTCGGTATATCCGCTGTTTTCTCGGCATATACGCCGTTTTCTCGGCGTATACGCTGTTTTTCGACCCTTTTTTAGAGCGAAACAACCGATTCGCCGAGCTATATATATCACAATAGGGTTAATGTAATTTTCTACATGCTATTTTTTTTACCCCCTAACCCCCCGGGGGGGACTAGCTCACACTCGGTTAGCTCGTTTGGGTTGTTAGTTACGGGTTACAAATTGGTTGTTAGACAGAGATAGATAGGCATTGAGTTTGATTGCGAGCTAAAACACCTTGGAAGGAATAGGATGTGGAAAGAAGTGAGAATTCGATAGAGCAGAGAAGCATAACACTCCTACTCTGAAGTCCGAGTCCCTATGGCCCCGATTCCCCGCCCCGTAGTTCCAATGCAAACTTCTACGACTTAGCCTTGGTCACCAACTTCACATCATGACCCATTTCATACAGTTCCCTCGGACACAACTTGCTTTGAGATCTTTGATGCTCGCAGCGCAAAACCACTTTTCTTTTGCTTTCTCGCAAGGGGACGAAGGGCCCCGAAGGGGGGTGAGCCAGTTGGCGATGGGTCATCTTTAGTTTAGTCCAAGATAGTAGCTGAGCATATAGAAATAGGCGAACAGTCCAAGAAGGAGGCTTCTACGAGAGCTTCCCCCTCATGTAGTCGTCGGCCTTCCTTAGCCCCCCTTCGTCGCTTGTGGGTTGCGCCACACCGCAGGCACTGAATGAAATGAGTGGAGATCTTCCTTCCCCCTTGCTAATTACCAAGAACTTCGTTGCCACTAGTTAGAAGCAAAATTAGACCATCCCACCCAAAAACAACTCAGAGCCTAAAGAGAAGAAAGTTCAGTCTACAAGAAGCTGGCAGAGCTTTAGCCAATGGGCAACATCCATCTATCCTACCTACCAACGGGGCGGGAATTTCTTGTTCGTTCTTCGAATGACACTAGTGGAGACTAATTCCTTCCGGCTAATGAAGATAGTACTCCAATCTTCCCAGTGAATCCTTCAACTCCAAAGAATTGAATGAACCAAGTTCACCTATACGAGAGTGAGGAAGAAAAACCAACAATCAACTTCCCATTTTTGATGTCCCACGATTATGCTAGTTTAGAAACTAAGGAGAAGGGCAGGGGTCGCTAGGTCAGAGTCAGAAAAGCGATCAAAATTCTCCCCAAGTAGGATTTGAACCTACGACCAGTCAGTTAACAGCCGACCGCTCTACCACTGAGCAACTGAGGAACAACAGAATTAAGGAAGCCGACTCTCGTTCTTTGGACCAACCTATGAAAAAAGGAGTTCGTCACTCTTTTTCACATACACCGACCGGGAGAAAAGGTTACGATAGCAAGCCCCTCCCCAGTTGGAGAGCCTCCAGGACAAGGAGGCGGCGATCAACCATCCACTCTCGGGATTCATATTGATTGATCAATTGATCTCCGCGTCCTGCCAGTTCGCTAAGTAGACTCACTCTACCGAGGGGCAACAAAGGCTTCCACTATTCCTGCCAAAACAAGGGACCTACTTCTCATCCTAGGAGTTAGAAGGTATAAAAGAGTCCCCTCTCTGTCTCTCTCTCCGAGTTTCTACTACTAAGTAGCACTTCTGCTATTCAATCATAGAATCGATTCCGATCAAGCTGAAAAAGGGACTATGAGATTTTCTTAGTCAAGCACTAAGTCCTATAGGTTGGGGCCCTTTCTTGCTCGTTAGTGCTTTCGTTGGATGGCAGCTAGGGTGCCCCTTTTCTTTCTTAGAGTCAACTTTCTCGCTTCTTAGTCATGAAGCCCCAGCTCCCACTTATGGGATATTTGAAGAAGCGCAGGTTTGGAACCCTATACAAGACAAGGGGCTGGTCTCGATCTCGCTTGGTGGTACCCCTCTCGATGATTGTTGACTCAACATTGATTTCGTGCTTGAGTTGGATTTCTTAGAGTAGAAAACCATCCATCGAGTCAAGTAATTCGCTATCGGCAATTTTGTCGCCGCCTATCTCATGTCATGCTTCTTCTTTCTCCGAATCGGTTCCTGGTGTCAGTCAATCAAGATTTGCCATCAAATCAAGAGAGGGAAGATTACTTTAGGTTAGGCCGGTCTCATCATTCACGCAATTCCTCCGTCCATTGATCACGCGAGTACGTATCCAGTCAGCGCGTGCGGGAGCTTTACAATACCTCACCGTCACCAGACCTTTGCTTTGATATAGCCTCTTTGATTAGGCTAGCTATTAGCTAAAGTTGAACGTCAAATCGATTCCCGAAAAAAGGAAGAGGGCTCAACTAGATTCTAGTTGGAGAAAAAAAAAACACTCTGCAAATACATCATAATAGCCTTTCTTCTTCAACACTGAAGAAATAGGTGGAGGTCCTCGAAACTTACTTGTCAGTTCGGTTGTGCCTTGATACCTATCTAACACTTTCCTAGCGACTTTGTTTACTCATCGCTAGTAAGACCGTCGGCCCCTCCTATTAGCTATTAGTACGAGCTCTGCACCGTCTGCTAATCCCAGGCTCGATGGTTTTGAGTGCACTATCCTCTCTTATTCACTTCTTTTTTGTTGATTGGGTTATGCCCTTTTAGTTTCTTTTCATTTGAGTTTTTCTTTCTTCCTACCTCTATTGAATCTTCGAGAGAGAGCAAGAACTCGAGACTTGAAATGAATCCAAGCGTTGCGTAAGGAATAGCACGCAAAAGACAGCCTGGAGACAGGATTTCTTAAGAAAAAGCGGTGGATGAGCGGTAATGGCTGGGGAAGGGGCAAGTACATCCTTCCTTTTGTTCTCAGTTCGTGGGAATTGCTTCCATCACTAACCAGTGAAGCGAGGCCTCTGGGCTTTTGTGTTCGAACCTTGCCTTGAATCCGGACCTGTTCGACAAGACCAGATCCATCAACAAACCTAGGTCCAATATTTGCTTGTACGAGCTAGCCATCAACAGACGGACATCCTTTGACCGAAGTCTTCCCCTATTGGTTGGGCTGGGCATATTTCTCCGTTAGGCTCCTGGTTGGGCGGGTATGAGAAGGGTCCCCCTCTCCCCTGTCAAAGCTTAGTTATCCGTGAATGAGAACTCGTTTTGCTTGTTGTCCATGGTTGGTTAGCTCGAAAGCGAGTTTTGACTCTTTGATCGTCGAGAAAGAAAGAAAGGGCAATTCTCAAGCTAGACCCACACAAATGTTTAATCGAAAGCTCTGTCATCCTTCCCCATACCTGATTGAAAACAACAACCTTGAGTCATCCATTGATTGAGAAACCGTACCTGTCACGTTGAACCATGTCTGTCAACGGTGAAAGATAGCCCTATAAAGAAAGAAAGTGAGGGCCCCGGAGATAGCTCAACTGTCGATCGACGTGACAATCATGCCTGCTTTACAAAGCCTTTTTCAGTCTCCCAAGAAACGAAAAAGTGCTGGTGACACGAAAGCTGTGCTCGACGCTCTCTTTCCTATTCCACTGCGCGTCGTGGTCTTTCCCAATCTTAAAGAAAGGAAAGTACTGAAGCGTCTACTGAGGCTGCCTCGTCGTCTGATGTTAGTATCCCCTCATCGTCACAACTTCTGGCACGGAATCGGATGTGAGTCTTCCATGTATTGGCTTTCAGGGTGCCGATAGAACTCTATCTGTAGATAGCTCTTGGGGTTCATAGATAGCACTTCAAAGAGTGAGTAGTTGAGAGTGTTCTAGAATCTATATATACCACGTACTCTAATTGGAGTTCAAGGCATTATTGAACTGACGGGATCCTTCTTTTCATTTGAAAGAGTTTGATCTAGAGGTTTCTCAGTCGGATGATGTCCCCGAAGAGAAAGAGAGAACTCGGCTTTTCGCTGCAGGGATAGGATAGGGCGGGGGTAGCCGCTTTTTCATTCCCTTCTTATCCACTTTTTTTGTAGAGGCTGATCGGTTTAGATCAGAGTCAAACCCAGAGAAAGGGAAGACTCAACCTATCAGAGGAGGGGTGACACAGGTCTTTCTCTTTCTACTGGAAGAGCCAGCCTACCCATCGGAGTCAGACTAGCTAGTAGAAGCTTCGGGAGAAGAGTCAACCCTTCGACCAGTTTCCCTATCAGAGGAGGGAAGTCAGATTTGCTTTCATTTACAGGGCATAAAGTGCGTAGAATCTCAGACCCGAGGGGGGTCAATGCTAAATCGGAGACTTTCTCCGAAGAGAAAGAGAAAAAGAGGTTTCTAATCTAGATATCTCTCTTTTTCGCTCGCGGAAGCTGAATGAAGAAGATAGGTAATAGATGCCGGGGTATGTCTCCCGATCGGATGCTTTCCTTCTCAAGATAGCCGCAGCTTTTGTTCTTCGTAGATAGCACCTTCAAGAGTTTAGTCGGATGAAAAAGTGAGCGAGCACAGGGAAGAGTGCTAGGGCGCGAGAAGAGGCCTAAAGATCAGAGAGAATAGTAAGTAAAGTAGGCAGAATGCCCACTTGGAGATCAGTCTTTCACCGGAGAGCACAAAGAGCTCTTTCAGAAAGAAGAAGGAAGCTTCCCGTGCTCATTTCATTGCTCGTCCCCCTTCCTACAGGGAAAGAGAATAGGCGACCCGAGTTTACGAGGCTGGGTCGGAGCCGTAAGGCGAATGGCCCCAAAGGAGATGAGCATATAGTAAGTGGCGATGGGTCATATTTAGTCCAAGATAAGAAAGAGTAGCTGAGCAAATAGAAAGATGCGATGGGTCGACGAGCTGGTTGGGAGAAAAAAGCGGCAGGCGATTTTTGCTTTTCCTCTCTTTATAGAAGCTCAGCGCCCGGGCCTCTTCGCCTAAGGTGAAGTGAAATAAAAGAGAAAAACTGGACTCGTCGAAGATGAAAGTACTCACTTTCATCTCATCCCGAACTTCTTGTGTAACTTCAGCCTACCTCAAAAGCAAAATGTATATGAAGAGTCGAGTAAGAGTCCCCGAAGTAGGGAATCCATTCTTGTAGAGACTGTTCTGCTTACGTAGCAGACTTCCATTTCTAGGTGGAACCTCACCGGGAGGCCCGCCCTTTCGCTTCAATCCGATATCAATCGATCAACTGACCGGGATGACAAATTCCTAGCGGCATCCTCTTGATTGACAGGGCCATCGGAAAACTCAAGCAGGGAATAAAACATTCGGAATTGCGCTAGGAATTTCGAGAGATTCGTCTTTCAACATTACGTGGAGATAGAAGAAAGACAAGAAATGAGTCTTCTTACACCCTTCTGAAAGGAAAACCAGACCGGGCAGGGTAGAGTCGGATTCGGCGAGCAAGGGCCTTTTGACATACTTTCCTTGTATGGGAACGAAGCTCATAGAATGATTGAAAGAGTCAGTTTACCACTAGAAAATCTCAAAAAGATCCGCCCTATACAAAAAGAAACTAAGTCTCCACTACCCGGTAGCTTTCAACACATAAAGGCCCCTTTATGTCCCATATAGCCAGCCTTTTTTTAGATGTTGGAAAAAGAATGGGGAAAAGGAATCGAGACACCTATATGACTTCCAGGAATGGAACAAGGAGAATAGAACAATGTCAGATTGATAGGCGATTTTCGAAGATTGATTGGATACCCGCGACCGACCCGAAATTCGCATCTTCTCTTCAACCCGAAGTGATTGCCCGCCCGTTCCATTCCTAGTTTCAGTATTCTCAGGACCTCCATGAAGATCTTTGCTTTCTTTGCTACCCGGCTGCTAATGTAGAATGTAAGCAACCATAAACCATAAGCATTCTGAAAGGGAATCTTCAACTAGAAAATCTCACCCAAGCGGCCCCCGGGGCACCGAAGCTAGACGCGGCAAGCGAGATAAAGAAAGCAGCTGGCCCTTAGTCTAAAACCTTGCGAGAGTCTTTCTCCAATGATAGACTGTTTTTGGGCAAGACAAAAAGAAAGGCGCTTGCGAGAAAACTACAACTTCTGCCTTCGCTATCACTCGCCTTGTTGAGAAAGTATGGAGATTTTCTCTTGTCTGCAGTCTATGCAAGCACTAATCCTCGTAACAGAGAGCTTCTTTCGGAATGGAAGAAGATCAGGCTGACCAGTACCCATGCTAGCAGGGGATTTCCATTCTTTCTTTAGAGAAGGAGTTTGAGAAACGACACTACGTAGAATCTAGAATCGTAGGAGAGCTGAGAAGTTTGCATCAAATTTCATCGTTGTGGTCTCATGGATTTGGCATGCTGTAGTCCTAGACCACTTGGACCAATGGTAGGGAAGAGAGTTAGCTAAGACGCTGCTTCGATTGGATCTAGCCTTATGAAAGTCTAAGTTGAAAGATCTTTGACCATACCATAAGCTGTGGCCCTCGTACCACCTCTACTATCCTATGATCGAAGGTATGCATTCTGCTAAAGCTAAACCCTCTAATTGTCCCTTCAGGTGTGATGTGAAGCTGTCTGGTTCTCTCATCTTAGTTTTCATACCTGGGAAAAGGGTTTCAGCTAGATAAAAGCCTCTAACTTAGATAATGAAAAGAATGTCTTCTAGTTGCGTCTGCTTATAGGATAGCGCCCGCAGGTAGTTCCTATTACAGAACGGGATGGAACTAGGAGGCTTTGCATACAGACTAGTAACATCTATGAGATGGGCTGCCTTCTACTTACAATGACATAAGGACTCACCCTAGGAAAGGATTTTCTTCATACCCAGCCCTTTCTGTATCTGTAATAGAAACTACCTCTGCTTCTCACTTAAGGAAGTAGCTAGCCGTTGTTGCTATGCCGTGTTTTACAATTGTTGCTAGAATGAAGAAAAGCATTTTTCCGGGTCTAAAAGAGGTTGAAGTTCTTATTTAGAATACGTACGAGGCATAGGATGGATAGGCACCAAAGACCAACTGCAAAAGAAGAACTGTCCCGTGGGTTCAGATCTCATCGTGCCTTTTTGCATCATTTCACTAACCTTCCGAAAGAAGCTCTTGCTTGCCACTCCACTACTGAATTCTCATCAAGCGTAATTGGAAAAACTCAAACCGCTCCGAAGTTTCTTATTGTGTGTGTCACTGATTACGGTTTACGATTGGATTGCTGCTATCTTAGAAAATGCTATAGCCATTGAGGCTAGAAAAAGAAACAAGAAAAGGTGTTTGAGAAAAAGGTACCGAAAGCTTGCATAAGAGATCCTTCTTCACGCTATATCTAATCTTCATCTAGAATGAAAATAGAAAGAGAATTAGGATGTGGGGTCGACTGAAAGGAGACCAATCATCTATTGGAGATTCTAGGGGTGTGGCCTTGCGATGAGTGCGAGACATGAGCATTTTGTAGAAAGGCGAGCGATCTTTTGAAGAAGGCGATTAAGCTGATAATCTTTCATACCCGCTATTCTCTAGTCACATTCGTGAAATGGTTTGGGTACCTCTGACAAGGGTGGTGGGAGCAAAGAGTAGGCGAGCGAGAGCGAAGATTTTCCTTGAGCCCGTTCTTCAGAGCAAAAAAGGGAACTAGTACCGAATCCATATTGAATTCCAGCTTGGGTAGACTTTTGCCCTGCCCTAAGAAGAATGTTCTTGCTCCATCTCTTTCTTTGTCAGTCACTTTCTCTATCGTGCTGTCACTCTAGTGTTTGTATTGGTATTTCTATAGTGGTGGTGCATGCTATAGTGAGACGTCATAGCTTTCCCACGGAGCGGTAAGAGCGCTCAACGTAGAAAGTCAACATTGCATAGTCAAGGATTGCCTGGGGACCAAGTGTCTCTGGATGAAAGATAGGTTGGTTAACAGCAAGCAGCCTACTGCCGCAAGCGAGGGACACGTAAGAAGCCCACACGCCTTTACGCCAATAAGGCTACAAGGCATATCATCAAGCTCGTCTCGCTTGTGGCCGTGAAATTGACATACCCAAATGCTAAGCATGTTTCCTTGCTATGAATGACTACGCCCCGGGGATGAAACCTCATCCGACCCTCCAGTTTCCTTTCTTTTCTCTATCTTTTAGAACTTGGAGGTCTTAATAGAAATTGCTTCTAGCATTGTAGTTGCTCAAAAGCATTCCCCGCAGCTCCGGATCCTCATACGCTTCATACCAGCTCCCCATCTTCTTGAGTTTTTCAACAATGGCTCCCCTAGTAGTTGTAGTTGGGCCAGCCTTATGCTGGTGCTTCTTTGTTGTCGGTAGAAGCTAGTGCTTCTTTGTTGTCGGTAGGAGCTGGTATTTCTTTCTGCATTCCTTAAATGCCTGTGCTAAGACTTTCTTCAGTACTTGACTGTCTGATTCCAAGTGCGTGACACTTATTGGCTTAGTGTCAACCCAAGCGCCTGTTTTATCAAAGACTCTATTGCGTTTAGTGGAATCAGGAACCCCTAGCTGAAATTCTCTTTCTATTTCGGTAATAGTAAGATCTTTCTAGCAACCATGAAAGGCTATGACTGCTATTTTCCTTTCTAAGTTGCTATATTGTTCTATGTGCCAGTCTTTAGTAACATGATTTCTAGTAGCACCTTTGTGTCTTATGGTTGACTTTTCCAGATTCATTATGAATTCTATAGCTCTTTGGTGCTAAGAAGTGCCCTTCCTTGATCTTCCCTTCGAGTTTGAATTTCCCAAGTTCATTCGAGTCAACCATGTGATCCGGGAGAGGGTTGCTTAGGAAGACTGAGTCCGTATCAGTATAGTAACAGTCATCTCGACTAGTGAATGGGTACATATAGATTCTTGCGCAAGCAGTAATGGCAGCGGACATTTGGACTGCAGCGTTCTTAGGCTGTTTGATAGAGTCTGAAGCTTGATGAGGGTCATTGAAATAGGTAGACAACCACTTCCCCGGAAATAGACCAGTGAAACCAGGGTGATAGAGAACCTTATCCCTTTCTGCTTCATCGACAATTACCGTGATCGTACTGATAGGGTTGATTCCAAACCTACCATATAGTGAGGTCATCAACGTTTTGTACACAAAGGATAAGGACTACTTTCTTAGCTTTCAACCTTTTCTGAGAAAGATCCTGGACAAATTCTGTAAATACACCCTCCCCTTTCAACTAGAAAGAACCACTTCACGGTATCACCTCGTAGCCTAACGATTTAGCAAACTTGAGCTCTTCACTATAGTAGACACCAGTGAATGTTCCCGTAGGGAAGAGAAGCCGCTTTTCTTTTTTCTTTTCCCTAAAGGGAAGGAAGGGTTTCTCGAGATTTTCCGGACAGCTAACAAGAGCTTCGATGAAACCAAAGAACTCATCGCTACGCGCCTCAAATCACCATCCCAAGTTGCCGGCATAGGGTAATTCTTCATCACAAAGGGGTATAGAGAGTTGAAGTAAAGGGTTTCACCTTTAGGCTTATAGACATCAATATTCCCACCATAGTACCCACGACGAAGAAAGGCATCTTCGTTGAGTGTCGGAAGCCCTATACTCCCATCATAATATTCTATTGCTTTCGATAGATCTCAAGTGCGAGTGCAGAGATGGGAAACAATGTCAATCGTGTAGTTGTCCCAAATAAGATCTTGAGCTTTCCCACCCAGAAGGTCAATATCTTGCTTCATGTATTCAAGCAATTCATCCTTCTTTTGTTTTCTATTAATGTAATTAATAGAATCAGGATCAATTTCACCCTGACTGCCTAGTTCAGGGCATATACTCACAGCTAATTTCCTGAGACTACCTGGGAGCAGCTTTGGAATCAGCGTCAGTGGGTCCCCCATAGTTGTAATATGGACAAGTATACTTTATGTAACCAATATCTTTGTCAACGAAGTCCTTCTTTAAGCAAAATCTGAGCCCCTTTGAACCGAGCCTGAACTCAATAGAGCCAGAAGAAGGCTTTTTCATCTTCTCAATCCATTGACAACCGACCAAGTTTTGAGAGGGATCTGATGGAACAAGCTCCCAAGTCTTATTAGCAAGAAGTGCATTGAACTCATCCGCCATGGCTTCACGCCACTGAGGATGTTTGACAGCTTGAGAAAAAAAGGGTTCTTTCATTTCTTTAGCAGGAAGGGATGAAGCAAGAAAGGTATGTAATCCTAGGCTTACAAAGACCATCGCTTTAGCGTGTAACCATAGGATTCTTTTTTGAGACGAAGAACAAGAAGATGATGTGAATTGATCATCATATAGAAAACTGGAAGGTAGAGGAAGACTCTTCATCCTCTGAAGGGGGGGAAAAAAAGTGAAAAGGCGAGAAATCCCTGGTCGAAGTTCAGAAAGTACGTCTAGGCGATAGGATTCTCGTAATTGAACTATCGAAAGAGGACAGCGGGCTGAAGTGATGACAAAAGGTAAACTGAATCTGCTTTTGCCTTGTGTTAGCTCAGGTTTTTCCTAATGGAATGCCATTCTCCAAACCGGTCTTAGCATCCATCCTTTGCCTCCTAAGGTCAAGTAAATTCTCGACCTTCAAATGGTCATTTTTTGATTTCCCAGGTGCTAGCTTTTCTTTTTTTTCATACACCTTTCATGACTGGATGCGATCAGCTTTCGCATATAGGCAAGCCTTTTTCTGTGCTTTTCAGACCCTCCGAGACTAAAAGCTTTCGTTAAGCATTTTATTGACATAGTTGGCCGGGTTCTTTTACCAGATAAGGAGGGATACGAGACTGCAAGGACGGGCCAGATGGAGTTTGAGAGAGCCGGGAAAGAGAGTTCCTCTTTTTCGGCCGAGCGAGCCTTTCACTGGCTAAGACAGAAAAAAGCACTGGATTAGAGATTCTTTTCCCATGTCCCCCCAACTGTCTCACAAAGAGACCGATCTTATGCTATCGGTGACCGGACCCCCGGAGTTTAGACTCTTGAATTTCGTCTAGATAGACCTGCCCCCTTCCCAAAAGCAAAAGAGTCTAGTTAAGGATACATAGTCAAAGTAGCAGTGGACAAAGGGGCTGGCTTTAGTCACAGCTGAGTCTATTCCTCTTTCAAAAAGAGAGTTCACCAGAAGTTTTCCTCTTTTATGGCCTTCTTTCCCTTCCATCTTCTTCTAGTCCTTCTTTGCTCGCTTGCAGTGCCTCAACTTGAGCTTCCGCTGTAGGATTGACTGAGGCCCACGGAGCGGTGACGAGAGCTGAAGCCAAGGCACCTTGCTACGTTCAATAGATGTTCGTACGATTCTTGTGGATTTGGGTGTGTTTGAATGAAGACTCTCGTGAAGTCTTCACCGAAGGATTGTCCAACTTCTCAATACGTCATTTCTTAGCTTTTTCTTGTGGTACTTAGTAGCTCCGCAGGGTAGCCCCCGGAGGGTACTCTTCTTTAGTTCTCTTTACTGCGTCAGATATTTAGTCCAAGATAGTAATATCCTCTTTCTTTTCCTTTGGTAGGAGAAGCAGTCGGGGTAGTATTTACAGAGCAATCGGGCCTGGGTTTCCTCAGTAAGCAGGCTGTGACAAAGAAGATGTTGCGAACATAGCAAATTTCTGAGCATCGGTTCTGTCCAAAAGCCAATCACATGGTCTTCAGTAACGAAGGCGAATCGAGATTTTGACTATGAGAGTAAGAAACTCTGAGAAAAGCTTCAAGACTGCTACTCTTGCAGCAAGAAACAGGGGTGAAGGATAAAGATTGAAAGGCAGGAAAAGATGCTATTCTATTAGTTAAAAGAAGGGCTTGGTCTAGAAGCTTCACCTCCGACCTGTGCTATCCATTCTAGTGCGCCTGTGTTGACTGAATGAATCCTAGGGAGCGGGAAGCTTTCATTTATTTCAGCGCGTAACTCTGAGCTCTAAGACTAAAGAAGGCATCTACGGATAGCTTTCTTAGTAAAGTACTCGTAGTCCTTCTATCTATCACCTTTTAGAAAGAAAGAGAAGCCCTTGACTAATAGAATAGAAGGTAAGGCCGCTATTCCTCTTTTTGGACCATTACTGATCTTACTGCTTCCCGCCCTAACAAAGAAAGTTTTTCTTTTCTCTTTTTGCTTGCATGTGTGAAGCATATAGCCAATAGCTTCTTAGAAGGTAAACTGATTTGATCACCTTTCACGACCATTTTCATTAATTCAATCAACGAGATACACGAATTTCATTCCTTTCGCTGCGGAGCTTGCCTGCCGGGGTAAATGTGGACTTTTCGGGGTCTTTCACATAACTCTTCTCTATTGGAAAAGTGCAAAATTTTCACACAATTTAGATCGGTATTCAACTAAGGCCCCCGTGAAGTAAGATGGGAGCCAATACAAAGCTAACACAGCTTTCTTAAACGGGAACCCTGATCTAGACACAGTAGGATCAATTGAGTTTGAAGCATCTTTTTCCTTTTCTTTTTGAAATTGCACTATTGAAAAAGCAAAAAGTGAATGTTTTCTTCCGCATCTTGACTTGGAAATCGTGTTTTTTAGGCTTGGACATTGACTGAAATAAATGCGTGTACTGATCAGGGCTCAACAACCTCAGACGTGGATGTAGACGTAGATCATCCTGTTGGCTAAGAAAAAAGATCGATACTTGTTGACTCTGTCTCCTTTGAGAACTTCCAAACTCCTACTTATTTCTAGACTGACTGACCTCTTTATGAGTTTCCCGGTGGTTGCCCCTACCTAATTCCTTCTTTCCCTTTTCAGGCTCTCAATAAGATGCAGGACGAAGATCAATGCCCGGCCTAGGCTCTCCAAACACCTCGGTTGTCCTCTGGTTAGGGAATGTGTTCTTCTGCTGGTTTAGGACGAAAAAACATCTCGGCCTAAAAAGGCAGATCTCTCAGATCGAAGAGCAAGTCCTATTGACTCAGAACGTCCCGGTGAATAGAAGACTGAGACTCAAGGCTGGTCTTGGTCCCATTCCTGACTCATTCGACAAGCCTGGCTTATATCTCTTTAGATTGAAATGACTTCCCCCCTATCTTGGACTAAAGAAATCTCTAAAAAACCAAGCATTTACTTCGATTCCTACTTCAACGACTACTGAGTTTCCGGCTCCTGGTTTGAAATGAATAGCCCTGCTAGTTCCGAACGAACGACAACGATCAAATTGGTGGTGATCATCTTGGTTCAAAAGAAGGATAGGTACCTGACCTTAGAATAGAGGCTCGTAATTCAGATTGATACCTCCCTGCCAGACCGAAACCTGCCGACAGATGACATCAGATGAGCCCCATCAGCCGAGATGAGTTGCAGGCCGTCCGATCGATGATTTCAACCGCTCCTGAATCGGCGGTTGAAGCCATTACAAGACAATAAGAGAATGCATGGGAAGGGTTCCCCCAGGAGAGTCGACTGCTGCCATTGAATTAGTTGAGTTTGGTGCTATCGTTTTCGTATAGTTGAGAAAGGCTTCACATTCATCTTACTCTATCCATTTTGTTTTTCCTGGTGATGGTGTGACAGTAGGAACTCTCTTGGTCTTCTATCCCTCAATCCCTAACCGCGGTTGAAAACCCAGTGTTAGCAAGTTGGAATATCCCTTATTCTCGTAACTTGGCTACGCCGGTACTAGTCCAAGCTCGAACTCTTGCCGCTCTTGTTGGTGAGTGAATAGCTAGAGTGCCTTAATTACATTACGGAATTAGTGGGTTGACTGCTTTACTCCTGAGCCTACCCATCGCCTCTTTCTAGTTGCTCTCCAGTCTTTCTTGGTGTGGTCGTATCCGCAGTTGTTGTAAGAAGTGAGGGAGAAAGGATCGATTTTACGTCGAACAGCGACTCTAGGAGCACTTCCATCTCTTGACTCGCTATGCAAATACACATCTGGCTTTCAAAGAATATGGTTGATTGTGTAGCCTAAAAAGAGCCTTTATATACCCTAAACCCGTGGGTGCCTTGGGACTGAAAAAATGCTGATTTATTGAAACCTTAACACTTCGTAGACTACCCCGAAAGCTCTGACCCAACTGTCTCCTATTTTGAATATCCCCAGTGCGTGCCATCCTCTTAGCTGTCAATGGCGTAACCGCTGTTTAATAGCATTGAAAAAAGAAAGCATAAGGATGATACCTTCCTTCTTCTGAGATGCCGAGAATCTACTCTTTACCAGAAAACTCAAATCATTCTGCCTGACTGCTTGACGGCTATTAAAGAAGCTTTTCTAGGAGCGGCAACACGAGAGAAGCACTTTTCCCTCGGTTACTTACTTTTTCTCACATCTCGATCTCCGTCTTCAGAAAGAATTTCAATATTGCCTCTCTCAATTCAATGTCTTCCTTCACATCCCACCCGGCCGGCAAAGTGCTTACTACGATTTATGGGTCAAAGTATGAAGCCCTTCACTCTCGTTTCATCAGCTGGTATTGAGTCCGATGTTCTGTTAGAGCTCTTGAGTGCCATTACTACCCAATCTCCTTCAGGGATTTTCCTGAGTTGCGAAGAAGTGAAGTAAGGAGTCGACTAGCTCGAACATAGGCAATTGCCTTATGAAAATGAAAAGATGGGGCTTTACCGGGTGAGGCGCGTAGCGTAAAGAAAGTAAAGTCAAGTAAAGTAGCACATCACAGAACAAGAAGAAGGAAGAGGTTATCTTAGATAACGAGGGCCTCGAACATCAAGGAAGAGCTAATTCACAGGAAGAAAATTCTGAGACTACTTTATATACCCTAACTCCGTGGGCTAAATCTCTTCAATCTGTTCAAGTTGAAGAACTTCTTCATTTACTTACCTTCGGTACCGAGGAAGACTTCTCAGCGAAAGATGCTCAGTGGAAGTTCCACCAGCACCCTCGGATGTGAGAAAGCACTCGAAATCTGACGTTCAAATGAAAAACTGTGAGGAAGACCTCATTCATGCCTGAGCGAGTAGTCCCTGAAGAAGTTAGTTATTTAGTAGACCGGGGAAGCAATAACAGTTTCTCACAGAGAGTAAAGCAAGGTCTGAGGTCTTTACACCAGGTTTTTCCAAAGTTCTCTTAACCCGAAGAAGGGGATGCGTCGGCCGGGTATCTATATCCCGATGAGTAGAGTCAGGCAAAAGTAGACCGGTTGGTCAGTGAACAGCAGTGGTCCAAGTACCCAAGGGACCCCGCCTCTTTAGAGAAGATTTCAAAGTGATGTGAACAGCTTAAGCCAGGGGTTTTTTCTTCTACCAAAGCGTATTCTGAAGCTTCTTCTGCTTCTGCTTCAACCCGGGAGCCCACGGGGGGGGGGGGGGGGGTAACAAATCTCCCTCACAGGATGTTCTATTCAACCAAGTTCACACATGTTCTAACATACGATTTTCAGTAAGAAGCCTGGTCATTCCAACTATTTTCGAATGAGTCCTCTGACTTGGCAACTGCGATTTCGCTTTCAATATTCATCTTCCTCGAGTTTCATAAAGATTCTTCGAATGTTTTCAAGCAAATCCTGGGGTAGGTCGAAGTAAGCTCTCACTTTTTCATAGGAAGATGAGGAGAGTTGGGGCGAAGTTTGTCCACGCTAGGGGCCGACGGCGAAAAGATTCACTCATTGTCGTTTCAAACTTTCAATCCATCTTGACTTGTAAGGACACCCTCTTCTTATTCTGGGAAGAGCAGAAACAAAACTCAATCTCTTGCCTGAGCCAGCAATACCACATATATTACTATATTAGTTCGAACTTGCCCGGGGATTGGACTTTCTCTCCCCTACTGTGGGATTACTTGTACCTTTTCTGGGAATTGGAATTCCATTCTTTCGATCCGATTACGATCAGCAGAACTGCCATCTGTCTGTCGAATCGGTCTCATATCTAGTTGCAGGGGGTCTGCTTTCCCACGGATTTAGGATATATAAAGGCACCACCGGGAAAGACAAAGAAGTAGCCAACTTTTTTTCCTTCTTCGAAGAGAAGGTAATGGTTTTCTAGGTAAAGCAAGAGCCCTGCATATTCTCAACTTGTAAGTGGGAACAATGATATGGCATGTAGTTTCTCAACCCACTTCCTGGGCAAGACAAGTGCAAGACATTCTTATCTCATCTGATGCGGGTGTAAATCGACAAGAACTACGGTCCGGTGAGTGAATGAACTTTCCCTGGCTAATGTGATTGGTACTTGCTTTCCCTTTCTTTTGGGCTTTCTTTTTTTAGAAAGTAATTACCGCTCCGTGGGTCTATGTGGTTGGTAGATTCCGACTGCTTTATCATGGCCTAGCTTGAGTGCTTTCAAACCCATGCATCTTACCAGAGATGAGAGTTCAACTTGGCATCGAGCCAGGAGTCACTTCTTCCTCGACTATGGGTGGCGTGATGATGCTGGTCATGGTCATACCTTGCTCAATCCTCTCTCTGATCATCATAAGGGCACATTTTGACTATGAAAAGCAGAGAGAGGGATCGCGCCTAAAAGCAATAATACGAGACCTCCAACCTTTCATTCCCACTTTCAATTGATTCAACTTCAGCTCTTATTGGTAATATGTCTTGTGAGCATTCAACCATGAGTTGTTCACCTCTTTCCTGGTAACTCAGTCTATTTCCGGGATATAATGGAAAGAATGGAGCATCTGCTTCACTCTATGCTATCTGGGTAAGTTGGGAGTCTTCTTTTCTATTTGTTCTTCTCATCTTCGCCCTTTCGATTAGCGAATTGCTAGAAACTCTTTCGATGATTGCGGAAGAAAAAAAACCTTCTCCTTGCCCTGCTAATGAGCGAAGGAACCAACCCTTGGCTTAAGCCTAGAAAATCTTTAGAGACCTAGGTGGCCTTCTGTCACAACCCGCATTTTCTCCGAATTAAGAATTATCAGAGAAAGAGAAAACACGTGTCATGATGCCACGTCATGCAGGGGATAACTGCTGACGCTCAGGCAAAACCAACTACCAACTTAATGAAAGAAAATCATGTGATTAATGATCAGAAAATCAGTTATATTTTAGAGACTGTATCCCTCGGCTCAGTGGATCACCTAGTCCACAAAAGAAAAACTATATTTATACGCTGCGGAAAGAAAAAATACTTTAATTAGGTTTTACACCCTAAAGAGCACATAAGGGTCCCAAGAGAACCACTCATGCTATGCAAGACCCTGCATTTAATTTATATAATATATAAGAAAACGGTCTTTATACGTGATTTGGAAAATAGTGAATACGTCTTATAAAAAATGCTGATCATGAGCTTTATTTATAATAATAATTATAGTTTAAAAATAACTAGCAACCTAGCATAAAACCTTCTCAGGGCAAGTAGACTATCTCCAGAAAACGGTAGCAGCATAAGTAAATATATCCAGTACAAAGGTAAAAACTACCAGTGAGCGCCAACAACCTGACACGAACCCACTGGCATATATGTATGTCTGTAAGAAAGTACTGAAAAAAAACTACCTCACCAACACGGCAAACGGAACTCCAAGGTCCAAGAGACCACCAACACCACCACTGCAAACTAGCCACCCAACTGGCTACGGCTCAGAACCTGGGGTATTCCAAAAGAAAACAGAATACCTCAGCAAGCTAAACAAAGTAAAACTGCATGAAAGAGTCAACCAAAAGGGGAAAAATACCAGTAAAACATGCAGTAGAAAGAGTCACGACTGTCCAAAACAGGACAACAAGAAAAGCACTACGTGCGAGGGAACAACAACAACCCAGCCCAGGAACAACATCCTGCAGGGCCTACTAGGCTACCAAGAGCCAAAAGTGCTGCAAACTACCAAGGAAGAAACTTCTAACACCCTAAACTGTGGGAGGAGGTAGTAGAAAAAACAAACAACGAGGAACCGGATCGGAGGCAAACTCAGTCCCCCCATCCACCATGTCCAAGTCAACAAGCTCGAGGGTCTACACGTGAAAGCATAAGGGACCTTCCACCCACATGCCCAGCCCATACCTGGAGCAAGAAAAACACGAGTGGCCTTGGCTAAATTACACAACTCCACCCCCATAAAGAGCTACAAACCACCACTACTACCCACGACCCACGATTCGGCCATTAGGAAAGAGAAACATGACCGACAAGGAAGTTACAAATATAAACAAGGAATTCACTCGGGAACGTAAATCGAGGAAAGAGAAAAAGAAAGTGTTAAAATGACTCAACACGACGTGGCGCTGGGTTCTCTCGACACCGCATTGAGTGAGCTTCACCCACTCAACGTGCCACGCAAGGCGAACTATCACAACAATAACTCTTACCTTACTACCTTAACACTACACAAAACACTCATGCCCACCTAACCCGCGTATCGACGCCAGCTAAATACGGGTGCCAAAAAAAGGAAATATTCAGAGCGCACGATCAGTGTCGCATGATCGGTGGTCGTGCGCGGTCATTGGTTGATGGTCGTGCGAAGTGAACCTGGGAAACCTGACAGAAAACCTAGCAACTGCGCACGATCAGTTTCGCACGACCACTGGTCGTGCGCACTGTTGCCAGCGCTCGTGCGATTGCCGAGACAGAACTTTGGAAAATAAAAAGACAGCCGCGCACGAACAGAGGCACACGACCAGTGGTCGTGTGCCCTAACGGTTGATGACCATGCACGGTTAACCTGTACCGTTGGGATTTCCCGGACGACACCGGAACCCGCACACGACCCACTCAACTACAGTAGCAGTAGGAAACTACCAACGACGCGCGCCACTACCATTCAAACTATGACTAATCATCCGAGACGGAAAAATAGGAGATAAAACGATAGAAACAATAGGCTTTAAACAAAAGAAAACAACTTGGCAAGGGCAAGAACACCACTTGCCTCGATTTTCGGCGAAGCTTGGTCGGCTTTCCCTCCTCTTCACGCTGCACTAGAAAGAGCAGCACCAAAAACTCACCTAATAAGCAAATCCGAACTTTAATGGCGGAAACCTCAAAAACCAAAAATTCCAATCCCCCTAAAGCTCCACGAAAATCGAATTTCTTACCGTAGGAATGAAGGTCTCGACGAGAGCAATCCGAATCCACTCTCGGAATCGAATTCCGTCCACAAACGCTCCGGGAATCGGTGGTGGAAGGCAAGGCTCGGCGGTTTCTCTGTTTCCTCTCGTACAGGGGCGGCGGTTAGATTTGGAGAAGATGAAGCGGGGCTTTTTCTATTCTATCATATATATATATATATATATATATATATATATATATATATATATATATATATATATATATATTAATATGTAATAATATATTTTATTACAAAATTACATAAAGCACCAAAACGACGCGAAAACCGAACTACCTCGGAATTCGACGAAATTCGCACCGTAGC
This sequence comes from Platanthera zijinensis, assembly GCA_039513925.1. NCBI lineage: Eukaryota > Viridiplantae > Streptophyta > Magnoliopsida > Asparagales > Orchidaceae > Platanthera > Platanthera zijinensis. The sequence goes on from CM077088.1 coordinate 144,735,829, forward strand.
TAAATACCCACGCTACGAACACAACGGCGAAGTCGAAATTAATTTTCGACGAATAGAACTCGAGTTATACACAAATAAAGCCAAACACCAACATCCCCCGAGAGGCCACACCGGGTCACCCAAAACGACTCGGCTTGCTAGGGAGATCTTGCCAACAGGCTACAGAATAGGGCACTCAGTTCTAAGGAGCTAAACCACACTCCACAAATGGCACAAGCCCGGAAACACGTCATCGTAACGCCAAACGAGAATAAAAAAAACGCAGAAAAATCGGGGGCGTTACAGTCACTCCCCCTAAAAGAAAGTTTCGTCTCGAAACTTTACGCACAACACTCCTACTAAAGAAGGAAAAGTAACCAATAGGAGTTACAAGAAGGGAAACATACCGATCAAATCAGGGAAACAGGTGAGGGTAAGCCCTCCTCATGGCCGACTCTAGCTCCCAAGTCGCGCTCTCCAAATCCTGATTTTTCCACAGAACTTTCACCATCGGTATGGACTTCTTTCACAGCACTCGCTCCTGAGTATCCAAAATACGAACCGGCACCTCAACAAAAGAGAGGTTGGGCTCCAACTGGGGCACAACGTCCAAGACCTGCCCACTACTGCGCACACACTTCCGCAATTGGCTAACATGAAAAACATTATGAACTCCTGGGAAGTTTTCTGGCAAGCCCAATCTATAAGCTGACACGCCAATCCGTTCCAAGATCTCGAACGGGCCCACATACCTTGGGTCCAATTTCCGATTCTTACCAAACCTCTTTACACCCACCATTGGGGAAACCTTAAGAAATACAAGGTCCCCTACAGAGAACTCCAAAGCAGACCTACGCCGATTGGCGTTCTTTTCGTACCTCTCCTGAGCTATACGAAGCTTCTCCCGAATAAGCTTCACGGCGACTTCCATATTCTCCAGCGCATCAAGACCCAACAATGGCCTCTCACCAGCTTCAGCCCAAAATAACGGAGTCCTACAGCGCCTCCCATACAAGGCTTCGAACGAAGCCATCTGCAAACTTTCCTGATAACTGTTGTTGTAAGCAAATTCCATAAGTCGCAGCCGCTCTTCCCACGCTCCGCCGTGGTCTAAAATATAGCATCGGATCATATCCTCAACAATCTGATTCACCCGCTCCGTCTGCCCATTGGTCTGTGGGTGGTATGCAGTAGAATATCTCAGATCCGTACCCAAACCCTCCTGCAGACTCTGCCAAAAACGAGAAGTAAATCGGGAGTCTCGATCAGAAATGATGCTAACCGGCACACCGTAGAGTCGGATGACTTCATTCAAGTACAACTCCGCTATCTTCTTCATCGGGTAATCAATCTTATAAGGCACGAAGTGAGCACACTTCGTCAATCTATCCACTATAACCCAAACAGAATCAAATCCCCTCGGAGATCTTGGTAAGCCCGTAATGAAGTCCATAGATATACTCTCCCACTTCCAAGTCGGGATCTCTAACGGGGTCAACTTGCCACCAGGCCTTCCATGATCGGCCTTCACGCGCTTGCAAGTGTGGCACTCAGCAACAAATCGGGCTATATCACCTTTCATGCCATACCACCAGGTAATTTGCCTTAAGTCATGGTACATCTTCGTAGATCCTGGATGATAGGCAACGCTGGATCCATGAGCCTCTCTGCAAATCATACCTCTAATATCCCCAATGGCGGGGATGCAAACCTGCCGCGGTACTTCAAAGTACCCGCATCATCGATAGCAAAATCTGGCAACTCTCCCTTCTCTGTCCTGATGAACAAGTGCAACAGATCCGGGTCGTCCTTCTGGTGCAGTCTGGTCAAAGAAATCCAGGACGGCTCTGGCACTGACAAACTACTCTGCAAACCACAGCATCCCATTGAAATATCCATAAGGAGGAACTCCTCAACTAACCGATCGACGGAGAGGTTAAAGATCTTTCCCGTCTTTCAGCTCAGGGCATCGGCCACCACATTGGCCTTGCCCGGATGATACTGGATTTCTACATCATAATCAGCCACATACTCTAGCCACCGTCGCTGGCGCAGATTCAACTCCTTCTGCGTGAACACGTACTTCAGGCTCTTGTGGTCAGTGAAGATCTTGCACTGAGCCCCATAAAGTAGGTGTCTCCACAGCTTCAACGCATAAATAACCGCTGCGAACTCAAGGTCATGCGTAGGATAATTCTTCTCATGAGTCTTCAGTTGCCTTGACCCATAGGCAATCACCTTCCCAGCCTGCATTAATACGCATCCCAGACCTACAAGCGAAGCATCCACATATACATCATAATCCACACCCTCAGTAGGCAGGGTCAGAACGGGGGCAGTGCACAATCTCTTCTTTAGCTCCAGAAAAGCCTCCTCGCACTTTTCGCTCCAAACAAATGCCACATTCTTCTGAGTCAGCTTGGTCAACGGTGCAGCTAGGGAAGAGAAACCCTCCACAAATCTTCTGTAATATCCAGCCAACCCTAAGAAACTCCTGATCTCCTTAGGCGTACTCGGCCTACTCCAATCCATCACTGCTGCAATCTTTTCTAGATCGACCGAGATCCCTTCCTTGCTCACCACGTGGCCTAGAAAAGAAACCTGAGGCAACCAAAATTCGCACTTGCTCAACTTGGCGAATAACTTATGGTTCCTCAACTCTGATAGGACCAAACTCAAATGCTGCTCATGCTCCTCAACACTACGAGAATAAACTAACACGTCATCAATGAAGACCACAACGAACTTGTCGAGGAAATCCTTGAACACCCTGTTCATCATATCCATGAAGGCTGATGGTGCGTTGGTCAGACCAAACGACATCACCAAAAACTCAAAGTGTCCATGCCTCGATCTAAACGCAGTCCGTGGAATATCCGCCTCACGGATCCTGAGCTGATGATTACCAGAACGTAGATCGATCTTGGAGAACACCGTGCTACTGCGCAACTGGTCAAATAAATCATCGATCCTCAGCAGAGGGTACCTGTTCTTAATAGTGACCTTGTTCAATTCTCTATAGTCGATGCAAAGCCGCATCGACCCATCTTTCTTCTTTACAAACAAAATAGGAGCACCCCAAGGCGACGAACTCTGCCTGATAAAACCTTTAGCCAACAGCTCATCCAACTGACCTCGCAACTCCTCTAACTCACGAGGGGCCATCCGGTACGGTGCCTTAGCAATAGGACGCGTACCCGGCTCTAAATCGATCACAAACTCAACATCCTGCTCGGGAGGAAGACCAGGAAGGTCATCAGGAAAAACATCGGCGAAACCACAAATAATAGGAATCTCCTCCAAGCGTGGTACGCTAACAGCGGTTTCAACCGCCGAGACTAAACAAGCACAACAACCAGAAAGAAACAACCTCTGAGCACATACCGCAGAGATGACAGGAGAATCCTGACACGGATCAACATACACGCTGCCGGGCTGACCGTCATCCCTGATGAAGTCCAAGCGCTTTCCTTTGCACTGAATGACTACATCATACCTAGAGAGCCAGTCCATGCCCAGAATAACATCGAAGTCCTCTAGATCAATCATCTTCAGGTCCGCCTTCGCAAGAAAGTTCCCCAACAAAACAGGGCAATCCAAAATGCCCAAATCTGACAACACAGATTCACTAGAGGGAAACTTGACACGGAAGGAATCCCGAACACGATCTAAGGTCAACCGATGTCGCTCCACAAAGGCTCTAGCCACGAACGAGTGGGTAGCGCCGGAGTCAAACAGAACCCGCGCCCAGCGGTTCTTTACCTTAAATTTCCCTATAGGAGCATAGAAAACTAAGGAACTACCACAACAATACTGCAAACATTCTAGCAAATAGAACTACCAGGCTGGAAAAACAACAAACAACTAACCTGAGATGACCTGGGTCGAAGCCTGAGCCTCCTCAGAAGAGATCACGTTCAGCTTCCCCTTTCCCTTGTCCACACGCTGAGGTGGAGGTAAAGCATGTAACGGAACTGCAGGAAGAGCTGGCTGAAACTGAGGACACCTCGACTTGATGTGACCCTTCTGCCCACACTGAAAGCAGACTTTATCCTTAGTCCAACACTGGGCCGCATCATGGCCGGATCGCTTGCAAACGGAACAGGAGACATCTCTCCTAGGAGCACCCTGAATCGCATGAACCTGCTCCTTCCTCTAAGCTGCTGTCTTCTTGAAACATTTCTCGGCAGGGTGGCCTGACCGGCCACAGAAGCTGCACTCCACCTTGCCCTCTTTCCCGGAGCCGCACCGGGTACCTGGGGTTTCTTCTCCTCCACCGACTTTCTCTTGTCCAACCTCATTTGTTGGCCTCTGCTCTTCGCGGTCTCAATAGCCTCCACCTTCAGAGCAGCCTCTACTACACCTGCATAAGTCTCTGACCCATAAGCACTGGTCAACTGCTGCACCTCACTCCTCAAACCACCGAGAAATCGCTTAACTCAATCAGCCTCAACGCTGACCAATCCCGGGGCAAAACGGCTCAACTTGCTGAACTCTATCTCATACTCACCCACCGTGAGTTGCCTTTGCTTCAGGTGGAGGAAGTCGTTCATGAGGCGGTCACGCTCGACCGAGGGTAAGAACTTCCTCAACAGCATCTCCTTGAACACCTCCCAAGAGCATCCGGCTACCAAGCTCTCCTTCTCTCTCAGCCACCAACTCTTAGCCAAACCTTTAAGCTGATAGGCGGCTATCATCACCCTCTGATTATCCGCAATCCCTGAGTACGAGAACATCTCCTCCATGGAGATCAGCCAGTCGTTTATCACCATGAAATCTGCCTTCCCATCATAAGTGGGAGGACTCAGCCTCTGAAACTGCGAGATGAAGGCCATCTCTGCTGGCACCACCACTGGAGGTCTCAAGGGTGCAGGAGGAGGAGGAACAGCTAACCCCCCAGCAGGAACTTGCGCACTTTGAGCCTAACCTGCCATAACAGCCACCAAAGACTGAATCTGGGCTTGCACCTCCTCCAACTGCCTGCCCATAGCTTCACGACTCAGATGCAAACTCTCGATCACCGCATCGTTCTGAGCCCCAGATGACTCACCCTCAGACAGGGGAGTCGATCGAGTCGCAGGACGCCTTGCCATTCTAAAATCATAACAACACAAATTAGACCCTACTACAACGTCTAGAACCAAATACAAGTATAGACAATACATATATAGATATAGACTTAAAGCTGCTAAACTTGCTCTGAGAGTTTATCTTTTTAACAAAAATTTGATGACATGCCCTAACCTAGGATGGTTAACCACCACCTTACTAACTCTTGTGCCTAGATCGGGAATGCATGACTTTAAATTAATTTGAAAACTTATGTGTGTACATATGTCATCCTGCAAATCTTTAGCTTGGCACGTTGTGCTTATGCAATGATATGTTATGCATGATTGTGCTATGCATTCTAAAAAGGCCCTAATGCATGTATGAGCGGCGTACGCATGAAAATGTTATGCATCCCATACTACATAACATTCCCATGCAACGAAAAAGAAACGTGCTAGTCGTAGCTATGTGGTGAGGTTATGCATCCCATACTACATAACCCTTACATATTGCCCCTATGGTGGATCCATATACGAACACATATTATGCATCCCATACTACATAATATGCCCCGTATACTTCATGTTATGCTATGAGTGTAGTGTTCGTGCTTTTGCCAAGACGTGCTGATGACATATCGGTGTGTGAATGACATGATGCTGAACTACTAGAAAGCAAACAAAGGAAGGTTGCTCAACTAACTTGTCAAGCAACCTCCCTCTGATACCAACAGTCACAACCCGCATTTTCTCCGAATTAAGAATTATCAGAGTAAGAGAAAACACGCGTCATGATGCCACATCAAGCAGGAGATAACTGCTGACGCTCAGGCAAAACCAACTACCAACTTAATGAAAGAAAATCATGTGATTAATGATTAGAAAATCAGTTATATTTTAGAGACCGTATCCCTCGGCTCAGTGGATCACCTAGTCCACAAAAGAAAAACTATATTTATCTGCTGCGGAAAGAAAAAATACTTTAATTAGGTTTTACACCCTAAAGAGCACATAAGGGTCCCAAGAGAACTACTCATGCTATGCAAGACCCTACATTTAATTTATATAATATATAAGAAAACGGTCTTTATACGTGATTTGGAAAATAGTGAATACGTCTTATAAAACATGCTGATCATGAGCTTTATTTATAATAATTATTATAGTTTAAAAATAACTAGCAACCTAGCATAAAACCTTCTCAGGGCAAGTAGACTATCTCCAGAAAACGGTAGCAGCATAAGTAAATATATCCAGTACAAAGGTAAAAACTACCAGTGAGCGCCAACAACCTGACCCGAACCCACTGGCATATATGTATGTCTGTAAGAAAGTACTGAAAAAAAACTACCTCACCAACACGGCAAACGGAACTCCAAGGTCCAAGAGACCACCAACACCACCACTGCAAACTAGCCACCCAACTGGCTACGGCTCAGAACCTGGGGTATTCCAAAAGAAAACAGAATACCTCAGCAAGCTAAACAAAGTAAAACTGCATGAAAGAGTCAACCAAAAGGGGAAAAATAGCAGTAAAACATGCAGTAGAAAGAGTCACGACTGTCCAAAACAGGACAACAAGAAAAGCACTACGTGCGAGGGAACAACAACAACCCAGCCCAGGAACAACATCCTGCAGGGCCTACTAGGCTACCAAGAGCCAAAAGTGCTGCAAACTACCAAGGAAGAAACTTCTAACACCCTAAACTGTGGGAGGAGGTAGTAACAAAAACAAACAACGAGGAACCGGATCGGAGGCAAACTCAGTCACCCCATCCACCATGTCCAAGTCAACAAGCTCGAGTGTCTACACGTGAAAGCACAAGGGACCTTCCACCCATATGCCCAGCCCATACCTGGAGCAAGAAAAACACGAGTGGCCTTGGCTAAATTACACAACTTCACCCCCATAAAGAGCTACAAACCACCACTACTACCCACGACCCACGATTCGGCCATTAGGAAAGAGAAACATGACCGACAAGGAAATTACAAATATAAACAAGGAATTCACTCGGGAACGTAAATCAAGGAAAGAGAAAAAGAAAGTGTTGAAATGACTCAACATGACGTGGCGCTGGGTCCTCTCGACACCGCATTGAGTGAGCTTCACCCACTCAACGTGCCACGCAAGGCGAACTATCACAACAATAACTCTTACCTTACTACCTTAACACTACACAAAACACTCATGCCCACCTAACCCGCGTATCGACGCCAGCTAAATACGGGTGCCAAAAAAAGGAAATATTCAGAGCGCACGATCAGTGTCGCACGATCGGTGGTCATGCGCGGTCATTGGTTGATGGTCGTGCGAAGTGAACCTGGGAAACCTGACAGAAAACCTAGCAACTGCGCATGATCAGTTTCGCACGACCACTGGTCGTGCGCACTGTTGCCAGCGCTCATGCGATTGCCGAGACAGAACTTTGGAAAATAAAAAGACAGCCGCGCACGAACAGAGGCACACGACCAGTGGTCGTGCGCCCTAACGGTTGATGACCATGCGCGGTTAACCTGTACCGTTGGGATTTCCCGGACGACACCGGAATGCGCACACGACCCACGCAACTACAGTAGCAGTAGGAAACTACCAACGACGCGCGCCACTACCATTCAAACTATGACTAATCATCCGAGACGGAAAAATAGGAGATAAAACGATAGAAACAATAGGCTTTAAACAAAAGAAAACAACTTAGCAAGGGCAAGAACACCACTTGCCTCGATTTCCGGCGAAGCTTGGTCGGCTTTCCCTCCTCTTCACGCTGCACTAGAAAGAGCAGCACCAAAAACTCACCTAACAAGCAAATCCGAACTTTAATGGCGGAAACCTCAAAAACCAAAAATTCCAATCCCCCTAAAGCTCCACGAAAATCGAATTTCTTACCGTAGGAATGAAGGTCTCGACGAGAGCAATCCGAATCCACTCTCGGAATCGAATTCCGTCCACAAACGCTCCGGGAATCGGCGGTGGAAGGCAAGGCTCGACGGTTTCTCCGTTTCCTCTCGTACAGGGGCGGCGGTTAGATTTGGAGAAGATGAAGCGGGGCTTTTTCTATTCTATCATATATATATATATATATATATATATATATATATATATTAATATATAATAATATATTTTATTACAAAATTACATAAAGCACCAAAACGACGCGAAAACCGAACTACCTCGGAATTCGACGAAATTCGCACCGTAGCTAAATACCCACGCTACGAACACAACGGCGAAGTCGAAATTAATTTTCGACGAACAGAACTCGAGTTATACCCAAATAAAGCCAAACACCAACATCCCCCCGAGAGGCCACACCGGGTCACCCAAAACGACTCGGCTTGCTAGGGAGATCTTGCCAACAGGCTACAGAATAGGGCACTCAGTTCTAAGGAGCTAAACCACACTCCACAAATGGCACAAGCCACGGAAACGCGTCATCGTAATGCCAAACGAGAATAAAAAAAATGCAGAAAAATCGGGGGCGTTACACCTTCCCTAGGCAAAAGGGCCCAGCACCATCTCATCCTTTCTCTACACCATCTTTTCCATCAATGAATTTCTCGTATAGAAAGTGAGTGAAGGTGATCAAGTAATGACTAATCGCTGCCCTCACTCATCCCTTCTGATTGTTCTAAAGTCTAAGACTTTGAATCGCTCACTTACTCAAATGAGTTGGGAGTGAATGTCTACTATTCTTTGTTTGACTCGCAATCTAAGTTTCTTTGGGACTTTCCCGCTACCAAGTTCAGCCTTGGGAGCAGCTGTGAACTTACTTTCCATTCAAGGTGGGGAAAGGTCCCTCCACGAGTAGTGGACAACTCAATTGGTCTACTTTAGCCTTCCTCAAAGAGCCCAGGATACCCCGCATCCCTTCACTCAGTAAGAAAACTTGGGAAACCTAGTTCAAGGCCAAGACCAAGGTCCTCTGAAAGGAGGGTAATAGCCTTCACATCGCTATACTGATTGTTCAACGGTTCAACTCAAGAGTCAGATCAAGAAATTGCGTATTGTAATGGTTGAAGTCATCGGCATGTCGAGTAGACTGGGAACTCTTCACCTGCTCGCACATCCTTTGACATACGTGAGAGCTAGACGACTAGTCTCTCTCTCACTAGCTTTCAGGTCTTCGTCAACTCTTTCTCATGAGAGAATCAAGTAATTCATTCCTTATGCCCTGCGGGGTCGGTTACACTGAGACACTACTTCGAAGATTCAGAGCTTTCGCCGAAGATGAATATCTAAGAAATGCAAAGCAGGCAGAGAAGCTTAGACCGCTAAAGTCAATTCTAGAGTAGGGAAGAAAACAACATCCACTCCCTCTACGTACGAAAGAAAATGAACGAATGCGGGAAAGAGAGAAAAGAGTAGTACAATCAACTGAAAGGAAGGCAATGCACCAGGCAAGAAGCCGCTTACCACAATACCAATAGGACGATCGAGAAGGGTTCACCAAACGGAAACTAGCGCTACAACCAAAAGCAGAAATTATAAGACTTCCAATTTGGGTGGAACTCTCTTATCTAACCGAGCGAGAGGACCCGATAGGGGACCATAGATGAGCTTATATAAATAGGCGAAGCCGCTCGAGCGATAGGATAACGAGAGGGGATGAAGTAGCTCGAGCTGCGTAGCAGCGAAGCCCTTGCGCCTACCCGGAGTTGCGATAGCGACGAAGAGTGAGCTAATAGGCGAAGTCAACATCTGAGGCGAAGGGGTGAAGAAGACCTAGTCAAGCGACTAAAGTGACTACCATACATAGAGCTGGAAACTGCACATGAACATGTTAGCATGGTAAGCACTTTGCCTGTTTTACTCTGAGCAGAGAAGGAGCTGTTCTCAGGACAAATGCCAGATGCCAAGAATATTGACGCAAATAGCCATTAGATTCGGAATAGTCAATCCAAGGTGAGATCATCAAATCACTTGAAAATTGAATTCGTTCTGTCAGAATGGAATGGTGGAAGAGGGCGTCTACAATATGACAGCTGAACATGAAGCCTATCACTAGCTATCATGGAAAAGGAAGGCCTAAAACCTAAAGGGGATTCTTGAATTTGAATATCCATACCAAATCTCTTCTTTCTCTTTAGAAGAGTCGCGTTTCCGAGAGCAAGGCCAAGCAGAGTAAGTGAGGCTGCCACCGGTCCGTCCATTCTTGCTTTCTTTTTCGCTTTCTCTTTCTCTTTCCGCTTGAATTCCCTAAAGGGAAACTGAGCCCGAACCGAAGGAGTGGGTGAGGAAGCCCAGAACTCCACTATGGTATAGTCGAGTTTTCCTTCTTTCTTGACTTTCATTTCTTTCCGAAGGTAAGCTCAATAGCAAGAGTAAGTTCGATCCGCGTAAGAAAGTACTTTGGAGTGAGAATGTTTCTTTTTTCCGTTGATGAGAAGAAGAGAATGAAAAGATTCTCAAGAACGTATACGCTCAATAGAGTCATCTCTATCTCTAGATTCTTTCTCACGATCCTCTCTACAGGGCTTCACTTCAAACTTCAATGTCAGCAGATCAGCTGAAGCGGGAGAATTGGCACTAGCCTTCATCATCTGACGCAAAAGAAGAGATGGAAATTCATTGGCATTTTTTTTTGAATTGAAACCGTCTTCAAAAGAAAAACAAAAAGGCGGAGATTGGGAAAACTAGTGAACTATTGAAGTCATGTCAAAAGAGAAGGGAAAGAAAAAGACTGTAGATCAGTCAGCCCTAGCTGAATCCGTCAATCCATTAGGAAATGGACGTGGCACCGAGAACCTGTTTTTTTCCAAAAAATCGTTCATTTCATTTTCTGATCTTCTTATCTTTGTGCTTTTTTTTGTTTTGAGTTCATATATGAGTTTTCTCTTTTTCATTTGAAGAAAGAAATCAGGAAAAAAAAGAGGATGAAGAATTAAGACCGGCTACAAGCAAAAATTTCATAATAGGAAATATGGGTCCTCACCACCCATCAATGCATGGTGTTCTTCGGCTGATCGTTACTCTGGATGGTGAAGATGTTATTAACTGTGAACCTATATTAGGCTATTTACACAGAGGAGAACCGAACAATTAAACAATATTTGTCTTATGTAACACGTTGGGATTATTTAGCTACTATGTTCACAGAAGCAAGAACAGTAAATGCACCAGAACGGTTGGAAAGTGTTCAAGTGCCTAAACAGTTCTATCAGAGTGATTATGCTGGAGCTAAGCATGAAAGGATAGCCTCCCATTTGTTATGGTGGCCGATATCGGTGCACAGACTCCCTTTTTCTAGATTTTTAGAGAGAGGGAATTTCTATAGGATCTATTCGAACAGTTATCTTACACAAAGAAAGAGGCGGATGATGCATAATGATTTCCGCATCGGAGGAGTAGCTGTGGATTTACCTTATGGCTGGATAGATCAATGTTTTTCTTTCTGTGATTCTTTTTTCACAGAAATTGTTGAAACTTCTGACGCGAAATCCCATTTTTTGAACGAGTTGAAGGAGTAGGCATTATTGGTTTGGTGGGGAGGAGACAAGATATTGGGGTTTCTCAGGACCGGCTTCTGGAATCCAATGTGATCTTCATTTGATCGTTATGAGTGTGACAAGAAATTCGATTGGGAAGTCAAATGGCAAAAAGAAGGCGAGTGAAGCGAAGTAGCTCGTTATTTAGTACGAATGGATTAAATGCAAGAATCCATCAAAATCATTCAACAGGCTCTAGAAGGAATGAATTCCTGGAGGGAATTGAGAAAACCGCCGCGCCGCTTTTATACTTCCGAATGGAAGAATTTTGAATCTAGATTTCTTACTCAAAAACTTTCACCCGTGAAAAAAAGCACTTTCTGTCAGGCTAGAGGCCCCAAAAGGAGAATCAGGAATTTCTTTCATAGGAGATAGTAGTGTTTTCCCTGAAAATGAGTCCACCCAGTTTCATCAATTTTGCTTCCTCAGCTAGTGAAAAGAATGAAATTGGCTGATGTCATGACGATACTAGGTAGTATAGATATCATTATGGGAGAAGTTTCTCGTTGAAATGAGAATGAATACGACAGAAGTACAAACTCTCAATTTTTTTCTAGTATTTACTAGACAATGATCCTTCAAAGAAGTCTATGGACTCATATGGATTTTTTTTCACCCTTGTCTTAGGAATCACAATGGGAGTCTTAGTCATTGTATGGTTAGAAAGAAAAATGAACAATAGCAATACAACAACCTGAATATGTCGGCCCATTAGGGATGAATACATCTTTAGCGGATGGGACCAAACTACTTTTGTCTTCCGGAATCTTCGTTTGTTTAGGGTCGGACCTTCTATAGCGATTATATCAATTCTTCTCAATTCTTTAGTAATGGCGATATCACCTTGTTTTAGCTGATCTCAGTATAGGTGTTTTTTTATGGATTGCCATTTCAACCCATTGGTCTTCTTATGTCAGGATATGGATCAAAGAAGAAGTCTTGGCTACGAGCTGCAGCTCAATCCATTAGTTATTAAAGACCATAGACTAGACATGCCACCACTCACTCTATGTGTGTTAGCAATATCTCTACGTGTGATTCGTTGGAACATGAACTTTTTCTTCTATATTTTTGAGAAAAAAAAAGAGAGAAGAAATGAATTGAAAGACAATAGAAAGTATTAAAGAATATTAAAGACTCTTTTTTCTTAGATTCTTTCATTTGAAAGCTTTCTAAAGTCAGTAAAGAGAAAGAAATTGAATGTCTTTCAAAATCTCTTCATTTTTTCTTCAACATTTCAGTTCGATGAGTTCAACAAAACTGCTCCTCAATTTGCAGTAACAAAAAATCTCATTCCCTATAGTACAAGAAGGAAATTGAAGTAAACATAAGTTGTTATTGAGATTCTTTGATTCATCATCATATCTTGAAGCGGATCCAAAAGAGAAAAAGTACAATCTTTCTTACTATACTGGGATCAAAAAGAAGTGGGCAATTAGGAACACCAAAGTACACAAAGGATAAGTAATGAAAAAGAATCCCACAGGGCGGTCTAAAAAAAGGGGGTTTTTGCATCAAACTTTGCATAAAATGAATCATAAGAAGGGTGGTAGAAATGATCACCCCACGATTCCAATCTAGAGTATGCTACTATTCGCTTATGAAAGAAAAGAACTATCAAGAACGACGCTACCGCGCCTTTCTGGAAAGAACAGAAGAAAAAGGGAAGAAGAATTCTTCATTAAAGAATGCCCAATTCTTTCTATTTATGACGAAGATTTTCTTGAAGGTGCTGAACAAAAATCAATTGGAGAAATTCTCATTATCTCATTTGAAAGGTAGGTAGCTATTTGTTTGAGGAAAAGTAGGTGCTTTTTCTTCTTCTAGCAGACAGCATTTTCTTGGTCAAATTGAGGACTCTCCAACTTCCAAAGTCTCTTGACATTCTAGGGTACAAGGAAAACAATTAGTCCTTACCGCCCCGTGGGATTTCTTTGTGACCATAGAGGAGCCGTATGAAGCTGAGATTTCATGTACGGTTTTGGAATAGCGATGGGAACAGTGATGTTATCATCGACTAGAATTCTCTAATAGTTCAAGTACAGTTGATATAATTGAGGCACAGTCCAAATATGGTTTTGGAGGATGGAATCTGTGGCGTCAGCTTTTTCTAGATAAGGGTTTCTAGTTTTTCTAATGTATTCTCTAGCAGAATGTGAAAGATTACCCTTTTCTTTACCAGAAGCAGAGGAGGAATTAGTAGCAGGTTATCAACCCGAATATTCAGGTCTAAAATACAGGTTCTTTTCTCTTGCTTCTTACCGCTCCGTGGGTCTATTAGTTTTTCTTTTTCACTATTCTTTAGGGTGGAATTTGGCTATTCCGTACATATCTCTTCATGAACTTTTGAGAATCAAGAAAATGTTGAGAGTCTTTGTAATGGCAATTGGTATCTTTCTGACATTAGCTAAAGCTTCTTTGTTTCTGTTCATTCCTATCACAACAAGATGGACTTTACCTAGAATGAGAATGGATCAGTTATGAAATCTTGGATGGAAATTTCTTTGACCTCTTTCTCTAGGTAATTGATTATTGACAACTTCTTTTCAACTTGTTTCACTATCGAATTCTCAAGAGAATGAAGAGAAAACAAGAATGAGATTCCAGAAACACGAGACTCTCTCAATCAAGAGAAATGAATCTCAAAAATGCCAAAAACCGGCCAGTAATGTCGTGGAGTAAATGAATCTCTACTCCCTCCCATATACGGGTGAGACACAGAGAGTGGAGATCCATAGAAATCTATTCAGTGACTTCTGCAAGGGTGAACATGAGGCATGAATAGAGGCACCGGAGTCAAGGATTCAGGAGGGCCCAGAAAGACCTGTGTGGTCAGCCGAGGTAGACAGCGCAGTGGTGGCATGTCTAGTCTATCGAGTGGAGCCTCCAAGCTGGGAGACCTTTAGGATCTGCATAAGCTCTGCCATACAGGCTGGGAATCCAGAAGTTGCAACATCGAATGCAAGGCCTCTATCTGCACACTCTCCCGGCCCTAATGAACCGCTTTGAGAGTGAAGGGATAGATACGATTTCGGAATTAAGATTATAGATATTGAATAACCCTACAGCCTAACACAAGTGATGTGCATAGACTCAAGCTAACTGTAATTACAGTTAAGGCTTGGATAACCTAATCAGCAACTAGCAATCCTAGTTAAAACTAATCACAGCCACAATGCAATAAATCAAGCAACCAGACGACACAAGATATTATAGTGGTTCCCTAAACACTGGGTACATCCACTCTTCTACCCACACGGTAGGAATCCACTACAGGTTTTTGATCAGGTGCCCTGCCACCAACAAGATCTGCTGCAGGTAGATCTAGAGACCCTTTAGACTTTTGATCAGGTGTCTAAAAACCAAGCTTTACTTTTAAAGGGAGTAAACAACCCTTTACAGGAGGGGGAAAGAGGGTTAGAATGTCTTCTCTATTTTAACATAGATTAGAGAAGCACAAGAGTCTCTTCAGAACTTCTGACAGCAAGCTGTCTTGAAGTTCTGAAGGAAAAAGCCTGAAGAAGAATAGAGATCTGGATGGATGTTCTTCTTCAGCTTCCTTCTTCTTCTTCTTCTTCTTCAATATCTCTGAGTGTATCTTCCTGGAATAGAAGCACTCAGGTTGAAGAAGAGTTAAGAGATATCTTCTCAGATGAATGGATGATTGCTGAGAGCAGCTGTGCTGTAAGATGGTTCTTTCTCTGTATGTTGTACAGGATTCTTCTCACTTGTTCTACAGCTTTTTTTTAGTTCTTTCAAAAGAACTCTTTTAAATAGGAGCAGCAACAACGGCTCTAATATGAGCTTGACTTTTGTCTTCATCTGGAATCTGCAAATATCACAAAGGCAAAACATATCTTGCAGATATATATATCTATATAAAAAGAAAGTTACTGCAGCTGTATTAAATAATCTGATAAAGGATTTAGATAAAGTTACATCAGATAACTCTTTACAGCCAAAGTCTATAAAGGACAGCTGCATTAATAAAGACAGATAATAGGACAAAATACATTGTCAGAAAGAATTGACTTATGCATAAATATAGAAGCAAGTTTGCTTTGAGATATATGCATAAGATCAATTAAATAATCTATAATAAAAATATGCTAGAAATACGGGAAATAAAATAAGGAAAAGAAAGCATATAATATTATAAATAAAGGCAGGAAAAAGATAGTCGAACGATCCTCGGAGATCGTCGACCGACCCACTGAGATCGTCGACCTATCAGACAGATAGTCGACCGACTCAGATAGTCGAACTATCCAGGCAGATAGTCGACCGACTCAAGACTAGACAGAAAGCGTCGAACTATCAAGAGATAGTCGACCAGAGCTCGACGATCTAGCAGAACGTCGAGCTGACCAGAGACAGACGATCGTCGACCGGCTGATCGACGATAGTCGATCGGCGTTCGACTATAGTCGAACCCGAAAATCCCTTAGCCAGAATTTTACTGGAAAAGAGAATACTCTACAACTAGACTTTGACCATAGGTAAATCTTGGGTCAAGGACTAAAAGAAAAGACTTAACTCAAATCCAAACTAGGGTACCAACAATCTCCCCCTATTTGGGTTAAGTCTTTCAAAGACTAAAATTACAAGAAATAAATAAACTAAACTAAAACAACCTAATAGAGATCCTAGCCCAAATCAGAACCAGGGTTCCAACAATCTCCCCCTATTTGGGTGAGGATCCTATTAGCAAAATAATAAATAAATATTACAAAGCATAAGATATATAAAGAAAACTTTGCTTAGCTGGCTGCTGCTGGCATTTGCAATCTCCCCCTATGTTGATGCAGTACATGTGATTTGGAGGAGGCTGAGATGACTTTGAATTTTGATTGAGTCATCCAGCAAACTCTTGTAAATAGTACCTGCAGAAAGCTTATGGTAGAGATTGCTCTCTCCTTGAAAAAGGGTATGTTAGCAGCAAAAAAAATGATATTTGTCCAGCAAATTTAATTAGGATTCTGGATCTGAAAACCAAAATCAGATATCTTCCTTCCTATAGAATTTCTTTTCATTAGACGAGATTCAAACTCAGCTGACCAATACAACTAGAGTAGAGGACTCAATCTAGATGAAATTAGAAAAGGATCTATAAGAAATAGAGTTATCTGACAGAGAATTTCTTTATACAGAAATCTGAATAAAATACTTGAACAACATATCAAACAGATATAATCAGCTATAAGAAAAGAAAATGCTTCCTAATAAATCTGTTCCAAATAATAAAAGGATTTGAAAATATTTTAAGTAATTTATCCTTTTGTTTATAAAACAAATTTATGAAAAAGCAAATAGAGTTCTCAAATCTGAACTCATTAAAATATAAAGAAAACATTTCTCTGAGAAGTGTTGGTTCCTTCTCAGGTATAGTTAAAACTTGGCAGTAATTTTGAATATCTAAATTTACTGAACTAAAAACAGATTTTGATATTACCTGAACCTTTTCAGGTTTTGATTTTCCTTCTGTTAGTTCAGCTTCTGAATTGCTGCAGCAGGCATTGATGGCCATTATGCAAAATTGTTTGGCCCTTGCTTCCTCCTCTTCATCTTCAAATGATGAGTCATCATCTGAGACATCCCAGATAACATCTAGGGATGTTGGTTTTCCTTCTTCAGATGAGATGTTGTGGCTTCCTTCTGATATATTATCCACGGGTTCAGAAGCCATTTGGTGAAGGGAATCCCACATCTCCTTAGCTGTTGAGCATTCAGCAACATCCTGAAATAAGTCATCAGATAATGACTGAGCTAGGATGTTCATTGCTCGGGCATCAGCTAGCCTGGCATTTTTTGTTATTGTTGCCGATGTTGGAAGACCTGTCAAAATAGAAGAAAATATTTCTTCATCAATATTGTTCATAAATAATTTGACTCTTGCCTTCCAGATGCTAAACTCTGCTAAGTTGCAAGTTGGAGGTCTGGTGCTAAAATAATCATTGTACTGGGCCATGAAAGTGAATGTGAATATCTATAATCCTTGGTATCTATCAGGATCTTGTGACTCAGGTTTTAGCCTGTACAGTCAGTCAACCTCCCTCTGATACCAATTGAGAGTGAAGGGATAGATATGATTGCGGAATTAAAGATTATAGATATTGAATAACCCTACAGCCTAACACAAGTGATGTGCACAGACTCAAGCTAACTGTAATTACAGTTAAGGCTTGGATAACCTAATCAGCAACTAGCAATCCTAGTTAAAACTAATCATAGCCACAATGCAATAAATCAAGCAACCAGATGACACAAGATATTATAGTGGTTCCCCAAACACTGGGTACATCCACTCATCTACCCACACGGTAGGAATCCACTACATGTTTTTGATCAGGTGCCCTGCCACCAACAAGATCTGCTGCAGGTAGATCTAGAGACCCTTTAGACTTTTGATCAGGTGTCTAAAAACCAAGCTTTACTTTTGAAGGGAGTAAACAACCCTTTACAGGAGGGGGGAAGAGGGTTAGAATGTCTTCTCTATTTTAACATAGATTAGAGAAGCACAAGAGTCTCTTCAGAACTTCTGACAGCAAGCTGTCTTGAAGTTCTGAAGGAAAAAGCCTGAAGAAGACTAGAGATCTGGATGGATGTTCTTCTTCAGCTTCCTTCTTCTTCTTCTTCAATATCTCTGAGTGTATCTTCCTGGAATAGGAGCACTCAGGTTGAAGAAGAGTGAAGAGATATCTTCTCAGATGAATGGATGATTGCTGAGAGCAGCTGTGCTGTAAGATGGTTCTTTCTCTGTATGTTGTACAGGATTCTTCTCACTTGTTCTACAGTTTTTTTTTGTTCTTTCAAAAGAACTCTTTTAAATAGGAGCAGCAACAACGGCTCTAATATGAGCTTGACTTTTGTCTTCATCTGGAATCTGCAAATATCACAAAGGCAAAACATATCTTGCAGATATATATATCTATATAAAAAGAAAGTTACTGCAGCTGTATTAAATAATCTGATAAAGGATTTAGATAAAGTTACATCAGATAACTCTTTATAGCCAACGGCTATAAAGGACAGCTGCATTAATAAAGACAGATAATAGGACAAAATACATTGTCAGAAAGAATTGACTTATGCATAAATATAGAAGCAAGTTTGCTTTGAGATATATGCATAAGATCAATTAAATAATCTATAATAAAAATATGCTAGAAATACGGGAAATAAAATAAGGAAAAGAAAGCATATAATATTATAAATAAAGGCAGGAAAAAGATAGTCGAACGATCCTCGGAGATCGTCGACCGACCCACTGAGATCGTCGACCTATCAGACAGATAGTCGACCGACTCAGATAGTCGAACTATCCAGGCAGATAGTCGACCGACTCAAGACTAGACAGAAAGCGTCGAACTATCAAGAGATAGTCGACCAGAGCTCGACGATCTAGCAGAACATCGAGCTGACCAGAGACAGACGATCGTCGATTGGCTGATCGACGATAGTCGATCGGCGTTCGACTATAGTCGAACCCGAAAATCCCTTAGCCAGAATTTTACTGGAAAAGAGAATACTCTACAACTAGACTTTGACCATAGGTAAATCTTGGGTCAAGGACTAAATGGAAAGACTTAACTCAAATCCAAACTAGGGTACCAACACGCTTTCTCAATTGGATAGAAAGACAGGGAATGAGTTGAGCATTGATTAGTGCTTGTTCGCGAAGTGCCCTTACTACGGGAAGTGAAGGTCGTGGGAAGAAGCGAGAAAACTACAAGCCGAGCCGGAGCGCGCTAATTGTAGTTTTCTCGCTCCGGCTTTCGAGCCTCCGCTTACTTGATAGAGTTTAAGAAGCCGCTCGTCAAGCTCCTCCAAGTCCAAGTCTACCAAGAGAGCCCAAGGCAAAGGTGGGGGAGAGAAGGACAAGGGGCGACTGAGAAGGAGCCAAGGATGGCTCAGGTCTGTCTTCCACCCATAAGACCCATAAGGACAAGAGAAAGGAAGGTGGGGACAAGCTCCGTAATTGTTTCCTATGTAATGGACCTCACAAGGGAATGCCCAAAGAAAAAGGCCCTCAACTCTCTCACAGCCAAGCTAAGTGAGGAGGAGTCACATGTGGGATCTCTACAGCCCATGGAAAGAAGAGCCCAAGTCGGCTCATCTACGTTGAAGTGGGAAGAACACTCCGTGGTAGACAGGGGTGCTACCCACACCCCCTCCCCTTTGAGTACGAATTGCATTACCTACTTTCTCCTTCGTCGTGATTTGAGACTTTCTAGTCTCGTCTTGCAGGAAAAGAGAAGAGTTCTCGCTTCGCTTTCAAAGAGATGAAAAAAGGAAAGTTGTGGAATCTTATCCGCTTGTCTAAGCCCTTAAGACTTGGGCAAGTGAATCATAGCATAGAATTTGAAATCTCTTTTCTACTTTCAAGAGTGCTATTCTCTTCTAAGTAGAAGAGGGCGCCTTAGTCTGAGTAAGGTACTTTGTGACGTGGCAAGTCAAGTACGGGAGCAAAAAAGAAATGAAACAGGTGTGTAGCGATAAGCTATTAGCGTGACACCTTTTTAGATCACTCTTATTCCCTACTTAGCCTTCTAGGAAATCTCTCAAATTCCTATCCTTGCTTGCAGAACTAGATGTAAACAGAACTCCCAGCTAGAAATGCAACGTCTTGCTTCGAGGGGCCCGCTACTATGCCAAGTGAACTCGAAAGATAGGGGATTTCCCTGGCTAGGATAGGATGCTCCTTGAAGGAAGGAGGGGAGAACCTCTGAAGCGAAAGCGGGGTCTTATTACTTTGTCTTCTTATTTATGAATTTCATAGAAAGACAAATTTTGCCCTTCCTACTTGACCCGAAACGATCGATCTAGACCTCCGGATTCGGTGAAAATCGTGGTTCGAACACTCGGAAGAGCACTTCATTCATTGAATGAAGAACCTGATCATCCGAGGAAAATTTCAAGCTGGTGAAAAAAGTGGAAGCTAAAACTAGCAATTGCGAATATTGGAAAAAACTAGAAGGCGAGCGATAGCGAAGTATCTAAATTTGCTCAAAGAATAGGCAAAACAGAACGAATTTTTATGACATAGAGAAATCACTGCTAAAAGAAAGAAAAACATCATCTTTCCGACTTATGTGGACTTTTTCAGAAAAAGCATATCACTAACCTAACCTCTTTTTGTGTATTAGATGAAAAAGAGAAATCTCGTGAGATTATAGATCTTGATTCACAAAGGGTCAAACCTCTAGGGTACTCTTCGTCATGGCCCATATTCGCAAATATGATGTGTGAATCTTTCTATGTGCTGAGAAATTTTGTATCCCACGGGGCGATGATGCTCTTTGGCACTCATATCAGTTCATCGCTGATAGGTTGGTCGCTGATGAATATCTGAAGCTGCTCGAAAAGTGCGAGGCGAGGCGCGTAGTCAAAATTCTCATTCGGGCGGGAGCTATGGAGCAAGCGGAGCATCGCTACACGACCCAAAGGATGTGCATCTATTGAGAGAAGCTCGGGAGGTGAGTTTCTAGAAAGTGGCTCAGAGATCATAGTTGCGCGGAGCGAAGTTTCTTTGAGAAGAAAAGTGAAAGGCGAGCGTGAGCGAAGCGCGTAGCGGCGAAGGAGAAGCGAAGAAGAAAGACGGTCCTCTCTTCTTCTTTTATAGAAAATTTCATTTTAGTCATAGAAGAAAGAGAAAGAAAGTCAAGTAGTACGCCTGGTGAACGAGGTTCTACCACTGCAGGGCCCAATCATGCTAGTTAGGCGTTATGCTTAACATAGGCAAGTCGAATCTCTGATCGCGTCGAGTGAAATGTGAGATTCCGTCAGTCACTTAGTGAACTTAGAGAAAATGAAAGAAGAACGATCGTTTTGTTCAATATGTTATGTCAGAATTTCTCTTTCTATTATCCACGAAATTCTTCACTATATAATCCCACTCATTACAAAGAGGGCTTTTTTTCCGCCATTTGTACTCTGGCGGTATGGGTATCCGCAATTTCATATTGAACAGTTCACGAAAGTGTTTCCGATACGCTCAAGGAACAGATTACGCAGAACCTCTCTTTAACCAACACGCGATGAAACGGACGCGCCCCTCGGATTTGTTGATTGGTGGAGCATGACCCCAACAAGAGAAACCTTTTCACTTTTCTAAAGAAAAGGGTACTCAAATTCTTCCTTTTTTTGGAGGTCAGGATTAGAGTAAGGAACGGGTCAGAGATTGGAAAGAAATTTCTTGGGTCGAGAAAGATTTGACATTCCCTAAGTAACTCTGTGCTCCAGACGGGGGAAATGAAAGCAGAATTCGTTCTCTCTCCCCCCTCCCACATGTTCAATCTTTTTTTAGCGGTTTCCCAAGAGATCTTTCTCATTAACGCAACCTTCATTTTGCTCATTCATGGAGTTTTCTTTAGTACCTCTAAGAGAGATGATTATCCACCATTAGTCAGTAATGTGGGTTGGCTTGGATTACTTAGTGTTGCACGCCTAGGAGGGCAGCGCGCTTGGGGATGCGGAGGAGCTATGATCGTATCGCCCAGCTCCCTAACCTAATGCGACTGGACTGCAGGGAACCGTAGCATGGGGGGGACGTCCTCATCCTTTTGTCGCCGTAAGGCTGGCTAATCGTACGCAGCAGGAGCAAGGGAACTCCCCTGGTGGGGGTTGATGAAGGCACATGAGTCCGAACGCTATTCTGAATGTGCGACTGACACAACACTACGTAGGTACCTGTGCAGGTGAGGCGTCGGTCGGTCCTAGAAACAGCGGCAGCGGCGCGAGGAGTTCACGACCGGACGTGCTGAAACCTAGGGATCACCAGGCAGCAGCTCTTTCGCTCTATAGGGATATCGGGGGGGGGGGCATAGCACAATTCTTCTCTTCTAGTTTTTGGGTTGGTTTGCCCAGGTGACTGATCCTGCCAAAATGTACTCCTACCTATTCTATTGCACCGGCAACCGAAGTCGAACCTACATATGACGATCTTCATGCGTGAAGGGAGGAAAGAAAGGGCGGTAGATGATAATGAGAAAGCCGCGTCTGGACGGGCGGGCTGAATGGTTGAGGGTGCCATGGAGTGAGGAATAGAAAGTGAGACAACTAAATGGGAACTGGGGGACCTTCTCGAGCACAGGATAGACAATTGAAAGATAGAGTGAGCCGGGAATCAATGCTCCGGACCGCCTCCGTCAGCTTTCTCCGGCGCATATTAGCTTAGCTGCGCGAAAGAGGCCCCGGTTGGTTTTGCTTCCTCTCTGAGGCCACTTTTTTGACCTGACCCCCGCAACACTCCCACTCCAAGCTACGCCTGCTGAGCAAGATGCATTGCGATTTCCTCTCCGGGGACGCACCTCCGAAGAGAATTTCCTTTTTCTGGCAGGCACAAGAGAAGGTACAACTGTAGGGAAGGGGACATGATCAATAGAACCTGGCTGGATCCGGGCTGGGATAGTGGCACCCATTCCTAACCAGTTCCGAAGAGGTTCGATCATGCTGGAGGGAGCATCCAACTTAGTGATCGGTCCGCTAGTTCACGCAAATCTGAAGAAGTTATCACGGACGAGCCACATGCATGGAAACTTGCATGTGCGGTTCTCACCGGGCTTTCCTTTGGTATCTAATAACCTTACTTCTGCTCGCCGCTGGCGCACCTCTCCTCACTATTGCCCATTTCTTCTGGAATCCTTTTTTGAGGAAGGACAATTTGACATATTTCTGCCAAATCCTTCCATTATTAAGTACAGCTGGTACCATTTCTATGTGTTTCGATTTTTCCGAACAAGAGAGGTTTGATACTTCTGAATCCATTGTATTAATTCCACTTCCGACTCGCAGTATGCTCTTAATGATCTCGGCTCATGATTCAATTGCCATGTATTTAGCTATTGATCCTCAAAGATTCTGTTTTTATGTGATTGCAGCATCAAAAAGAAAGTCTGAATTTTCCATGGAAGCCGGCTCGAAATATTTGATCTTAGGTGCATTTTCCTCTGGAATCTTCTTGTTCGGGTGCGACCGGACTACTATCGATCAAACTTCTTTAGAGAGTTGTAGAGAAAGAGAAAAGAGATTGAGTTTTCTATCTAGGAGGGCTACGGTCCCTTAGGCGTCTCCTACGTGCGAAAGATGCGGGAGACGGGGTCCTATGGGGATTCCCCTTGGTCTAATTCCACGACGGAGAGTCGGCGTGGCGTAAAGTGAAGATTGGGGGGAGTAGAGCGAAGTCCCCGTCTGGGGTATTCCGAAGGTGTAACCTAGGCAACGAAAAAGGGGCCCGATACTGAAACTAGAGGAGCGACCTGTTGGTTCACCAAACCCCGACCCAGCGTCACACGTTCTCCAGGTCCGAAGGGATCTAGTGCCCAACTACCGACTCCTCCCGGAATTGCGTTATCGGAGCCGAGCCACGAATAGCCGTTAGTGGACACCTACCACTTTTCACCGGTGAGAGAGGCCCTCTTTTAGACTTTCATCAAAGATGTTCACAGGGGACAAAAAGACTCGGTCATAGGAACTTAGACCACCTACGCGCTGGTAAACGAAAACCACCACCTCGACTGGATCTACCGAACGAATCAGGCCGCCCGAATGAACACGCCAAAACACCAGCTTCCCCCCCCCCCTAAAAGGGGTGATCCGCAGCTTACTGCTCACGGAAACATCCGATCTTCTGGTGTAAAGTCGTCCGCGTATCTTTCTGATATCCTCATCATCTTTTTGGCTTTGCCCAAGGGATAGGCCGCCCGTAGGCCACCCGAATGGTTTAGGGTATATAAAGGCGAAGAGGACAACTACGTCGATGAGCTGCGTTAGCAGCGAATGGTCCATAAGGCCTACGTAGGGGCGGTGAGCAACTAGAAAGAGGCGAAGCAACTACTATGAAAATCAGTGGTCGCGATAGCGACGAAGAGCGGTGAAGAAAGAGAGGCGAAGAGTCATATTTAGTCCAAGAAAGATAGTAGCTCGAGCGAAGCGAGAGGAGTGGTCTCGATCGTCACGTCACCCTACGAAATGAAAAGAGATGGCGGTTCCTCTTCTGAACCGGTTGGGAAAGCTGCTTCACTTTCTGCCCTTACCCCTCATTCTCCATTCGACATGGCTACAGCCAGACAGTCTTTCTTGAACGTAGGGCAATTCGTTTCTCTTTCTCTCTTAGAAAGAGAAGAATACATTCTTCTATCTGGTGAAAACTACACTTTGCTACCGCTCGCCTTCATTGATGTGATCTCGGGAATCAGGTGCGACGGAACCCATTTTCAATTCGTTGCCGCTTTCATGAAATTTCACTACATGCCACTAGAGGAGGAGTTCCCAGGCTAGGCTAGTGAATCGGGTCTCTCCCTAGGGTCGATTGTCCTTCTAGTGAGTTAGCGCTTAGACTTTCTCTCCCAAAAGGAAAGTCAGGTGAGCTTATATAAAAAGACGAAGGAGTCACAAACCGCCCCATGGGACTCATCAAGGAAAAGCAAAATCTTCTCTTTCTCTATCTTATCTACCGGCTCCAACTTCTCCTTGTCGTTCTAGTGCGGGTTTCAGCTAATATTCTTTCATTGCTCCCTAGGACACATTTCGGTCAAGATGTCCCTTTCCGCTTCTCTTTCAGCTACTTCCCTGGTCAAGCTCCTTCACTTATTGCTCGATCCGGAACCTCTTGGGATAGCACCTTTTCCTCCTATTAGTCTCTTAGTAGGTCTTCTTGCCCGTTCACTTCCTCTACTGGTAGGTAGTCTAGTTGTAGTTTTGAGCGGGTGAACCGATGTTCTACCTCGTAGTCACCTAAGCGGCAGAGTCCTCAAATGGTCTTAGAGTTGCTCTGAACCTATGAAACTGGACTGGAGCAAGCTACCAAACTCCTCTTCCCCCGAATCACTACTAAATGGCCGCGTAATTGAAGTTCATTTCTTCGCTCTCGCTCGCCCTTTGTTCAATCCATTCTTTTGATTCGGCGGGATCTGGGCCGTTAATCGGCCTTCCTCCACGCTATAGAAAAGAAAGTGCTTGGTGAATCGTCTAGGCTAGAAAGCTTCCGCATGGCTTCCTCTTCCTGAAAGCTCAAAAAAATGCCAGGGCCATACAAAGGCGCGAAGCTCATTTTATGATCTCTTTGTGGACTTGTAGAGAGAGGCACCGTATCTATGCAATAACAATCACACTCTTCAATAAAGAGATTCGTAAAAGGGAAAGAGACGCCATGGAAGTTTCATTGCTGAATGACTTTTATGCTACCAACTCTATCCTCTATGGGTAGGGCATCAAAACATGTGAGACCTTGTAGAAAAATTTCTCACATACCGGATTCCCGAGGCCTCCTTGCTTTCATGCATAGCAGACTAACAAGCTGAAAAGTGATCTCACTGTACCCGCACTAACATTGAGAGAAGAGTGGAACGGGACTAGCCTGATAGGGGACTTCCTTATGAATATCGGATTTTCTTATTGGACCTTGCCTTGCTACTGTGACTGCAGCAGCTATTGCTTGCTGCCGAGCACCTGTATCCTTCGTCTTCTTTTCGGTACCCTGCTTACGCGATTCGAAAGCCAGATACCGTCATTTCGCTTATCAGCCTAAATAGCTAAAGAAAAAGGGTTTTCTATTTGAAACATCTCTTTCTTTCTCAAACTAAGGTCTCTCTACAGCAGGGCCCATCCCCTAGTCGACCTATGCGGGTCGCCTATCTTTTTAACCTGACGGCAATTGGAAAAAGAGTTTGCGGGATGGCAAACTATGGGCGGGCGTCCAGGAAAGACGTACCTCGTCAGCCTTAAGGTCATAAGGGCCATTCAGGCCTCATGACGAAGCTAGACCTAGCTTCTTCCTCTTAAGGGACGGGCAGGGGCAACGTCTGGCGGAGCTCAACCGGACCTAGCAGAGTAAGAGGTTCTGACTTGGATGTAAATGCAGAGCATCAAGAGTACTTGACAGATTCCATAATGGATCGCATCCCGAACCGAAGGGGCGTAGAGCTGAGCTTATGCGAAGCCAAGAGGCGAAGGGTAAACGCAACTAGAAAGAGGCGAAGAAGGTGAGTTGATCGATAGGTGAACAGGTTTCATCCCCGGCTCTGGGTATAGAAAGGCTTTTCAACATCCCTGGCCGCTCATCAGGTTGAGGGGCGAAGCAACTATTATGAAAATCAGTGGTGACTCAGATGACGACCCACAGAGCGGTGAGCGTATAGCAAAAAATAGGCGAACAGGCCGCCCGGATGGTTTATGGTATATAAAGGCGAAGCAACTACTATGAAAATCAGTGGTGACTCAGAGGACGAAAGCCTATAAGAGGTTGGGAGCAACTAGAAAGAGAGGCGAACAGTCCAAGAAGGAGGTGAGCATATAGAAATAGGCGAACGGTCCTTAATACATAACCGCTCAAGATCTCATTTCACCACCTTCTGTCGAAATAGTTGACACGACACAGCATATAGCTAACCTAACCAATTTCTTGGTTTATTGAATGAAAAAGAAAGAGAGCGTTTGAAATCCACAAAAAACTCTCACCACGATGGAAGTTATGTTATCCTATAGATATTGTATCCATGCCTGTTCGAAATGCGAATCATAGTCTTGTCTTCATTATTATGGGAATGAAAAACAAGAGAGACTCTTTCTAGAAAGATGGACGAATGGAAGTTTCACTCCTAAAGAAGCAATTCTGACAGCTTCTCGTCATTTGATTTCTTTCTTGATTCCTTTTCTACATGCAGAGGAAGAGGCGCGTAGCGATTTCGAGGAAAATGAAAACAGATGGAATCTACCCCTTTTTTCCATTCAAGACAGATTCACTAATCTCAAGAAAAACAAAAAAGGTTAAGCTACGAAGTAGATGAAAAGAATATATTCTTTTTATTGACCAATCAGAATTGTCTTCCAGGACCTATAATTGTCTCAAAAGGTCCAAGAATGTCTGTATATTGGTTTGAGTCATAGTAAAGAAGATCTTATGAAAATGGAAGATTTTCGCATAGAAGATGTCAAACATATATATATAGGGCACTATACAGAAGCATTTTGCAATCAATTTACCGCCCCGTGGGCAAAATTTTTCATTTGAAATCAGAAATTGAAAAAGAAAAAAGGAAGAGAATGAGTTTTTCATCTATGACACGATCTATCTATTTACAGAATAGATCATAATATGATGTATCTAGGGAAGATCCAGAAGGGGCCTTAGAGATACTTATGTCGTGGTATTTCACGGTTGAATCAATTTCAAATGAAAAAAAAGACCTCAAGTTAAGGATTTCTCAATAGGTAAAGTTGCTCCAATACCTAACCAAAGAGCTACTGCGGTACCGATGAAAAAGACTGTTGTAGCTACTGGACGACGAAATGTATTTTTGAATTTATTGACATTCTCCAAAAAGGTACTGTCAATAATCCTATTGGTACTGAAACCATGAAAAGAACACCCAAGAACTTCCCCACGGGGCGGTACTGTTCGAAGTCTTTGAAAGACGGGAAAGAAGTACCATTCGGGTAAGATTTCCAACGGGCTGGTTCACCAATCATTGACGGCTCTCAGCCCACATTAGCTGCACATAAATAAAGCCTAGAATTACTACTTGAAAAAGATCTAAAAGATCATTGGGCCTTGCAGGTTCTCCATAATAATTATGCCCCATCCCTTTAGCCAATTTAGCTCTTAATACAGGATCATTCAAATCAGGTTTCTTTGTGATTTGGATAGGCGAGCGGTAGCGAAGTTGTGGATCCGGAACCGGACATGATCATTTTTTATCATCCGGCTCGAGCAAGAATCACGGAAAGAGATCCAATTTCGATTTCATACATACATATAGAATGTAGAATGAGATATGCTCTATGTCATAAAATCTTTCTCAAATGACATTTCCCCGAGTTGCAACAATTCTTTTCATTGAATTGAGTTCTGGCAAGGAAATGCTAAATATCCAAGTAGGCTGACAAATGAAATGATTATCAAGTGCTTTTTGGATTGTCTCATGTCTTTTGGTTGGTCTTTCTCCCCACAACATCTCTCTTTTCTGACATACAAAAAGACAAAGTTTTGAAAGTCTAACCCCTTAGATCCCTTATTTCACTCCGATGATCAGGGTCGATGCATAGGAAATGAATGCATCTACATACTCTAACTAAGAAACCTATCAAATTCATACGAAAGACTAATTACTAGAAGGAGCAATTCTCAGAAATTGAGAAAAAAAAGAAAACAAAGTGGAATAGATAGAACATTGGAGTTTTCTATCTATGATCATGCCACATTGCTGATTCTAGGGATCTTACGGAGCCTTTTCATGCATCACATGATTCAAGTATTCTCATAGAAAATCTTCTCCTCAAGCGAACCAGCTTTTCCTATGCTACAAAAGGGGATGGTTCGATGCGAAGACACATCGGGTTGTGAATTCCAACGTGGCAAATCAAATAATATATCTGCATGGACCAATCAAGAGTTCAAGTCACACACTCCCATAATCCATCCTCTTTTAGTGAGTGAACCAGATACCCACTACAGGCCAAGCAGCCAGAAAGAAATGGTTGGAACGGGAATTGTTTCAACTAGCATATTGGAAGATCAATCGGCCAAAAGAACCATGAGCGGCTACGAGATTCTAGGGTTCTTCCTCTTGACCAAATCTGTCACCTTCATTAGCAGACTCGTTTTCAGTGGTTTCCCTGATGAAAAAGAATACAGTTACCAAAGGAACCATGCATAGCACAGGGAGCCGCCGAATACACCAGCTATGCCTAACATGTGAAATGGGTGCACAAGAATGTTGTGTTATGCCTGGAAGACAATCATGAAGTTGAAAGTACCAGATCTTCCTAAAGGAAAGGCATACCATCAGAAAAACAATTCTAGGGTAGGGTAGATCAAGAAAACAGCTGTAGCAGCCGCAACAGGAGCTGAATATGCAACAGCAATCCAAGGACGCATACCCAGACGGAAACTTAGTTCCCACTCACGACCCAGCCACACTTTTGACTGAAAAAGTGTAGAACAATCAGTTCATAAGGACCGCCATTGTATAACCACTCATCAACAGATGCCGCTTCCCATATTGGGTCAAAATGCAAACCTATAGCTGAAGGCGATGAGAAAGTAGGAAGAATGGCACCGGAGAGAATATTGTTTCCATAAAGAAAGTAGAGACGGCCATCAATATCGACTGGAGGGGCAGCAATGAAGGCAATGATAAAGACAGAAGTTGCGGTCAATAAAGTAGGGATCATCAAAACACCAAACCATCCAATGTCAAGACGGTTTTCAGTACTGGTAATCCAGTTGCAGAAGCGACCCCCGACCCCATAGGCTTGTACTTTTTCGCGTC
Source organism: Platanthera zijinensis (assembly GCA_039513925.1). NCBI lineage: Eukaryota > Viridiplantae > Streptophyta > Magnoliopsida > Asparagales > Orchidaceae > Platanthera > Platanthera zijinensis. Next base: position 144,765,617 of record CM077088.1, read on the forward strand.
TCTCTCAAATTGCATGGTAAGATCTTGGTTTCTTATGGACTCCCAAGCACACGTATGAACTCTAACTAAAGAAAAGATGAGATAGTTAATGAAAGGCTTGTTCTTTCACAGTCCAACATGTCTTATCTGCTAATGTAAACAAATCAAAAAAAGGTCTATAGATTGAACTTTGGTATGGATTGATGGGTTGCCCGGGACTCGAACCCGGAACTAGTCGGATGGAGTAGCAAATTTTGCCTTGTTGCAATAGAAAAAAGGTCCCTCCCCAAACCATGCTTGCAGTTTTCATTGCACACGACTTTCCCTATGTATATATCAAAAAGCAAAACAAAAAATGACATTGAGAATTCATTCTCAGCGCTGCTCTTTCATTTATGAATTTCACCATTCTATATACGATATATCATGATATATGAGCATTTCAGAAGACAAATTTCTGAATCTTGTTTAATGAACAATCATTAATGATCCACCAGATCTACGGATCATGTCCAAATACCAAATGTGTTCTCTATGTAAACCGTGCAAAGGAAAAGGTGTTTTTGGAGGAAAATGAAAGTCTTCCAGAACAAATTCTTCTCAGAATCCCGAACCGCCCCGTGGGCTTCGTCTAAAAGTGCGTACTGTACTTTTTTACCATAATCTAACAACAACCTACGGTAACGTGCTAACGCACCTTCCTTGAAAGGGATGATTATTCCATTCTTCCCCCGGCTAAGCATAAGTCAAACCAGAAAGAGCTCTAGTCATTGAATCGGCTCCTTTAAGTCGCCACGCTCCTTCTCAGTCGCTCCTCAGCTCGTACTTCGACTGACTCGTCTCAGCGATCACTTCGCTATCGCTCGCCTATTCTTCGTTTGCTTTGTGCGCTCCTTTAAGTCGCACCTGCTATTCTAGAGTATAGGGTGAAACTCTTAGTTCAGTCCTAATGTTCTTCTTTCTCGTTCGTGTGCTACTGCTTGATCTAAGATACCACGAATGATATGGTATGAAGGATCAGAGGACTTTGCCATGAGCGAGCGATGGATTGAATCGGGTTGCCCCCAGTATTGGTTGGATGCCACCCAGGGGGATGGATCTTTCAGGCTTGGGATTGGTGTTCGGGAATGAGGAATGAATTGGAGGGAATTGAGAGAAGGCGCGACTGACAGGAGCGGGGAGCGAACGAAGGAAAGGATTGATTTGGATGTGCTGTAATGGGATGCTGATGCGCTCTTGATGCTGAAATGCTTGCTTTATCGATTGAATCTGATGTTGCTTACCTGTCATGCATGGTTAATGACTAGGAAACGCATATGTCAGAATGTATGCATTCAATTGATGGATGCATGCAATGCTCTTGAGTACCTGGAATAGGGAGATCGAGCCGATTAGAGATTTGGGAATGCTGAGAGTGATCGAACGCAGGCAGAAGAAGTTGATCTGATGTGAAAAGAATCCACACTATGTTTCTACTATATTTAGTTCAGCCAATTTCTAGTCGTAAATATGAAGGAATGGAATAGAAGCAGTTGCTTGAGCTTGAGTGAAACTTCTCTTCTTTATCCTAATCCTATTTTTTGTCCAAAGGGTCATGTGGAACCCGAAGCTCTAGGTCGCATTATGATTTTCAGTCAAGGGCTGCGAGACTTCGCATAATGAGGAAATGGTAGCATGCAGGCAGAAAGCCAGGTATAGGTTGAGGCGCACTCCTGCCCCCCTTTGAAATTTTACATTCCAGTTCCAGAGTGATATCCTCAAGAGCTCTACAAGCGGTTGAGAGAACTAAGTTGTCTACCTAAATCACCTAGAGGGGGGTGAATAGGTGAAATGCGTGTCAAATGCGGAATAAAAAATTAACACAGCACAGATCAAGCAATCACACAGACGACAAGAGATTTATAGTGGTTACCCAATCTTGGGTACGTCCACTTTCCTCACCGATCTAACAAACCACTAGACTCGGCTACTCCACTATCTCGGATTGAAAACAATCCTACACCTCGGAACCACGTTCCTACAAAACTCGATCCAAACCGGATCTACACTCGGAAGATAATGCCTTCCTACAAATCTCGGAGAAAATCTCCTACAATGAAATTTGTTTGAAAAGAAAATACAAATAATATATTGCACAGATCTGGATCTTTGATAGTCTTCTTCCTTGAGAACTTTGGCTTGATCAGAATATGTTGAAGACGACTTGAGAGAGATCCACAGATCTGAAAAACGGAATCACCTCGATCGAGAAAATAGATCAGAAATCTTTGAGGCTCGGCGAGATCGAGTGATTATCTTTTGTCTGGATCTCTGGAGAAACAGAGTTGAAAGCAGCGATCGGAGATCGTCGATCCAGACCTTCTTCCGTGAATGGCAATGGCGGCGGCGTGAGAAATTAGGGTTCACGAGAATTTATTTCTTTCTTAAAATAATAATCTCTGTAAGGCTTGTTTTTAGTCAAATCTGAAAGGAACTATTTATAGGTGGACTCCAACGGTCAGAAATTTAATTAGGGATGACACGTGGACCAATCAGAAATGATTAATTCGAAATACACAGCGAAATTGTACTTGGAGAATTTCAGGAATGTTTGAACAGATATACTCGAGACAGAGAAGAGACATACTCGAGTATAAGATGTTATATACTCGAGTGGATATGAGGAGCATACTCGAGTATAAGAAGAGAAGCTACTCGAGTGATTCAGAGATCAACACTCGAGTGATTTTAGAACTACTCGAGTATGAGAGTATATACTCGAGTAAAAACACTTAGAGAAAATTTCTCAGATAAAATAGGAAGAACTACTCGAGAAGAAGAGTTGGAGATACTCGAGTGAGGGGAAAATGAACAACTCGAGTATCTTGGGAAGACTACTCGGGTAATCACTAAACTAATCGAGTATGAAAAACAACTACTCGAGTACAGAGTCACTTACTCGAGTATATAGAGAACTACTCGAGTAGGTAGACTTAGAAACTTTCTGAGATGAGAAGTGCAGATCTACTCGAGTATGAACAGAACACTTACTCGAGTAACTAACCAACTACTCGAGTACAAGTTATCACCTACTCGAGTACAATACAGTCTACTCGAGTATGTAATCCTACTTACTCGAGTACATACTCACTTACTCGAGTGTACAAAAGAGGTACTCGAGTATGTGGACTTAGAGAAAATTTCGGATCTAAGAACAGAAGGATCTACTCGAGTATAAAATATGACCTACTCGAGTGACTAACTATCTACTCGAGTATAAGCTTATCTACACGAGTATACAGAGTCTTCTCGAGTATGTCTAAGGATCTACTCGAGTACTAGGTTACTTACTCGAGTAGATGAAGGAAGCTACTCGAGTATGTGGACTTAGAAAAATTCTTCTGAAAAACAAAAACTTCAATACTTCAGTCCACCAATCCAAGTGCATGTATAGGAAGTGTATCCCAATAGAGAGGCTATACATGGGCCAACACTTTGGATCACACAATGAGGGATTACAGTGTATGGTCCTGTATTTGGTGACCCATTATAGACTGACATTGGTCTACACTTTGCAATAAGAACCTGCACACATACAACTTAAACACAATATCAAATACACCTTAATTCATCTTAGTTCAAGGTCTGACCTCCTACAAATCTGAGGTATTGTGGAGACAAATCCCAACAATCTCCCCCTATTTGTAGATGTCAGCACCCTCTACACTAAGGTGAATTACTTAGAGTAAAAAGAACAACACACGTATACTTAAATAAAAAAAAGTAAACTGAAGTAGGATAAATAATAAGATAGCCATAATCAGAATCAAATATATATATAGAAATGTTTTTAATAGATTAAAAAGTCCATTTCCACATTCTCATTGACTCAAGAAGGGGCTTCTTTGTGCATTCTTTCTCTCTTCAGCTCTTGCCTCTCTAGGTAACTGAATGGTTTAGGAAAGTATGTTCTGGGCCTAGGAGGAGCAGGTGGGTTGTTGTATCCCCAATTTCTGTCATGAAGTCTGATCTTGATCTGGGATACTTCATAAGCATTCCATTCTGAATAACTGTAATACTGATCTCTGTGCTCACCAAGATCTATTACTAGCTTCAAGGTATCAAGGATCAGAGATTTGGAGGTTGGACTCCAAACTTCAGTATGAACAATTTCTGGTCTACCTTCAGAAGCTGGGGCAGGCTCTTTTCTAGGTGCAGAATGGCTGGCAGAAGCGCCGTCACCATATTTCCTTTTCTTCCTTGGGGTACCTTGAGAACTAGGAGGAAGTACATCTTACCAAATATCAGTATAAGAGAGAGGAGGCTCAGTCACATCACCAGCAGTTCTGGGTGAGAAGACTGGCACACCTCCTGGAATGTTTGCCTGAGCTGGAAAATTTTCTTGAGCTAGAGTACCTGATGGAGGATTTTCTTCAAGAGGATCCAGAAATTTAGGAATTATGGTAGGGTTGAGCTGAGAATTTGGGAAGTTCTGATTATTTACCCATACAGCTGTATCATAAATGTAGAATTTGACAGAATGGAGTTGAGATAGAATATCTGCTTTCATATCCTTGACTAGATCATTCATAGTTGTTTGAGCTTGTTCAGACAGTTTTTCAACTACTTTTTCAACTTGTTCTTTGACAATTTTCTCCCCCTTACTGATATCTACAGATAGCTTGGCAATAGCTTCATCTCTGAAGATGCCAACTTCTTCACATACTTTCATCACATTTGCTTCAGCATTCTTGTCCAATTGTATCTGATTATGTGCAACAGTTTCAGCTTGATTTCTTAGTTCACCTATACTTGTAATAGTATGATCAATTTCTTTTCCACCTAGCTGAAAGAGTTTCTTGAGCTCATCAGTATTCGCTTGAATTTCAGCAAAGCCTCTACTCATCTCCTTTTCAAGAGTAGAGACCTTGTTATTTACTGAGGCTAGAGAGTCATCAAAGTACTTTCTTTGTTCACTGAGTAACTTTTCAATCTTGCTTACCAGATCTGAAGAAGTAGAAGGAGTTGAAGTTGGGGCAGGGACTGAAGGAGCAGGAGTAACCCATGGTGGGATTTCAGTAATTACCACTGAGCTTTCAGCTCTCTTGATAGATTCTAGGACAACTGATTCTTCTTCATTTAGGAAGGAGGGAATAGAGAAGTCCAAAGTCCTCAGAGGGGCCTCCACTGGTTATGGAGATACTTCCTTGTCATCAGACAAAAGAATAGTTTCTGGTTGGCTTTTCTCTGCAGTAGGGGACTGAGCAGGAGACTGAGCAGGAATCTGAGCAGGAGACTGAGCTGGAGTCTGAGCAGGAGACTGAGCTGGAGACTGTACAACTGATTCATTTTGAAACAGGGGAGCATCTGAGCTGAGCTCATCAATCAATTTATTGATATCTTCTGCAGTAGATAGTAGGGTTGCTGGATCTGGAATCTCTGAGTGAGTATCTGCTGGAAAAGGAGAAACTGGAGGAGTAGAATCCCTGACTTCTGCTTGCTGTGAGGGTTCTGATGAAGCTGTGTACTGAGGATGAGATGAGGCAGGCTCCCCCTAAACTATTGCACCTGAGGTAGCAGCTGTTTGATGTGGAGGAGGAGATGGAATCCTGTCATCAGGTACACTGGTTTCTTGGGAATCTACTGAAGGGACAGCAGCTTTGGATGCTTGGGCAGTGTTCAGAATTTTAATTTCATATCGCTGGATGGAGGATATAGAAACCTTTTTCATGTGATGGAGGGGAGTCCCTTTGGATAAGTTAAAGACTGACGGGTTGATTTCATGAAGAAGGAGGGAAATAATCCTGGCAAAACTTGGATGCTTAATGCTTTCTCTGATTTTATCTAGGATCAACAGTCCAAACTGGAATTGTTTGCGGCAGATAATGGCTTGCATTATATCAAACATTTCCATAGAAATGTCTCGAATGGAGTAAGTCTTGCATAACAGTACCTTTGCAATTACATCCACTAGGAATTTTCCTTCTGAGTTGAAATCAGCTCTGCTAAAGGAATGGGCTTGAGGGTTAGCTCCACAGAATAAACTAGTTCTTACTGAATCTTCAGCAGTCATTTCGGCATCGTCATCTACTACTGGCAGTTTTAACAGAGCAGCTAAGGAGCCATTGTCCAGTCGGATTTTTATCCCTCTAACCTTGGATTTCAGGAGCTTTCCATTTCGTTTTACCTTCAGATTCTGATAAAACTCTTCAACAGCTGGAAAAAGAACTCGGCACGGCATCTGGAGAACGAACGACAGTCCGGCGGTCTCGAACAAATTCAGAAGATTTCGGAAATCATCTGAAAGGTCAGCTATACACGCGGGGGAGAGTTCTGAGCCGATGCTGATTTTAGAAGAGGGGGCCATCTGCGATTCTGGAGGACGAGAGAGGCGAAGGCGACGATGCTCTGAAAGAAGCGGCAAATAGCTCGGTGCGAATAGAAAAATTAGAAATCCAAAATATGAATGCCGTATACTCGAAGAGGTAACATCATACACGAGTATTAGACAGAGAATACTCGAGTAGGGCAAGTTTGTACACGAGTATGTTGTCAAGTACCCGAGTATGTAAATCCTTTTACTTGAGTAATTCCCGTTTACTCGAGTATCTGTCTGGATATACTCGAGTATATATTACTTGAAAGATAATTTTCCTTGGGAGATGTATATTGCCACTGAAATCTTTAACTCTGAGCAGCCAACACCACTGATATCTTCTTGATTTGTGAGTCCATCACTAGTCGTCTTTGTTGAGCAGCCCGAGTTCCGATTTGAAGAACGAAAACTTGGACTCGTCCAGCGGCTTGGTGAATATATCTACAACTTGCCTGTCTGTGGAGACATATTGTAGATCTATGTCTCCATTTTCCACATGCTCCCGGATGAAATGATAAGGAAGCTCTATGTGCTTGGTCCGGCTGTGGGAGACTGGGTTGTTGGCGATTGCTATAGCGCTGGATGAGTCGCAAAACAAAGGAATGTTCTGGAACTTCATGTTGTAGTCTTCAAACTGATTTTTGATTCAGAGAAGCTGTGCACAACAGCTGCCTGCAGAGATATACTCTGATTCAGCCGTTGAGATGGCAACACAGTTCTGCTTCTTACTGCTCCAGGAAATAAGTCTCCTTCCGAGGAATTGGCAAGTCCCGGAAGTACTTTTCCTGTCGTCTTTGCTTCCTGCAAAATCTGCATCTGAAAATCCAATTAGTTCACTATCATTACTTCTTGGGTACCATAAGCCAAGATTTGGTGTACCTTTGAGGTATCTCAAGATTCGCTTTGCAGCAATGTAATGAGATTCCTTAGAGTTCACCTGAAATCTAGCACATACACATGTTGAGAACATTATGTCTGGTCTACTTGCGGTAAGGTAGAGCAAGGACCCAATTATGCTTCTGTACTTGGTTTCATCAAAAGGTTTCCCTTTCTCATCCTTGTCTAGAGACATAGCTGAGGCCATTAGAGTCCTCATAGAGGTTGCATTCTCCATTCCAAATTTCTTGAGTAGCTCTTTGGTGAACTTGGTCTGTGAGATGAAAATTCCATCCTCAGATTGTTTCACCTGAAGCCCTAAGAAATACTTCAGCTCTCCCATACTGCTCATTTCAAACTTCCCTTGCATAAGTTTAGAAAACTTCTTGCAGAGGTTGTTATCTGTAGAGCCAAAAATAATGTCATCGACATAGATTTGCACTAGCAAAATCTTGCCTTTTATTTCCCTAAGAAATAATGTCTTGCCTATCTTTCCTCTTGTGAACTTGTTCTCAAGAAGAAAGGTGGACAGCGTCTCATACCAAGCTTGAGGAGCTTGTTTAAGACCATATAAAGCTTTTTGTAATAAGTAAACATAATTAGCTTAAGTTGAATCAACGAAACCTGGTGGTTGCTCTACATACACTTCTTCCTTTATGTCATCATTTAGGAAGGCGGACTTAACGTCCATCTGATAGACGGTAAAGCCCTTAAGTGCAGCGTAGGCAAGAAATAACCTGATCGCTTCCAGTCTTGCCACTGGAGCATAAGTCTGGTCGAAGTCAATTCCTTCTTCTTGACGATATCCCTTTGCGACAAGTCTAGCTTTATTCTTTATAATGGTTCCATCTTCGTCCATCTTGTTCCGGTAGACCCATTTTTTCCCAATGACGTTCTTACCCTTGGGTCTAGGAACAAGTGTCCAAACTTAGCATCATTTGAACTGATTCAGTTCTTCTTCAATGGCTAGAATCCAGGATGCGTCGGTGTTGGCTTCCTCAAATTTCTTTGGTTCAACCTGTGAGAGAAAACTTAAGTGTAAATTCTCGTTAGTTGTACCTCGACGAGTTCTGACGCCATTCCGAGGATCTCCTATGATTTGATCAACGGGATGATCCTTCAAGTGTCTGAACTCTAAAGTCCTTGCATGTTGGATCTCTTCAGCCACTGGAGTTGCATCTTCAGCTGGGATGTGTTCTTCATCTTGATCATCTACCTCTCCAATAGGGGTTGTAGAGGTGATCTTGATGAACGTCTCGTCTTTATCTTTAGTAGTTTCATCCAAGCTAAGTTCCTTCAACTTTGTACCTGCACCTACAATAGGCACACTAGACGAGTTGCCGTGCAGCAGACTCGTCTCATCAAATACAAGATGTATCGACTCTTCTACCACCAGAGTTTTTCTATTGAATACTCTATAGGCCTTACTATGGCTACTATAACCTACAAAAATACCTTCAAAGCTTCTCTCGCTAAACTTGGTAGTGTGATACTTGCCGTTGTTAAGTACGAAGCACTTACAACCAAAGATTCTAAAGTATAAAATGGTTGGTTTCCTGCCTTTTAGAAGTTCGTAAGGAGTCTTATCATGGTTCTTGTTGATGAGTGCTCGATTTTGCACGTGACAAGCGGTGTTGACGGCTTCAGCCCAGAAGTATTCTAGAAGTGAGGCATCACTCAACATGGTCCGAAAAGCCTCTATGAGTGTTCTGTTCCTTCTCTCAGCTACTCCATTTTGCTGTGGAGTGCGAGGAGATGAAAACTCATGAAAGATACCTTGACTTTCGCAGAATTCTGTCATGGCTCCAAGCTTGAATTCCGTTCCATTGTCACTTCTGATTTTGACTACGGGACAGTTGTATTCATTCTGGATTTGCCTAATAAAATTGGTGAAAATACTGAAGGTATCTGACTTGTGTTTCAGAAAGAACACCCATACAAAGCACGAGTAATCATCCACAATAACCAACGTATATTCCTTACCTCCCAAACTTCTAACTTGCAGTGGACCAAACAAGTCCATATGGAGAAGCTGTAAGCTTCTATTGGAATCCTTGCCTATGATGCTTTTAAATGAACTCCTTGTTTGGTTGCCCTTGATACAGGCGTGACAAGGACTGTCCGTAACGCACATGATATTAGGGGCATCACGTACTAGGTTTTGAGAGAATAATATATTAATAGTTTTGAAATTAATATGAGCTAGTCTCTTGTGCCATTGGTCAGCAAGAGATGCACTACTTTTTGCTAAAAGACACACTGGTGTCGAAGAGTCTATACAAATGAAATTTAAACAGAAAATATTTCTGCTTCGAGTGCCTGATAAAACAATTTCCATGTTGTCAACCGATTTTATCAAACACTTGTCAGCATGAAATTCAACTACGTATCCTTTATCGCATAGTTGACTTATGCTGATGAGATTGTGTTCCAATCCTTCAACATAGGCTACATCCGAAAAGGATACGCTACCGTTAGAAATCATACCATAGCCTTTAGTTATCCCTCGATCTGAACCTCCAAAGATGACCTTTGGTCCGTTGCAGACTGAGATGAAATTCTGAAGTAGGCTTCTTGTCCCGGTCATATGCCGAGAGCATCCACTGTCCAAATACCAGATTGGCATTTTGGTGGCCTTTGGACATACCTGCAAATACAATCACTTAGCCTTAGGAACCCAAACACGTTTGGGTCCTTGGTCTCGAGTTAGAAAACTCCCCCTACGAGTATTAGCCTCATGAGTGGTCATTCTCACGTTGCTAACTTGAGGGGTTGTAGCATTACTAGGATTGAACCAACAATCGATGGCAAAGTGACCAATTCTGCCACAACACCAACAGTCGTACCTGTTGTATCTTTGCCTAGTGAATTCCTGCTTCATTTTCTGAAATGATGGTCTAGCGGGAACATCACTCTTGGAGGAAGAGGCTTCATGGTGATGGCATCTACATGAAGTCTTCTCCTTTAGAGGCCTTTCCTCAACAGGCTTTACTTTCGGTGCTTTCTCGAAGTCGTGGCCATGATTATAAGGACCATAGCTCTGGAGAGTCACTTCTTCATAAGGTGCCTTAAAGACACTCTCTCCAAAGTTTTGAGGGCGAGTCCATCCTTGGTACCGAGACTTTGGCTCTACATAAGTAGGCCTGGTCAAGTGACCATAGGACGAGTCCAGGTCAAACTTGTTCGTTGGAAAGATTACTTTCTTGAATACAGTTTGATCCAGAGGGGCTTTCCCTTTCTCTTTGGCCAAGGCCTTCTTGGCGGCCTTATTCTTCCGTTGAGCCTTATTTCTCCTAGAAGATTTACTAGGAGCACCCTCTTGGCCTAGTCCAGCATTCTTAGCCTTTGTTGAGAATTCAGCAATGAGTGGAAGAACATTCTTGGGTTTGGAGAAACCTTCAACAAGTTTCTTTTCAGCTTCGAGTTGATCTTCCAACTCTTTGATGATTTTCTCTTTAAGGTCAAGGTGCTTGAGAGCTAGAATGTATTCTTTCATTGTGAGATCAAAGTTTTCTTGAAGAGAGTTAGTCTTAGCGACTTCTTCTCTCAAGCTGCTCTCAACGGCCTTTAGAGACTGAATCTCTTTTGCCTGAGTTCTCACGACTCGACGACATTTTTCGTAGGTCATGAGCAACTCTTTGTACTGGGCCATGAGTTCTGACTCATCATCAGAAGAGATGTCCTCATGATCATGTTCAGAACAATCAGATTCAGAGAGGGAAGTGTGAGATTTTACCTCCCCAGTGAACTGGGGGACTTGTTCATCATCTGAGTGAGCCATGAGCCCAAAGTAAGCTTCCTCTTCATCACTCGACTCAGATGAGTCGGAGTCGCTGAGAGTTTTGCTCTTCTTGGCTACTAGACTCTTCTCTATCCTCTTTTTGTGGTATGAGGATTTCTTTTCCTCTCTTCTGCCGCCCTCTTTCTTCTTGTGAGGGCAGTCCGCGATGACGTGACCTGGCTTATTACAACAATAACAAATGATGTCAGTTGAAATCTGTTTGTTCTGTTTAGAGTTATACCTGTCATGGCTACTTGAGCCTTTCTTTCGCTGATCACTGTCACGTCGTGATCTTCTGAATGAGGCATCTTTGCCTCTCTATTGCTTCTTCTTATTTAAGAATTTCTTGAATTGCCGGGAGAGCAATGAGAACTCTCCTTCAGATAGTTTTGAGCCAGATGAACTTGGATCAGATGATTCTTCTTCATCAGCTTCAGGAACTGGGGCAGGAGAGCTAGCCTTTGTCTTCCTTGAGCTATCTGCCTTTAGAGCGACAAACTTCTCCTTGGATGCAGACCTGCTTATCTCTTCTTCAGCTTTTCTTGAGTTGATTTGCAGCTCGTAAGACATAAGCTTTCCGAACAGATTCTGCGGTTCCGTCTCAGCCAACCTTCCAAACTCCCGAATGGCACATACCTTATTGTCCCATTCCTTGGTTAGGGATCTTAAGAATTTTTCATTGAGTTCCCCATTGGTGAAGACACGTCCATAAACTCTTAGGCCATTTACTATCTTGAAGAAGTTCTAAAAAGTGTCAGTTATGGCTTCCTTATGACCCTGCCTAAAGGCTTCATATTTCTGGTTCAGTAGGGACCTTCGATCATCCCTCACTTCTTCTGTACCTTCCATTAGAGTCACTAGGGATTGCCACATCTCCTTGGCAGATTGGCAATGAATCAGATTCTGCAGCATTGAGTCATCGACTGCACTTGCGATAATATTTTTAGCTTTCTTGTCCAAAGAGACAAGTGCAATCTCGTCCTTATCTAGATCCATCAATTTCTTGGGAACTTGCTTAGATGAATCTATGGTGGAGGTGGTCATAGGAATATGGGGACCTTCTTCAACAATCATGAAGATCCGGGGATCTACTGCTTCCATAAAGAATTTAACTCTTTCCTTCCACATAGGAAAATTGTTCTTGGTGCAGATAGGGAGCTTAGAAAAATCCTTGGTCTTACTCATGCTTGAAATTTCTCTTGAGACAACTTGGTAAGGATTAGATCAAGGTGTTAACCTTTTAACGATCAACCTGGCTCTGATACCAATTGAGAGAACTAAGTTGTCTACCTAAATCACCTAGAGGGGGGTGAATAGGTGAAATGCATGTCAAATGCGGAATAAAAAATTAACACAGCACAGATCAAGCAATCACACAGACGACAAGAGATTTATAGTGATTCCCAAATCTTGGGTACATCCACTTTCCTCACCGATCTAGCAAACCACTAGACTCGGCTACTCCACTATCTCGGATTGAAAACAATCCTACACCTCGGAACCACGTTCCTACAAAACTCGATCCAAACCGGATCTACACTCGGAAGATAAAGCCTTCCTACAAATCTCGGAGAAAAACTCCTACAATGAAATTTGTTTGAAAAGAAAATACAAACAATATATTGCACAGATCTGGATCTTTGATAGTCTTCTTCCTTGAGAACTTTGGCTTGATCAGAATATGTTGAAGACGACTTGAGAGAGATCCACAGATCTGAAAAACGGAATCACCTCGATCGAGAAAATAGATCAGAAATCTTTGAGGCTCGGCGAGATCGAGTGATTATCTTTCGTCTGGATCTCTGGAGAAATAGAGTTGAAAGCAGCGATCGGAGATCGTCGATCCAGACCTTCTTCCGTGAACGGCAATGGCGGCGGCGTGAGAAATTAGGGTTCACGGGAATTTTTTTCTTTCTTAAAATAATAATCTCTGTAAGGCTTGTTTTTAGTCAAATCTGAAAGGACCTATTTATAGGTGGGCTCCAACGGTCAGAAATTTAATTAGGGATGACACGTGGACCAATCAGAAATGATTAATTCGAAATACACAGCGAAATTGTACTTGGAGAATTTCAGGAATGTTTGAACAGATATACTCGAGACAGAGAAGAGACATACTCGAGTATAAGATGTTATATACTCGAGTGGATATGAGGAGCATACTCGAGTATAAGAAGAGAAGCTACTCAAGTGATTCAGAGATCAACACTCGAGTGATTTTTGAACTACTCGAGTATGAGAGTATATACTCGAGTAAAAACACTTAGAGAAAATTTCTCAGATAAAATAGGAAGAACTACTCGAGTAGAAGAGTTGGAGATACTCGAGTTAGGGGAAAATGAACTACTCGAGTATCTTGGGAAGACTACTCGGGTAATCACTAAACTACTCGAGTATGAAAAACAATTACTCGAGTACAGAGTCACGTACTCGAGTATATAGGGAACTACTCGAGTAGGTAGACTTAGAAACTTTCTGAGATGAGAAGTGCAGATCTACTCGAGTATGAACAGAACACTTACTCGAGTAACTAACCAACTACTCGAGTACAAGTTATCACCTACTCGAGTACAATACAGTCTACTCGAGTATGTAATCCTACTTACTCGAGTACAGACTCACTTACTCGAGTGTACAAAAGAGGTACTCGAGTATGTGGACTTATAGAAAATTTCGGATCTAAGAACAGAAGGATCTACTCGAGTATAAAATATGACCTACTCGAGTGACTAACTATCTACTCGAGTATAAGCTTATCTACACGAGTATACAGAGTCTTCTCGAGTATGTCTAAGGATCTACTCGAGTACTAGGTCACTTACTCGAGTAGATGAAGGAAGCTACTCGAGTATGTGGACTTAGAAAAATTCTTCTGAAAAACAAAAACTTCAATACTTCAGTCCACCAATCTAAGTGCATGTATAGGAAGTGTATCCCAATAGAGAGGCTATACATGGGCCAACACTTTGGATCACACAATGAGGGATTACATTGTATGGTCCTGTGTTTGGTGACCCATTATAGACTGATATTGGTCTACACTTTGCAATAAGAACCTGCACACATACAACTTAAACACAATATCAAATACACCTTAATTCATCTTAGTTCAAGGTCTGACCTCCTACAAATCTGAGGTATTGTGGAGACAAATCCCAACAGCGGTATTTCCTTTTCTCTTTCTACTTCCTTCGGCAATCCATCCCTTTTCCTAACTAAAAGAAGGAATACCAGCGAGAAAAGCACGAACCAGAAAGAAAAACCTGTCTTCACATGAGCGATGTGCCACTGAAGCTTCAATGACCGTACTAAGCTACTCGTATGTATAAAGAATGACCAGCCCACCCTTGAAATTGTTCTCTATAGTTGAGCTGTAGCGGATAGACCTTCAAAGTAGTCTTTCTTCACTTCCGAGCTGTCTTGCAGGATATATCTCTCAATAGAAGTATAAGTCATCTGGTCATCCATCTCTACCTCGGCACTCTAACCGCCCTTCCGCAAAGAAAAGAGGACTGAGTCAAGGGCTAGCACTAACATTCGGTAAAAAGCTAATAACAGCGGTTGGCTTACTTCTTCCCTAGCCCACATGGAGCAGAGAAGGCTCCTTAACAGTCGCTCCTGGCTTTCAAAGCAACTGGCACGATAGCAAACTTAGCGCACTCACCACTAAAACTGCCTTAAGTTAAGGGCGAACTAGAAATGCATCTGTAACAGGCGATTAGGAAGGCGATGGAATGGCATTGGCTGGTTGAGCAGAAGTCCCAGCGAGAAAGAGTCCTTCTTCCTATTTGACTTCTTACTTGGCTTACCCAGCTGTGTTGGTCAATAGCTTTGGATTCTGTGCATCCATTCTAAGATCGGAAAATGGAGATTAGATCTCGCTCTCTCAGCCCACTAGAAAGACAAGCCATAAAGGGAAGGAAGCCATAGAAGCAAGTAGTTGTGCAGTTCCTCTTGAGTCGAGTCATCTTTCTGGCATTAGGGGACCCTTTAAGACTGAAGTCTAGATCTTTCTCTACGTATTGGCAGTTCAGTTCCTCTAGCATCGGATTGTGGGCATCTTTCTTTGAGTCCCCTTCTAAACCATGAACAAAGGAAAGTTGTCCTTCAAAAGTGAAAGTGAAAGTAGACTTGCCTTCTTTCAACACCGGGTCTGTCACAGCTGATTCTCTTCCTCCAATAAGCAGGAAAGGCATACTACTACCACTAATTCAGTCTAATTGGCCTAAGCTTTTAGTCGCCCCTGATGGGGGTAAGGGTCAAGACCAGTGCCTGCTACTTCTACGCTTCCTTTAGCACATGCCCACGAAAGAATGGGCAAGAGCCCGGCTATGCGAAATGGTTGACTCCCGTCTCTCTATTTCTAGTAAGCCTAAGGTTCGAGGAAGCAGCTTCTTCGTTCCTTCCTAAAACCGGTTAGCTACTCTTTAATAATCAATCTCAGCTATGGGGCGAAATCTGAGCTAAAGGCAATGAAATTGTGGGATTTTGAGGCCTAACGACTGTTTATGTGGGTCTTCCTAGTTCCAATCGTACCATCTTCAACCTTCTGATAGGATGAATCTGATTCCCTTTCGGAACCACCAAAGAAGCCACTTCCCCTTGACTTTCATGCTCGTTTGAGCTACTGGATATGCGACTACTGATGCTGCTTCATTCGCTATCCCACGGTGCCGGATCGAACAGCATCAGTAGCTGGGAAATAAGAAAGACCTACAGCATATCCATTAGCAGATCGAGATCAGGAAACGAAACCGCTCAGACAAAGGCGCCAGCAGCTAAGGAAAGCCCCCTCAACCAGGTGCGAAGCGAATCCTAGTCTTTCTTTGATTCAAAACTAGATATATACAGATGCAACAGCAGGAGCGGGGGCTGAATGTCCTCTACTTTGCCTTTTCATTCATTGCCGAGTCAGGGTCGGCGTTTCAATAACAGGAAGCGATTTGAAGCAGTAACAAAGCTCTCTTTTCATATCATATTCTCGGGGATCGGATGATGACAAAGAGTCGATGAGCATATAGAATAGAAAGAAATAGGCGATGGGTCATATTTAGTCCAAGCAAGATGGGGGGGGGGAGCATATAGAAAGAGGCTCAGGAAGGGAGCATCAGTTTCTCAGTTTAGTTGACTCCGTTGAGTTTTCGTTTGAGCTCTAATTTGGTTGTCTAAGCTAAGGCGGTGAAATAAGGACTTTGACGTCTGTTAGCCTGTCAAGATTGAAGTCTGTTTGAGATAACTCATGGGTCCAAGTAGTTTCCATGGGCAAGCATTTCTACAACCGTCCGGAACTCGAAGATGATTCTCTCGGCATATCCTCCTAATCCACGATTTGGTTCTCTAAAAGAGCCCACGGAGCGGTAGATACCATGATCACTCTATCTCCATTTACAACGAGCAAGGTCGCCACGCGGAATAGAATCACCCAGGCCCTGGTATCTCACCTCTCTCGGGCGGGGTCCTTATCCTTAAGGCACAGGCAGAAAACAAACCATTTTGACTCTTTTTCTCAAATATCTACAGAAAGAAGCCACTCTATCAAAAGGAACCAGGCCTTAGGCCTGGCGTATTGGCTTCGTATTTCACCAATACGCCCGCCGGTGAACAGCCGGTTACTAAATAATCACTAGAACAACGGATGGTGAAAAACAAACAAACAAAGCCTACATCCCACTACGGAAAGGCCTATGAACCTTGAGTCAATAGGTAGGGTAAAGGTCAACTACACAAAAGTGGAAGGGCCACTATAGAATATCTAAGGCGGGTTGTGAAACGACTATTGAAATATGGGAAGATCGCCCTACAGAAGTCACTATCAACGCCCTAATGAAGTGCCAAAGGCTTGCGACTGAAGTAGGGCGTAGTACTGAAGTACCAATTTCGGCTTGCGTACTCTACTACTTAGTTAGCTTAGGGGCGAAATTCTGTTGTACAACTACCCTTTGCGATAGGTTTCCTTTTGAGAAAGCCTTCGAAAAAGCTGACCTTGAAGATGAATCAGTACCCTCAAAAGCTGAGAGAAAGCAAGCTTCAGCGAGCAGCGTGAACATATGAAATGAATGAAGCACTATACGCGAGCCAAAGAGGCACTTTCTCGTGACCGCAGTACAATTCTTCATTCCTGGACCAGCACGACCGACGATAGGGACGACCGGGGGATCCATGCGCCAAAAGATCATAGCTCTTGCCCCTGTCACAATGGTCTTCTTGTCAGTGCTTTTTTTTGCTTTCTTATTGGTTCGCTTCTTTCTCGCTTCGACGAATGAGGCGTGAGAACGAACATAAACGCAGACGTGAGCAAATGCTTCCAGGACAGACAAAGCGACTCACTTTGCTGAGACGAGAGATAGTGGACGTGCAAAAGCTATTCTCAGATGGCACTTTTGAATGAAGGCGCGAAGCAATGAGAAGGCCACTGAAACGCTTCGCGCCTTCATTCATAGGCAACGTCAAAAAAAGATCTATGTCTTTCATCAGAGTATATGAGATAAGTGACGCAACACGACTTCACTCGTTTCGTTTGCTCGTTGGAAGACTCGATGTTCACCTCCGCTTCGCTTATCTTCAAGTTCGACAACTATTCTATTCATATGCTATAATCGAAGCGGGTCGGGTATCGTTTTTGGGGGTGACTCGCCAACAGAATAAGGCGATGGTCGTTCGATCCATATTCCGCTCCATTGATGAAAGGTTCCCTCTTACCCTACTCATTCAATGCCATTAGAAAGAATCTACTCGTCATTCGATCTCTATAGAGACCGACCAGAGGCACCCTTTCTTACTGATGGACCAGCGCAAAGAGAGAGGGTCGATTGCAAGGGGGCTTCCCAAATTCTCCAAACTAGACTGAGATCATGTTCGACGTCACGTTCTTTTCCTCCTTAGATCATGTTCTAACTCCCTTCTTTCTCATTTCTTGAATCTTGTCCTTGAGGACGAAACAGTCCTTAATAGAATAGGATGGCCGAGTCCTCGGCGGAATGGGCAGTCTTTAGGGTCTGCGTTCTTTCCTTCTTCACTTGGCCTCTTGCATTGCATGGTGGGAGCTTCATCTTGTCATGCTTTACTAACTCTCGGAAGATGCTCTCAGTTTCGTCAACGTCGAAGCTTAGTCTTGGAGGGAAGACTCCTTGTTGAGCCGTTCTTGGAACTGGCGAGCCCTCTCAGCTTTCGGGGACGAGGGAGGTTTGGATTGCGAGTCTTTCCTTATTCCTTGGGCCGGTTCTGGTGGACTATACCCTTCGGTATGAACTCTTTTGAACCTCGCGTTCTCGAACTGCCGTAGGAAATGCGGGAGAATGATTTAGTAGCCAAGTACGACCCAAGGCCGCCCGAATGGGCGGTGAGCATATAGAATAGAAAGAAAGAGGCTCAGAGGAGACCCGATAGGGTCGGTGAGCCGCTAGGCGAATGATACAAGGAGTAGCTCGAGCGAAGCGAAGATGGCCCCAAAGGGGGTGAGCATATAGAAATAGGCGAACAACCCTTGTGGAGCCGTAGGGGAAGTCAACATCTGGCGATGGAGGTGAGCTTAGCAACTATGAATATGAAGGGGCGAAGAGTCATCTAATCTAAACTAAAGTAGCGAAGAAGTTGTAGTTTTCTCGCTTCTCTTTCTCTTGAAGTGAGTCTTGTCAGTAGTCAGACTTTCTCATGAAGGGAAGTTCTATCTCATAAGCGAAAGAGGGGCATCAACTTTTTCCACCTTCGAAGGATGAAGGGTTTGTTTTGCTTTATTAGCCCCGCGCTCTATAACTCACCGCCCTGTCTCGGGGTCACAACGATGCTTAGGGTGGAGAAAGTCTACTGAGATTTTCGATACGCTCTTTCGCGCTTAGCGAGGCTAGGCTAGGCTGGTCGGTCTTCCCTCTCACAGAGAAAAAGCAGGCGCAGATCTCAGTTGTCCTTTTTCGTTGACATGGAAGCTTGCCTCCACGTTCGCAATTTGTTTTCAGAACGGATTCATTCTTTTGTCGTTTTTTTTTTCACCGAAACCTGCAACATACATACGTGCTTACTCATTGAAGGTCCAACCAGTCTAATCTGTAGAGACATCCTAAATTTCATCCAAGGGGAGCAAAGATGAGAAATGGGCAGATTCCGTCAGTGGGAAATCCGAGCGGATCAAACTAACTGGCTAAGTACTTCTTCAAGTTCAAGCTGAAAGCGGTCAAGATCAAGCATTCCTTTCTGATCATGAAGGGGGGAAATGGACTGAAATCCATCCGACGCTGTGGAAACTGAGAAAGGGCGGAACCGATGACCGATCGAAGAAGAATTCATCGACAGACCTGCTTCTCTTTTTTCGGTAGACCTTGACAAAACCCTCTGACGGGTGAAGATTGAGGATCCTGTGTCAACCTTTCCAGTTCCAGTTTTTTTTATCAATCGGATCTATCATCGTGTTTCTACACTCAAAAAATCTCCAAAAGGGAATTTCCGGACACTTTGAAGCTAGAAAGAAGTTTGTGAATGAAAGCATAATTGTTCTTTGTGCTTGAGTTGGCAGTTTTTTTCTGACTAGAAGCACTTTCCTCATCCTGTAATGAAGAATGAAAATTCATAGGCTTCCCAAATTAGAAGAAAAGAATTGGTAAATCACCCGCCCGAAGTTGTAGAGGAGCTCCAACTAAACAAAACGAATGCTGCGGGATTCTTTTCGAAAGAACGAAAAAAAAAAAGCTCGGCTTGCGGCTTGACTAGAAAGATGAATGTGAGACTTTCCTAATTGAGAATCTTTCATTCAGTTCCTACTGGATCAAGTACTTCCTGTTGTTAGACTCTATATCCCCTTTCTTGCTTGAAATTTACTACAGTGCTTCAGGATAAAAGAGATGAAACACGGAGCAAAGTCCAATTCGAAGCGTATTAGCAAAAAGGAACCTCGCTATCGGACCTGTCAGGGACTGTTTGTTGGATTCTTTCAGTGGACTACTAAGTCCACGACAAAAAGGCAAGACCAACTGTATCTTTGCTTTCGTATATAAATGGAATACTACACGGAGAGTCAAGTTTACGAACAAGCGAGTGGTAAAACTACACATTGATAGCAGAGAGTTCATCTGTTGGGATTTGTCTCCACAATACCTCAGATTTGTAGGAGGTCAGACCTTGAACTAAGATGAATTAATGTGTATTTGATGTTGTGTTTAAGTTGTATGTGTGCAGGTCCTTAATGCCAAGTGTAGACCAATGTCAGTCTATAATGGGTCACCAAACACAGGACCATACAATGTAATCCCTCATTGTGTGATCCAAAGTGTTGGCCCATGTATAGCCTCTCTATTGGGATACACTTCCTATATGCACTTGGATTGCTGGACAGAAGCATTGGAGCTAATTTCCTCAGAAAAATTTCTAAGTCCAAAATACTCGAGTAACCCCTTTGTTATACTCGAGTATCAGACTTAATACTCGAGTAGCTAGTTAGACATACTCGAGTAGTTAGTTAGACATACTCGAGTAAATCAGTTAGACTTACTCTAGTAGGGTCTGAATACTCGTGTATATATTTCTATACTCGAGTAGTTAGTTAGTCACTCGAGTAAGTTATTTTCATACTCGAGTAAGTAACTTAATCACTCGAGTAAATCATGTATCATACTCGAGTAGATCTTTTTCTTCTCTTTTCTGCAAGTTCAAGTAGTCATACTCGAGTAAGTATTCTGATTCTCGAGTAAGTTGTTTTAATACTCGAGTAAGTATTTCCATACTCGAGTAATTGACTTTGATACTCGAGTAAGTGAATGTTTCCCGGATACATATTCTGATACTCGAGTAACTTCCCCTTTCACTCGAGTATATCTTCCTTTCACTCGAGTATATCTTTCTTTCACTCGAGTATATATTTCTGATACTCGAGTATATATTTCTGATACTCGAGTATATCTCTTCTGATACTCGAGTAGTTCATCTTTCACTCAGTAAATTTCTCTTCTCTTACTCGAGTATATTTCTCTTTGTCACTCGAGTATCTAAATTCCCATACTCGAGTATATCTTCTCTTACTCGAGTATAGCAGTTCTCTATTCCAGAATTCTTCTAAGTTCGAATTCGCCTTAAGTATTTTTGAATCCGTCATTTCTGATTGGTCCACGTGTCATCCTTAATTAAGATTATGACCGTTGGAGTCCACCTATAAAAAGGTCATTTCAGAATTGACTAATTAACAAGATTACAGAGATATTCTTTTTAAGAAAGAGAAAATTCCGTGAACCCTAATTCTCACGCCGCCGCCGCCGCCATCGTTGTTCACGGAAGAAACTCTGGATCGCCGATCTCCGTCTTCAACGACTACTTCTCCAGCGATCCAGACAAAAGTGAATCACTCGATCTCGCCGAGACTCAAAGATTTCAGATCTATCTTCTCGATCGAGGTGGTTCTAGTTTTCAGATTTGTGGATCCCTCTCAAGTCATCTTCAACCATTTCTGATCAAGCCGAAGTTCCTAAAGAAGAAGACTGTCAAAGATCCAGATCTGAGATTGTTGTTTTGAATTTTTATTCTCAAACCAAAATTTCTTTGTAGGAGTTTTTCTCCGAGATTTGTAGGAAGATCTTTCTTACGAGTTTTGTAGATCCAGTTGGATCGAGTTTTGTAGGAACGTGGTTCCGAGGTGTAGGATTGTTTTCAATCCGAGATAGTGGAGTAGCCGAGTCTAGTGATTTGCTAGATCGGTGAGGAAAGTGGACGTACCCAAGGTTGGGGAACTACTATAAATCTCTTGTCGTCTGTGACTGCTTGATGTGTGCTGTGTTAATTTTTAATTCCGCATTTGACACGCAATTCACCTATTCACCCCCCTCTAGGTGATTTAGGCTAACAACTTAGACCTCTCAATTGGTATCAGAGGGAGGTTGATCATTAAAAGGTTAACACCTTGATCGTATCCTTCTAAGTTGAGTATCAAGCATGAGTAAGACTAAGGATTTTGCCAAGCTCCCTATCTGCACCAAGAACAACTTTCCTATGTGGAAGGAAAGGGTCAAATTCTTCATGGAAGCTGTAGACCCTCGGATCTTCATGATTGTTGAAGAAGGTCCTCATGTTCCTATGACCGCATCAACAATAGATCCAACCAAAAAGGTACCAAAGAAATTGATGGATCTAGACAAGGATGAGATTGCACTTGTCTCTCTGGACAAGAAAGCAAAGAATATCATAGCAAGTGCAGTCGATGACTCAATGCTGCAAAATCTGATTCATTGCCAATCTGCCAAGGAGATGTGGCAATCCTTAGTGACTCTAATGGAAGGTACAGAGGAAGTGAGGGATGATCGGAGATCCCTTCTGAATCAAAAGTATGAAGCCTTCCGGCAAGGTCACAAGGAAGCCATAGCTGACACGTTCGAGAACTTCTTCAAGATAGTGAACGGCCTAAGAGTTTATGGCCGAGTCTTCACCAATGGGGAACTCAATGACAAATTCTTAAGATCCCTAACCAAGGAATGGGACAATAAGGTATGTGCCATTCGGGAGTTTGGAAGGTTAGCTGAGACGGACCCGCAGAATCTGTTCGGAAAGCTTATGTCTTACGAGCTGCAAATCAACTCAAGAAAAGCTGAAGAAGAGACAAGCAGGTCTGCATCCAAGGAAAAATCTGTCGCTCTAAAGGCAGATAGCTCAAGGAAGATAAAGGCTAGCTCTCCTGCTCCAGTTCCTGAGGCTGATGAAGAAGAATCATCTGAGCCTAGCTCATCTGGCTCAGAACAATCTGATGGAGAGTTCTCCCTACTCTCAAGGCAGTTCAAGAAGTTCTTGAACAAGAAGAAGCAATGGAGAGGCAAGGATGCCTCATATAGAAGATCACGACATGACGGTGATCATCGGAAGAAAGGCTCAAGCAGCCATGACAGAACAAACAGATCTCAACTGACATCATTTGTTATTGTTGCAATAAGCCAGGTCACGTCATCGCCGATTGCCCTCACAAAAAGAAAGAGGGTGGAAGAAGAGAGGAAAAGAAATCCTCACACCATAAGAACAGGAAAGAGAAAAGCTTAGTAGCCAAGAAGAGCAAAACTCTCAGCGACTCTGACTCATCTGAGTCGAGTGAAGAAGAGGAAGCTTACTTTGGGCTCATGGCTCATTCGGATGATGAACAAGTCCCCCAGTTTACTGGGGAGGTAAAATCTCACACTCCTCTCTCTGATTCTGATGATGACAATGAGCAAGAGGGATATTCCTCTGAAGATGAATCTGAGCTCATCGGTCAGTATAAGGAGTTACTCACCGCTTACGAAAAATGTCGTAGATTAATGAAAACTCAAGCCAAAGAGATAAATTCTCTACGAGCTAGTGAGAGCAGCTTGAGAGAAGAAGTCGATAAGACTAACTCTCTTCAAGAGACCCTCAATGCAGCTATGGAGGGATACAATAAAGCTCTCAAGCACATCGACCTTAAAGAGGAAATCATCAAAGAATTGGAACGACAACTCGAGGCTGAAAAGAAGCTTGTTGAGAGTTTTTCTAAGCCTAAGACAGTTCTTCCAATCGTTGCTGAATTCTCTGCTAAGGCCAAGGGTGCTGGTTTAGGCCACATTGTCTCTTCTAGTAAATCCTCTAGGAGAAACAAGGCCAAGAGAAAGAATAAGGCTGCCCGGAAGGCTCTAGCTGAAGAAAAAGGGAAAGCTCCCTTGGAACCTGTTGTGTTCAAGAAAGTTATCTTTCCCACGAACGAACTCGATTATGAGTCCACCTACGGACACTTTTCTAGGCCGATCCCTGAGAAGCCTAAGTCAAGATACCAAGGTTGGACTCGTCCTCGTAACTTTGGCGAGAGTGTCTTCAAGGCACCTTATGAGGAGATTCAGCTTCAAAGCTATGGACCTTATGCTCATGGTCATAATTTCAAAAAGACACCAAGAGTAAAACCCATTGTAGAAAAGCCTATGAAGGAGAAGACCTCATGTAACTGCCATCATCATGAAGCCTCCTCCTCCAAGAATAAAGCTCCTGCTAGACCTTCATTCCAGAAAGTCAAGCAGGACTACACAAGGCAAAGATACAACAGGTTCAACTGTTGGTGCTGTGGCAGAATTGGTCATTTTGCCAGTGATTGTTGGTTCAATCCTGAAAATGCTGCAACCCCTAAAGTTAGCAACGTGAGAGTGACCACTCATGAGGCTAATACTCGTAGGGGGAGTATTCTAACTCGAGACCAAGGACCCAAACTTGTTTGGGTTCCTAAGGCTAAATGATTGTAATTGCAGGTATGTCCAAAGGCCACCAAAATGCCAATCTGGTACTTGGACAGTGGATGTTCTCGGCATATGACCGGGACAAGGAGCCTACTACAGAATTACACCTCAGTCTGCAACGGACCAAAGGTCATCTTTGGAGGTTCAGATCGAGGAATAACTAAAGGCTATGGTATGATCTCTAACGGTAGCATATCCTTTTCGGATGTAGCCTATGTTGAAGGATTGGAACACAATCTCATTAGCATAAGCCAACTATGCGACAAAGGATACGTAGTTGAATTTCATGCTGACAAGTGTTTGATAAAATCGGTTAACAATATGGAAACTATTTTATCAGGCACTCGAAGCAGAAATATTTTCTGTCTAAATTTTATTTGTATAGACTCTTCGACACCAGTGTGTCTTTTGGCAAAAAGTAGTGCATCTCTTGCTGACCAATGGCACAAGAGACTAGCACACATTAATTTCAAAACTATTAATAAATTATTCTCTCAAAACTTAGTACGTGATGCGCCTAATGTCAAGTGCGTTACGGACAGCCCTTGTCACGCTTGTATTAAAGGCAAGTAAACAAGAAGTTCGTTTAAAAGCATAATAGGCAAGGATTCCAATAGAAGTTTACAGCTTCTCCATATGGACTTGTTTGGTCCACTGCAGGTTAGAAGTTTGGGAGATAAGGAATATACGTTGGTTATTGTGGATGATTACTCGCGCTTTGCATGGGTGTTCTTTCTGAAACACAAGTCAGATACCTTCGGTATTTTCACTAATTTTGTGAGGCAGATCCAGAATGAATACAACTGTTCCGTAGTCAAAATCAGAAGTGACAATGGAACGGAATTCAAATCTGGAGCCATGACAGAATTTTGTGAAAGTCAAGGTATCTTTCATGAGTTTTCCTCTCCTCGCACTCCACAGCAAAATGGAGTAGCTGAGAGAAGGAACAGAACACTCATAGAGGCTTGTCGGACCATGTTGAGTGATGCCTCACTTCCGGAGTATTTCTGGGCTGAAGCCGTCAACACCGCTTATCACGTGCAAAATCGAGCACTCATCAACAAGAACCATGATAAGACTCCTTACGAATTTCTTAAAGGCAGGCAACCAACCATTTCATACTTTAGAATCTTTGGCTGTAAGTGCTTCGTACTTAACAACGGCAAGTATCACTCTACCAAGTTTAGCGAGAAAAGCTTTGAAGGTATTTTGTAGGATATAGTAGCCATAGTAAGGCTTATAGAGTATTCAATAGAAAAACTCTAGTGGTGGAAGAGTCGATACATCTTGTATTTGATGAGACGAGTCTGTTGCAAAGCAACTCGTCTAGTGTGCCTATTGTAGATGCAGGTACAAAGTTGAAAGAACTTAGCTTGGATGAACCTAGTGAAGATAAAGATGAGACATTCATCAAGGTCCCCTCTACCACCACCATTGGAGAGGTGGATGATCAAGATGAAGAAGACATCCCAGCTGAAGATGCAACTCCAGTGGCTGATGAGATCCCAGATGCAAGGACTTTAGAGTTCAGACACTTGAAGGATCATCCTGTTGACCAAATAATAGGAGATCCTCGGGATGGCGTCAGAACTCGTCGAGGTACAACTAACGAGAATTTACACTTAAGTTTTCTCTCACAGGTTGAACCAAAGAAATTTGAGGAAGCCAACTCCGACGCATCCTGGATTCTAGCCATGGAAGAAGAATTGAATCAGTTCAAACGATGCAAGGTTTGGACACTTGTTCCTAGACCCAAAGGTAAGAATGTCATTGGGACAAAATGGGTCTACCGGAATAAGATGAATGAAGATGGGATAATCGTAAAGAATAAGGCCAGACTTGTCGCCAAGGGATATCGTTAAGAAGAAGGAATCGACTTCGATCAGACTTATGCTCCAGTAGCAAGACTGGAGGCGATCAGGTTATTTCTTGCCTACGCTGCACTTAAAGGCTTTACCGTCTATCAGATGGACGTAAAGTCCGCCTTCCTGAATGGTGACATAAAGGAAGAAGTGTACGTAGAGCAACCGCCAGGTTTTGTTGATTCAACCCACCCTAATTATGTGTACTTATTGCAAAAAGCACTATATGGTCTTAAACAAGCTCCTCGAGCTTGGTATGAGACTCTGTCTAGCTTCCTTCTTGAGAACAAGTTCACAAGAGGAAAGATAGACAAAACATTATTTCTTAGGGAAATAAAAGGCAAGATTTTGCTAGTGCAGATCTATGTCGACGATATTATTTTCGGCTCTACGGATAACAACCTCTGCAAGAAGTTTTCTAAACTTATGCAAGGGAAGTTTGAAATGAGCAGTATGGGAGAGCTAAAGTATTTCTTAGGGCTTCAGGTGAAACAATCTGAAGATGGGATTTTCATCTCGCAGACCAAGTTCACCAAAGAGCTACTTAAGAAATTCGGAATGGAGAATGCAACCTCTATGAGGACTCCAATGGCCTCAGCTATGTCTCTGGACAAGGATGAGAAAGGGAAACCTTTTGATGAAACCAAGTACAGAAGCATAATTGGGTCCTTGCTCTATCTTACTACGAGTAGACCAGATATAATATTCTCAACATGTGTATGTGCTAGATTTCAGGTGAACTCTAAGGAATCTCACTACATCGCTGCAAAGCGAATCTTGAGATACCTCAAAGGTACACCAATTCTTGGCTTATGGTACCCAAGAAGTAATGATAGTGAACTAATTGGTTTTTCAGATGCAGATTTTGCAGGTAGCAAAGATGACAGGAAAAGTACCTCCGGGACTTGCCAATTTCTCGGAAGGAGACTCATTTCCTGGAGCAGTAAGAAACAAAACTGTGTAGCCATCTCAACGGCTGAATCAGAGTACATCTCTGCAGGCAGCTGTTTTGCACAGCTCTTATGGATCAAGAATCAGTTTGAAGACTACAACATAAAGTTCCAGAACATTCCCCTGTTCTGTGACTCTTCCAGCGCTATAGCAATAGCCAACAATCCAGTCTCCCACAGCCGGACCAAGCATATAGAGCTTCGCTATCATTTCATCCGGGAGCATGTGGAAAATGGAGATATAGATCTACAGTATGTCTCCACAGACAGGCAAGTTGCAGATATTTTCACAAAGCCGCTGGACGAGTCCAAGTTCTCGTTCTTCAAAACTGAGCTTGGACTGCTCAACAAAGAAGACCAGTGATGGACTCTCAAATTAAGAAGATATCAGTAATGTTGGCTGCTCAGAGGTACAGCTTTTCAGTGGAAATAGACATCTACCAGGGCAATTCCTTCAAGTATTAGAGACTCGAGCATCGTTACACTTACACGAGTAAACGACTAATACTCGAGTAAAAAGTTTCATATACTCGAGTAATCCAAAAGATACTCGTGTATGAACTTCTTATACTCGAGTATGAAAATTTGTTAAGAACTTAATACTCGTGTATGCTGGTTACATACTCGAGTATGAATTATTGATTACTCGTGTATGTTGTGCCTACTCGAGTATACTAAACCTCATACTCGTGTATGCTGTCATCTTCTACTCGAGTACTCGGATTCCTTTTGATTTTCAAAATCTCTACTCGCACCCAGCAAATTGCCGCCTCGTTCAGGTATGTCATTATACTTAATTCTCTCTAAACCTAATTAGGATTATTTATATATATATTCAAAACGAAAAAGTCCTTTCCACTTCTCATTCACTCGAGTAGCCGCCGACTTTTCGTATTCCTGACTCCTGTTCTTTGTCTTCCTTCGCTGCAAGTTTTCCGAATCGCTGATGGCTCCTCCCTCCTCCAAGTTTGGAATCGGCTCTGAATTAGTGACAGATGGCATTGAAGATATTTCGGATGACTTCAAGAACCTACTGATTCTCCTGGACACGGCCGGATTGACCTTCGTTCTTCAAGAACCCTGCCGCCTCTTGCTTCCTGATGTTGAAGAGTTCTACAAAAATCTGAAGGTTAGACACAATGGCACCGTTCTGAAATCCAAGGTAAGGGGAGTTGAAATTCGGTTAGATAAAACATCAGTCGCCACTCTGCTTCGGATGCCAATGGTCGACGAAGAAGATGACCTAGACAAGGCAGATGCCGACCGCACCTCTCTATTCTGTGGTCGAGATCCTGAAGGTGGAGGTGCAACCTTGAATCGATCCTTGTTCAATTCAGAAGGGAAGTTTCTCGTTGACATCATTGCCAAAATCCTATGGTGCAAGACTTACTCCATTAGAGATGTATCCCAAAATCTATTCGACGTTATGCAAGCTATTATCTGCAGGAAGAAATTCCAATTCGGAATGATGATACTGGATAAGATCCGAGAAAGCGTCAAACATCCCAGTTTTGCTAGGATTATCTCCCTCCTCCTCCATGAGATTAATCCTACAGTGTTTGACTTCTCTAAAGGGACTCCTCTTCACCACATGAAGAAAGTTTCTATCTCTTCCATTCAGAGGTATGACCTCAAGATCCTGAACCCTGCCCAAGCCTCAAAGGCTGATGCCATCTCAGAACTACAACAAGACAGCAGCTTACCTGAAGATAGGATCCCATCTCCTCCTCTACATCAAACTATTGCTACCTCTGGTGCTTTAGTTGAGGGGGAGCCTGCCTCTTCTCTTTCTCAGCTTAAAGTTTCTTCTGAATCAGTGATTCCAGCACAAGAAGAAGTCAGAGTTGCTACTCCTCCAGTTTCTCCTACTCCAGCTCATCTTCAATCAGCAATTCCTGAATCTGAAATTTCAGATACAGCTCACCTACTATCTACAGCTGAAGACATCAACAGATTCATTGATGAGCTAAGTTCAGATGCTCCTCTTTTTCAGAATGTTTCAGCTGCCAAGTCTCCTGCCAAATCTCCTGTACAGTCTCCAGCTCAGACTCCATTACAGTCTCCTGCCAAGTCTGCTGATAGTGAGCCAACCAAATCTGATCATGTTATCTTGTCTGATGATGAGGAAATGTCTCTAGATCCTGTGGAGGCACCTCTGAGGACTTTGGATTTCTCCCTGCCATCCTTCCTCAATCCAGAAGAAGTTGTTGTAATAGAACCCTTCAAAAGGGCTGTCAGCTCAGTGGTCCTAACAGAAATTCCTCCTTGGACTGCTCCTCCTCCTGCTCCTTCAATTACTACACCAACCTCAGCCCCCTCTTCTTCAGATTTGGTAAGTCAGATTGCACAGTTGCTCCTTGCATAGAGAAACTATTTTGATGAATCTCTAGCATCAGTCAATAACAAAGTCACTACTCTTGAACAAGAGATGAGTAGAGGCTTTGCAGAAATCCAGGCAAATGCTGATGAACTAAAAAGATTGTTCCAGCTAGGTGGCAAGGCCATAGATCACACTATCTCAAGCATAGGAGAACTGAGAAATCAGCAAGAAACTGTTGCATATAATAAGATCCATTTGGACAAGAATGTTGATGCCAATCTTATGAAAATTTGTGAAGAAGTTGGCAAGTTCAGAGATGAAGCTATAGCTCAGCTATCTGTAGATATCACCAAGGGGGAGAAGATAGTAAAAGAACAAGTGGAAAAACTATCTGAACAAGCTCAAGCAGTTATAAAAGAACAAGTTGACAAACTATCTCTCCAAGCTCAAGCTACTGTGGATGGTCTGGTAAAAGAAATGAAAACAGAAATTCTCTCCCAGCTCCAGTCTGTAAAATTCTATACCTATGATACTGCTGTTTGGCTGCACAACATGAATTTCCCTAATGCCCAGCTCAACCCAGCCATCATTCCACACTTCTTGAATCCTCTTGAAGCTCAACCTCCTGCACATGCTCCAGACCAGGCAGCCATTCCTGAAAGTATGCCAGCTTTCTCACATAGATCTGAGGGTGATGTGACTGAGCCACCTCTCACCTATTCTGAAGCATGGCAAGATGATTTTCCTTCCAGTTCTCAAGGCCCTTCTAAGAAAAAAAGAAAATATGGTGACGGCGCTTCTGCCAGCCGTTCTGCACCAAGGAAAGAGCCAGCTCCTGAAGGTAGACCACCTATTGTTCATGCTGAAGTATGGAGTCCTACCTCTAAGTCCCTAATTCTTGATACTTTGAGGTTAGTGACTGATCTTGGGGAGAACAGAGATAATTACTACAGTTATTCAGAGTGGAAAGCCTATGAAGCATCTCAGATAAAGATCAGGCTACATGACAGAAATTGGGGGCATAACAACCCAGCTGCTCCTCCTAGGCCCAGGACTTACTTTCCAAAACCTTTCAGCTACCTAGAGAGGCAAGACTTGAAAAGAGAAAGGATGCATAAGGATGCCCCATCTTGAGTTGAACTGAGAATGTGGAATTGGACTTTTGTTTCTGTGCTTAAAACATTTCTATATATATATTTAATTCTGGTTATGGCTATTTCATTAATTAACCTGCTTTAGCTTATGTCTTGTTTTTCAAGTATATGTGCATTGTTCTTTTTACTCTGTATAATTCACCTTAGTATAGAGGATGCTGACATCTACAAATAGGGGGAGATTGTTGGGATTTGTCTCCACAATACCTCAGATTTGTAGGAGGTCAGACCTTGAACTAAGATGAATTAAGGTGTATTTGATGCTGTGTTTAAGTTGTATGTGTGCAGGTCCTTAATGCCAAGTGTAGACCAATGTCAGTCTATAATGGGTTACCAAACACAGGACCATACAATGTAATCCATCATTGTGTGATCCAAAGTGTTGGCCCATGTATAGCCTCTCTATTGGGATACACTTCCTATATGCACTTGGATTGCTGGACAGAAGCATTGGAGCTAATTTCCTCAGAAAAATTTCTAAGTCCAAAATACTCGAGTAACCCCTTTGTTATACTCGAGTATCAGACTTAATACTCGAGTAGCTAGTTAGACATACTCGAGTAGTTAGTTAGACATACTCGAGTAAATCAGTTAGACTTACTCTAGTAGGGTCTGAATACTCGTGTATATATTTCTATACTCGAGTAGTTAGTTAGTCACTCGAGTAAGTTGTTTTCATACTCGAGTAAGTAACTTAATCACTCGAGTAAATCATGTATCATACTCGAGTAGATCTTTTTCTTCTCTTTTCTGCAAGTTCAAGTAGTCATACTCGAGTAAGTATTCTGATTCTCGAGTAAGTTGTTTTAATACTCGAGTAAGTATTTCCATACTCGAGTAATTGACTTTGATACTCGAGTAAGTGAATGTTTCCCGGATACTTATTCTGATACTCGAGTAACTTCCCCTTTCACTCGAGTATATCTTCCTTTCACTCGAGTATATCTTTCTTTCACTCGAGTATATATTTCTGATACTCGAGTATATATTTCTGATACTCGAGTATATCTCTTCTGATACTCGAGTAGTTCATCTTTCACTTAGTAAATTTCTCTTCTCTTACTCGAGTATATTTCTCTTTGTCACTCGAGTATCTAAATTCCCATACTCGAGTATATCTTCTCTTACTCGAGTATAGCAGTTCTCTATTCCAGAATTCTTCTAAGTTCGAATTCGCCTTAAGTATTTTTGAATCCGTCATTTCTGATTGGTCCACGTGTCATCCTTAATTAAGATTATGACCGTTGGAGTCCACCTATAAAAAGGTCATTTCAGAATTGACTAATTAACAAGATTACAGAGATATTCTTTTTAAGAAAGAGAAAATTCCGTGAACCCTAATTCTCACGCCGCCGCCGCCGCCATCGTTGTTCACGGAAGAAACTCTAGATCGCCGATCTCCGTCTTCAACGACTACTTCTCCAGCGATCCAGACAAAAGTGAATCACTCGATCTCGCCGAGCCTCAAAGATTTCAGATCTATCTTCTCGATCGAGGTGGTTCTAGTTTTCAGATTTGTGGATCCCTCTCAAGTCATCTTCAACCATTTCTGATCAAGCCGAAGTTCCTAAAGAAGAAGACTGTCAAAGATCCAGATCTGAGATTGTTGTTTTGAATTTTTATTCTCAAACCAAAATTTCTTTGTAGGAGTTTTTCTCCAAGATTTGTAGGAAGATCTTTCTTCCGAGTTTTGTAGATCCAGTTGGATCGAGTTTTGTAGGAACGTGGTTCCGAGGTGTAGGATTGTTTTCAATCCGAGATAGTGGAGTAGCTGAGTCTAGTGATTTGCTAGATCGGTGAGGAAAGTGGACGTACCCAAGGTTGGGGAACCACTATAAATCTCTTGTCGTCTGTGACTGCTTGATGTGTGCTGTGTTAATTTTTAATTCCGCATTTGACACGCAATTCACCTATTCACCCCCCTCTAGGTGATTTAGGCTAACAACTTAGACCTCTCATCATCTACTCACACTTCTGCTATCAATGAAACCGAAAGAAAAACCAGTGCCGTTTCGTATAGATCGAGACGCAGTACTTTTTCTTTACTTCTTTTTTTCAATGATATCCCCCGCCTCATAGAAGTTCTTCTTCTTCATTTCATGAAGAAGCAAATAGCATTTCCTCTTTCTTTGTCCCCTGGACTGGACCTATATGTGGATTCTTCATTATCCGTCGCTATTATTCTGAAATTCCCAAGGACTAGCAGAATCGAAAGAGCGAAATTCTTGGGTCATCTCAATGGGTTCAGAAACTACACGTTTCTCTGGATCATCATAGCGTACTTCCACATATCCACTCAGAGGAAAGTGTTTTCGTAATGGATGACCTTCGAAACCATGATCTGTTGATATACGGCGTAAATCCGGATGATTGATGGAAGAAACACCAGACATATCCCATACTTCTCGCTCCCACCGGCCGGCTGATGGAAATGGACTAACTACCGGAGATATTCGTGTGACTTCGTCTGCACTTGTTTGTACACGAATGCGTGAGTTATACCGAGTACTCAGTAAATTATGGACAACTTCAAATCTTCATTTTCGAGAGGGCCCTGATAGGGTCGAAGAGCTGAGTCGCGATAGCGACGAAGAGGGCGAAGACTGAGTTGGAGAGGTCCGAAGGAAGAGACGAGTTGTCGAAGGATGATCAACTCCGCAAATATCGATCGAAACTTGAACCCGTGTATAGGTATGCAATTTCAGAAAGCACAACAATGGAAATGGGTAGTCAGTATTGGTATCAGATCTATTCCCATGTTCCGATCTTTTCATTTTATGTACCCATTTCTTGGGGAAAGTCTCCCAACTATATTGGAAAAGGGATTGGTTATCCATAAAGAGGCGAGAGTTTCTTTGTCTTGCTCTCAAAATGAGGAAAGACTTGTCGGAAATCGCCGGTTGGGTTGGTCCGACCAAGAAAGGCATGGGAGTGGAGAGCTTGGGTCGAGTGAAGTAAAGACTGGCTACCTAGAAAGATTCCTCACTGCACACTTTTCTATATCTGGCTGCATGCTAGAGTGATGAATCGGGTATAGAACCGCTTGGAACCAATTAGGAATCCGCTACGAAAATGTTTTTTCTGTGGAAACGGTCTTTCTTGTGTTTCGAGAAAGATTCTTTTCGTGATTTCGAAAAGGAGCATTGGAATGGTCTTAGAGGGAGCAGAATCTAGTTTTGTTATTGAAAATTAGTCTCTTTTTTACCCGGCAGGTAGATATAGATATACACCTAGATTCAGAAGTATGTATCGTGCTCTAGACTATGAACGATTATGTATCCCGATCCGTCTCGATGAATTGAATTTGTATGAGGTAGGAATCTAGAAAAGAGACATTATGAACGTGTCAGGAACCAGATTTGAACTGGTGACACGAGGATTTTCAGTCCTCTGCTCTACCAACTGAGCTATCCCGACCATTTTCCGTGCATCATCCTAGCAGAGTACTTGTATCTATGTTAATGAAAAGACTTAAAAAAGACAGTCTGAACAAATTGGACCTAGCCCCCTGAATTTCTGAGATCTTAAAAAAGAAGACTTTCTTTGTCAATGTAAGGATAATGATAATGATATGGACTGTGAATTCTTAAATAACGGAGATTCCTTGAACTCATTTGTATCTATACAAATCTATCGTATCTATACAAATGAAATTGGAAGAATATACGAAAATTGCTCTTCGGATCTAAAATGGGCTTTTTCTTGCCTCACGATTTTGACTCTGACTAGAAATTGAATTGTTGTCGGTATTGCCGACAATTATGAAAATGGGACTCTCTCTTTATTCTCGTCCGATTCATCTTCGATAGATCTATCAAACTCAGGAATGAATCATTTGATCACTGAAAATTCCATTCTTTTTGAAACTTCAATGAGAATTGATTCACAATCACTCTTCAATTTTTCAGAGTCTATCATTCTAATCAATATAGAATAGAAAGAGGGGGTTTCTATAGAACCTTATCCTATACTCATACTAAGACACTTCTACTATCCTAGCTTGAGCACTATAGCTTGAATCTAGAATAGTGCTCAAGCTATAGTGCTCAGCTACAGTGACAGCCTATTCATCTGAGGAGGAACGAGCTAACATACTGTGATGAACTTTTCTGTGCTATGATTCACTTGCCCAAGTCGGGGCTATGCGAAATGGTACTTGCACTTCGTAAAACCTTCCACGAGCAGCAGATTCTATAGCAATTGCAGCTACTTCGCGCCTTATTTTATTGAGGTGATCCGCAGGGATCACTCGATGCGAGGCACGACAAAATGCTTTCAGTCAAGTTTTCAGTTCCTTGTCTGATTCTTGGCATCTATATCGATTCCTAACAGCCTTTATATCATCTTTCCTCCTTAATTCAGTCAAGATATGAAGGAAAAGGAAAGAATCCAAACAAGAAGGGAAGAAGTCCCACGTGCCCCGATTCGAAGAATAGCCCTACTTTCGATGCATCTTTCCCACAGTAAGAAAGCGCTAATCATCTCTTTATTCATCCTATTATGGCTACAAAGTTCGGTCCTTTAGTGAAAGCAACTGTCTCATCTCTTGCAGTTCATTCTGGGCATCTTCGATGAGGTGGATCAAATCTTTTCCTTAGCTATGTCCCTTAGCCAATTGGACAGCTTTCTGAAAAGAATGCCTTGCCGTTCATTCAAGAGATGTCGTGCCTGCCAATCCTGTGCTAACTCTTAGCAAGACAGTAAAGACCAGTAATCCCGCATCTGAGATTATGCCATTTTACGTTGCAAACAATTTGCTTTCTTCTTTAGAGAATCTTTCTTTTTTCAAGAGAATAGAATGAGTGTTCGAAAGAACCTCCGCGCGGTTCTTCCATTCTCACTTTCCTATGAACCATGTTCCGCAGCTCGCTCCTTTCTGGTGGTCATTGACCTGGGTAGTAGGGGCATTGGAATGGTTTAACTAGGCATCTTGCTTTCAGTTGTGCATCCGGATTAGACTCTAAGGGGTAGCAGCGTACGAGAAAGGGATGGGATGCCCACTCATCTGCAGTTGATAATAGGTACAAACTAGGTTCTGTGTAGTGACATGAGACCCTAAGTTGGTTGTTGGGCTATCGTCTTCTTGCGTAACAAGGGACCATATGTTACAGGACAGCTTAGTTCCGCAGGAGAGTAGAGCATCTAATCTTTCTTACATTACATCATTTCTTTCGGATTCCCAATAACCATTGTCTCTTTTGTTGGTTTAGTCTACCTGTAACAACAAACCTCCTTTTTAGTAGCTAGCTGGGGATATAGGTGACTCGGAGTCTTCCACTTCTTTATGGCAAATGCAAATGTAGGAACATATGGGTCAGACAAAAGAAGCAGAAGCAGCAAATAGGGATGCTCCAGCAAAGGTTGACTTTGGGCTCGGGGAGGTAAGGGAGGGCTATTCCACCCGCGAGTTCTCTTGCAAGCTTTGTTCGATTGCAGGACCTAAACAGCTTCACTGCTGTCGTCCTATTTGGCCCCCATCTATTGCCAACACCGACAGGTGGATTCGATGACTTTGAGTGGATCCAAGTAAGCCATCACCGCTTTCTTGTGGATACGGCCACCCACGCTCTGCTTTCGTTGCAAAAGAATCTCTTGCGGTTACCTCTCTTACTACATCATCGGAAGATGTTGAGTTGACACCAAGCCCTACCAGATTGGCAATGTCACCAGATCCCGCCCTCTCCGTATGATTAGGAAAGACGGATTCTACTCTTGTGCGAAAATCTTATCCTATTTCATTCACATCATGTAGGTGATCAAATCGAACCCATTGCTCTTGATTCCTGACCTAGACAAGGGTTGTTCGAATTCTCTTATGTCAATCTCCATAGGCGCCAAATGCTTGATGGTAGAGCCTCTGGGAACTTAGAAAGCCATTTGTCATTGCAAAGGCCCGAAGCCATGATCTGGCCATGCCTCCTTGGTTCTTACACCAGCTATGGCTGAAAATCCATTTCTACCAGCCCACACTGAGAGTCTGTCTCTCTAAACTCCTTCACTCTTCTATCCAGCATAACAGAAACATATGCAAAAACCACTCTACCCTTCTTATTGGCCCCTCACAAGAATGAAAATCCCCGACAGGGATATTCAGACGGTGAAGTTCTATCGCTTCGCTAACGCTCGCCTTTCTTTTCAAAGTAAAGTGGTTCACATTCCGAGACCGGAGAAAGAGTTGATCGAACTCGGACTAGGCAACAACCTTCTCGTTCTGCACTACTGCTTTGCTCAGAGCGCTACGCGCTGCTCTCGTTAATGTTAATGGATAGCGATAGCCACCCCCGCACTGACGCTGTCAAGCTTGCCAATCCTGCTTTCTTTCTCGGAAAGGTATCTTCTCAAAGAAGCCTCGCATCCAACTGCAATCTCAGAGAAAGGATATTCTGGTTAACCAAAAGGTGGACATGGGTCCACTCCACCTACGAGTCTCTTTTAAGCTAGGGTAGAGAAAGTCTACTTCTTCCCTTCGTTCGGAGCCTTGAAACAACTCTCGCTAGGTTTTGAATCACAGAAGACTTTGGAGACTCGATCTTCACATACTTCCCGCCCAGTATAGGATGTGAATCACCTTACTCTATCCCCAAGCTATAAGCATTCGATCGGAAAGAAGAGTATTCGAAATGTGAACTTTCACATTTTTCAAAGAAGGCCTATAGAAAGAAAGGAAGGCAATCACACCCACTACGCAGACTGATGAGTTGTAAATATACTTATTTTTTAGTTTATTTATTTTGTCATTTTAATTTATTTTCATAGTTTTTAGCTTGTTTTATTCAATAAAATGTTTCTTTTTTGTAAAAATATATTCTAACTTAGCATTTTTTATTTTTTGAATTTTTCTAGAAAAATAATTTTCGGCCTTGTCACGCCCGTGTCACCCCCCGACACGGGCGTGTCAGGCTCTCAACGCAATAAGTCAGTCAAAACATGCAATTTCACTGTTCCGAGCCCGACACGCCCAACGTCACGCCCGTGTCAAAGCTTGTCACGCCCGTGTCGAGGCCGACACGCAACGCTTAGTCAAACAGTCAACGCTGCCGACATCAGGATGCTAGCTGTCCGGGTCACGCCCCCCTGTCATGCCCGTGACAATCCTGTCACGCCCGTCTCCGCCACGTGGACCGCCCCGAAGTCAAAGCGCGCGTCAAATCCCCAGAGCCAGCTCCCCGTCACGCCCAGGTCACGCCCGTGCCTGACACCTGTCACGCCCGTGACCTAGGGCGTGACCGCCATGTTTTCAGCCGAATTCAACTTTCCAGTCCAATCACCCAATCAGCTCATGAACAGTACCGACACGCCCCCCTGTCACGCCCGTGACCTAGGGCGTGACCAACCCGAAATTTTGCCTATAAAAGGGCAGCTGCTGTATGAGAATTCTGTCCACCTTTTTGGTCCAAATTACTTAGGGGAGGTGCTGCCCATTTCGATTCCATGCTTATGTAAGGGAATTGTTTTATCTCTCTCTTTTAGTTCGTATTAGGATGTTTGCTTTAGTTTACTTTGTAATAGCTTTTAATTTAATAAAATTGTAGACTTTTTCTCTCTTGCATAGTATGAAAAATTCATGGAAGCGCCTCACTTATGTGATTTTTTGTTCATCTTTTTCGTGCTTTTTATGTCTTCATCTTTTTATAGCTTTCATAACTCGTTTAGTTTAGGAAATTTTCCGCATTTCTAGCCATTGTAATGTCCGTTTTATTTTCATTTTCCGCTCCTTTTTAGTTTAATTTTTCTTTCTTTTTTCTATTTTCATTCTTAAGGCTTTTATAAAAACACCTAAAAAGTGATGTTTTCATTTTATTTAACTTAGGCTCTTTAGGATCGTAAAAACTTTTCGTCTTTTTTAGTTTTCTTTTCACTTTTTTGGATTTTTTTATAAAAACATAAGAATGAAAATATAATCGTTATAAATTTTCGCTCACTTCCATTTTGCGTTTATTTGCAAAACTTTTCGCTCCGTTAAATTTATATTTCATCTTTTTATGCATTTCTACCGCATTCTAGCGGTAGAAATGCAGTCGTTTTAATTTTCCGAGCACTTAGCCTTTCGTTTTAATTTTCAAAACTTTTTGTTCGGTTAATTTTTATTTGCACTTTTTATGCATTTCTACCGCATTCTAGCGGTAGAAATGCAGTTGTTTTAATTTTTCAGTCACTTTGCTTTTTCTTATTTTTGCAAGTGTGCGTGCGTATATGAGTTAGATTTTATTGCTTTATTTCAATTTCTGTAGAGTGTGTGCGTATGCATTTATTTCCGCCTACTCGTTAAGAGTTAAATGGCGCTCTGCTTTCATTTTCCGCCCACTCGTTTGAGTGGGACTTGTCTTTTTACTGCTTTCATTTTCTTCCTACTCACTTGAGTAGGAAAACTTAGAGTGCGTGCGTGTGTTTTCTTTCAAGTAGAGTGCGTGAGTGCGTTTCATTTCTGTAGAGTGTGTGTGTGTATGAGTATAAATTTACCCCCGCCCACTCATTTGAGCCGGGATTCGCATTTACTGCTTTCTTCAGTCCTACTCGTTTGAGTAGGACTTGCAATTTTCAGCTTTCTTTACTGCTTTCTTACTGCTTTCTTTATAGCTTTCTTTATCACTTTCTAGTGTAAGTGTCCCCATTCCGATGAATGGCTAACCGCCCTTAGCCCTCAATATCGAAGAGCATTGGGACAGATAAAGTAGCTTTAAATAATTAAAGGTCCTGTTTTCTATTTAATTAAATTTCTTAAGGTTTGCCCCAGGTTAACGACGTGTAGGACCGCATATCGATGTACGGGCTCTATTTCCGTTATCCATACGCAACGCCGAGAGGCCGCACGTATGGACCGATCACCCTTGAGTAAAGAGAGCTCCGCGCTAACCCTCGAGAGAGGAGGCGCGTGACTCTACCAGATTGGGTTCCCCACCCAATAGCGGGGTTCTCAGCGTAATGCGGGCGTTAAGAGGAATCCTTCGTCGGTCTAGCGATCGGTCGAATAGTCTTAGCATTCAGGTGAGCGATAGTCCTAGAGATAAGTGAGCTCATTCTTATGGAACCTCCACGGCCGAGTCTCCGCCTTAATTAATTTGAAAATTAGGATATCTTTTTATTAAAAGTTATTTTAGTTCAAATTCTCTTTTGATATCGTCGCGCCGAGTTCTTCGTCGTCCTTCTGCACTTTATTTTCTGCTTTCATTTTCTGTATTATATTTCTTTTTATGTTCGCCATTTCCTTTTTTATATAAACCACCTAAAATATTATCGGTAGAATAATAGGCTTTCAGGGAAAGAGTAGATATAGCTAAGCCGGCCCCGAGAACAATACGACCCCGATATTCCACACCGGAATATCCTATACTACACGCGATAGGTGCACTTGCCTCCCTCTCGTTAAAACTCGGTTTCTAACAAAAACAAAACGCTCTTCTTTTTATAAATAAAAACCTCCACTTTCACACCTAAATAAGAGCCGGCGTTTTAACCATCACAGACGAACATGGTCTCTTCGTCAACTCGAAGATGAGCAATTTTGTCAGAGAATCCCTACCTGGAAAGACTGATAGAAAATCTCGTATATAGAATAGAAGAAAAGGCTATCTATCCATGAATTCTTCTGAAACTCATTTGATTTTTGTTA
Source organism: Platanthera zijinensis (assembly GCA_039513925.1). Classification (NCBI taxonomy): domain Eukaryota; kingdom Viridiplantae; phylum Streptophyta; class Magnoliopsida; order Asparagales; family Orchidaceae; genus Platanthera; species Platanthera zijinensis. Next base: position 144,805,700 of record CM077088.1, read on the forward strand.
CCTCCCCCATGGCAAAAGTACATTTTCCCCTCTAAAATGAGAAGAGTGTAGAATTGTCCTTTTTTTCACTTCGTTTCCTTGCTATGACTACACCCCTTTCCCTATGGCAAAAGTGCATTTTGCCTTTTTCACTCCTGAAGTTCCAAATCAAATTTGTTTTTGATACTTTCCCGGGTTTTTGAGTCATTTTTGAGTATAGAAATAGAGGATCGGGTGATAGCCAAGTTCAAGCAAAGTCCTTACCTGACTGCATGAAAGCTTAGCTGCTTGCTTTTATAGGACTGGTCCGATCCTAGGTCTTTGCTCCTTGGATTGGGGACTAGTCTCACTATTTCTCTCCGAGGGTGAGGTTCAAGCTTACTCTACTAATGAAGGTGTTGGCGAGTGATCCCTACGGATCACCTTTTTCTCAAGGATTTGGTTAGGTTTGAACTAGAAAGCTTAGGGATGCTTTGCTCTGCTAGAATTAGTAGACCGGATAGGGAAGTACTACTACTAAAAAAGAGACTTGTAGCTAAAGAGATCTTCTCCTCCTTTCCAACACTTCACTTGCAAGAAAGACCTACTGAAAGTCTTGTTAAGCGAAAGGGCTTGAGCGCGTTAGCGAAAGAAAGGGCTTTGACGCTTAGCGCAGGTATGAAATCGATCGGGATCAGAGAATAAGATAGCTTCCCCTTTCCCAGAAAGGAGTAAGTTCGAGTCGACAAAACAGATAGGGATAGCAAGAGAGTAAGTTCTTAGAAAGAAATAGGGAAATTGAAATTCCATCTTTCTGGTGAGAAGAGAAATCAGACTTTCCTGTTGGTCGACTGACAAGGAGAGGGGCGAATGATTATTCAATTTCATAAGAAGGAGCGAAGAAAACCGTAGTTGCACGTGAGTCACCAGATTTCCCGGTTCGGTACGCAGAGAGAGAAGGTTTGGAAAGGCGATCTGCAGATGCAGAAGATCAAGGTTTTTCCAGTCACCCAGTTGTTGTCTTTTTCATCTAGAAACAGATTTCCTCACACAAACTGATCTAGTTGCTTTTCCTTCGTCTGTTGATTTCTTTCACATCCTCCTCTCGTCCTGTCCTTTCTTTCAAGCTATGAAAATTCTCTAGTCTATAAAGCGGATAGACTAGACATGACTAAACGAGTTCACCGCTAAGGACTCCATCCCACTACGCCTTTCCGCAGAATCTACAAAGCATGTTGAAATGAAGTGAGGCACCAGGCTTAGGGGAAAGATGGATAAAGAGGCAGAAGGTTTGCCATTCATAAACCATCTAAGGAAAGAAAAACCTCATTGGCCTTCACGATCAGTAGGAAAGCGCAAGCTTCCCTAGGAAGGATAAGAAGCTAGAACTGAGAGTGCCCCAACTCTTGTTCAAAAGAATCAAGTTTGTTTTGAATAGTCCTTTCATGTAGTAGCGGATTTAGTATATATAAAGGCACATTCGGATTGTCAAGAAAATGCTATTCTCCGCTATTATTATATGTAGTGAAACCAGAATCTTTACCGCTAAAGAGGTGAGCCGTAAGGCGACCTTCGCTCCGAAGGGACATCCTATTGCCCGTACAGAGAGAATAGCAAGGGTCAAAAGAAGAAATAGGCCAAGTAAGTTGCTAACGGGGACCTTTCTTTTGTCTCAGCTTAGACAGTGAAGCAGAGCTCTTGCAGAGCTAGTTAGGGTAGAGAAAGTCTACCAGCAGCTTAAACAGCGGATGCAGATTCCGCACCAGCTTCAACACCAACAGGTCCATCAGCACCAGCTTGAGTTTCTTATTCAATTCAACGATACAGCGCCACTTCTTGAGAAAGAAATGACTCAACTAATTTGAGGCTGCTTCGAAGGTCTGAGGTCGGGGGTAGGTGAAGGGTGGTGGGTTATTCCATATTCTTCCAACTTCGCTACTGCTCGCCTCTTTCTCAAAATGATACCCAAATGAACTCCCCAGGAACGCACATAAGATTTTCTTGAAAAAACGGAGCTCAGAGACAAAAGGCGGGATTTCCACTGATCGCTTACTGACGATATCTATAGATAACTGGCTCACTTTTCCATATACCCGTGTCGAAAAACGCTTTCGCGTCAAAGCCCAGGATGTTCTCCCCTATCTTCGGTCTCGCATTCTAGACTGTCGTGAGAGCGCCCTAATGAATAAATAAGCAGGACCACAAGCGCTATTATTCCTCAAACAAATAGCTACTGCCATGAATGGTCTTTGGGAAGAGGACCGAAACATGCCGCTCTACTGAGACAAAGATGGGCAGTTGGCATGTACGATCTTCGTACATGGGCTTGAAAGCTTAGCGGAGGGATGATTAGCCCGTTGAGAGCCCGTACCAAGGAGTCACTTATCCCAGGCGGAAACTTCGTGTACTATCAACCAGCTGCTCCGGGCCTGAGTTTTCCCGTTAGCTAAGATTCTTTCTAATCTTTTGACCCAACAGTGGTAAACAACTTCACTACGTTCGCCTCGGGACTGATCAAGGTTAGACGGCACATTGCTTCAATTCAATAACAACTAGATGGGGCACCTTTTAGGACACATGTGAACAATCCAACTACTACCTCTACTTTCTCTTCGTATGCAATTCTCTTCCCAACTTTATATACCCCTCAGTACGGCTCTCTCTTATGTTATGGATTCATTCGGTAAGCTCTATCGTTGGAGAATACCTGGCTTATGGGGCTTATTCCGGTCACAAACAAAAGGAGTCGTCCTAACCACGATGAAAGGGATGCTTTAAGCGAAGTGATGCACCAAGAATAGGTAGCGCAGAAAAGAGCAAATTTCTTTCCTTTCAAGAAGAGCTCAACGAAAAGTGGCCGTTACTTTCCTCTCCCCCCCTTTAGTCCTGAGAGATGGCCTGCTGATGTGCCTTATATATATCGCACCCGGAGTCTGTTTAGTGCTTTTTCTAGAGAAACTATACAATCAACTTCGTTGTCCACGCTTGGCCTGGTTCCCTTCTGCTGGCTTCATGGCCAACTTCAGTCATGAGATTCAAGATCATTGCAAGATTGATGCCGAGAATACGCTCTTTGATAGTCAGGCTTGCATGCTTGATGGGATTTTGGCTTCTATTGAGTGGTATAGAATAGAAGGGATTCCGACGAGAAGGGTATCGCATCAATAGCTGAAAAAAGTGTTCGGGTAGGGTAGGTTCGGACTCAGAAGTCCTATCTTTCCCAACCAAAGAAGTACTTTTGCCCTTCCCGCGGTCAAAACAACACTTGCGGATAACAATCAGACCTTCCCAGGGACAGGGACAGGGACCGGGACCGGACTATAGAGCCTAATGAAAAAGAAAAAGAATTCGGGCTTGCTTTCTCAATTCACATCTATGAGCAATGATTCCTGTATCTCTTGCTGGCTTCGATCGGACACGGTATTAACCGGAAGAATGATGGGTCGCTAACAAGGCCCCTAAATGACCGCTCAGAAGATCTACCTCTTTTTTCCCCAATCCGTCACTTGCTCGTCCCTCTCTCATGACAGTGAAAACTTACTCTCCCGGCAGTTTACTCATGGCTATAGCCAGTTGCTAAGACGATTCCCAAAAAAGCATTCTCATTCAATGGTCTATCAATGCTGCCTTATTTTGTTTTTTGTTCTCAATTCCTTTTTTTCTACTAGTTCTTACATAAGCATAAGAAGCAGGAAGAAAAAACACGAATTCCTTCCTCCACTCCTTCAAGTCTTTCAGTACTGGGACTGAAGGAGTGGATTTTGGAAGGAAGTTGCTCTTTGCCCAAAGCCCTCCTTCCCTACTTAGAAAGACCAACTAGGAAGAGCTTTAGCATCTCTTGATAAGGAAAATGAGAGAGCTAAGGGGAAGGTTTGGAACCCTAGTAGCAGAATGGAATCCGTTTACCAGGCGGACTTCCATGCCAACACGAGTCGTTTCACTTCTCATTACCTCGTCAGGGCGGTTTTTGCTTTTTTTGCTAGACTCTAAATTTCTTCAAATAGCATACGTTAAACGAGAGTTTTTACTAATTCTGCTTAGTAGGGACCTAAACATTTTTCCGGGATGAAAGGAGGAGAAAGGCAAATAGAATCATCTCACCCGCCGATCTGTGATCAAACTATACCTGAAGAATGGGATACAGATTGACCGGCACAAAAGCCATCTCGATCAATCTACGCTCATGGATGAGACGGAGAAGAAAGTCTACTTGACTCCCCCCGTGTCACTGAAAAGTCAAGAAGAGATACGGATGGAAAAAAATTTGGTTTCTTCATCAAATGCACTTGCTTGCTGGGAGAGAGGAAGGGACCACCATTTCCAGCCAGATAGCGAGCGATCACTCAGCAATGGACACTAACTGAAAGCGGCCGGGAATGAGTACCTATCCCTTACGGGAATCGAAACTGTGTCTTCGACATGAAAAGACGATGTCCTAACCACTGGACGAAAGGGACCAAAAACCCATTCTTCCTAAATGCCCTCCGCTCCGAGAAGAGAAGTGGTTCGTTTTGTTTCTATATGCAATTCAAGAAAATTTCATTTCCTCACTGAACCAAATCAATTCTCTACTTTCAGATTAAGGGTTTATAATTAGCTGATTGAATCTTTGTCTATACTATATCGGCTCCAACCAGTCGCCCCTATCTTGCTATTAGGTAGGAGTCACTTTCCTTCAGATCTATCTATTTCCTTTGGTGCTTTCCCGGGTCCTTTGCAGTCCATTATTCAACTCTCTTTTTCGGTTGAAGAACTAGTAGCTTATCACACCGTTCAATTAGCATTACCTTTCATTCCGTTCTTTTCTTCGCTTAAAAAATCTACGATTCGAAATTTTTTTCCTTTTGATTTGTGTCCATAATAATGAAAATAACTGGCAGGTTTCATTAATGAAAAGAAAAGTGGAGGCCCGCCATCTGCTAGCCTTGTGGTTTGGAATCGATTCTTTATCAATGACCCACCCTTTCTTTGAACCTTGTCAATGATCGAACGATATGAACTGAGTGCCATTTGATGAGTAAGATCGAACAAGGGAGAGGGATATGGAAAGGATGAAGTAATGAAAGAGGAAGTCATTGCTAGTAGTAACGACTTGTCACGATCCATTGGTTCATATAGAATCCATGTCCTAGGTCTATCAAAAAACATTCTTTTCGCTAAGTGTATATAATAAAATAGAGTGAAAGGGTCCACCCCCGAAACCAAGGGGGTACTAACTCACAGCTGAGTCCTCTCCGAACCACAGGAGATAGTTGCCCATCATACGGCTCACCAACTGAACTTGCCTCTAAGAGGGGCTCGCTCCGGGCAGGTTCAGATCACTTACAAGACACGGCTCTACGATTGGCCCCAAAGGGGATGAGCATATATATAGAAAATAGAAATAGGCGATGGGGCGCAGAGCTGAGCCGTAAGCCTACGGGCGGCCTATCGTCCCCTCCTCTTGCTTCTTATTCCCGTGTTTTCTCTTTTCCCCGCCCGCTTCCATGTAGAAAGACCTGTAGAGAATGAAGAGGGGCCAAGGATCTTCCTCTCCAGAGTACTTCTCGAGGCTCCACTCTCACCCCTGAAGAAGTCAGGCTCCATTAGCCTGGGCTGAGATGGGGATAAGGAGTCAGGATTGAAGCCCCCAACGTTCTGCCAGACACTGGATATGGGTCAATGTGTAGAGCCAAGCCAAGTGTAGTGTGGTGTAGTAGTAGGCACTTCTAGGCCCTTCCCGGCCCCTGGATCACTCCAGTGCTTCGGGTACTACAGACCCTTTGCCATCCATTGCAGTAGAGCCGTTTCATGAGCGGCGGGGGGGGGGGGGGGGGGGGGGGGGGGGGCTCAACGCAGTTCTTTGAATCAAACACAAACGTTGAATGATTTGTTTTGAGATATCTTGATAGATGGATCTCTCTTTCGATGAATATAGATTCAGCAAGAAGCCCAAAATCCTTGATTTGGCCAGGAAACAAAGCACTGCTTGTGGAAGCGAAGGCGAGCGTGAGCGAAGCGCGTAGCGGCGAAGGCGTGAGCGAAGCATCGCTATGCGACCAAAAGGGGACCCGTAAGGGTACGTAGTAGGTGAGCCGCGATAGCGACGAAGAGCCCTGAAAAGGGTTCGAAGGGTACGTAGTCGGTGAGCAACTAAAAAGAGAGGCGACATCAATTCTTCACAAGAAAGGAGACCCGGGGCGGTGAGCATATAGAAATAGGCGAAAAGGAGACCAGGTCCAAAGGAGCTGAGTCACGATAGTGACGAAGTGTCGGTGAGCATATGAGAATAGAAACAAATAGGCGAATGATCATATTTAGTCCAAGCAAGATAGTAGCTCGAGCGAAGCGAAGCCCTTGCGCCTAACTTGAGTTGCTAGGCGATGGGGACCCGATAAGGCCCAAAGGGGGTGAGCCGCTAGGCGATGGGGACCCGATAGGGCCCAAAGGGGGTGAGCCGCTAGGCGATGGGTCGATGAGCATCATATATATAGAAATAGAAATAGGCGATGGGTCGATGAGCAACTAGAAATAGGCGAAGAAGGTGAGCAACTATGAATCTTAAAAGGCTCAGAGATCATAGTTGCGCGGAGCGAAGTTTTCTCTTCTAAAGGAAAGTAGAAAGAAGTCGGTCACACTTATGTTTTGTCTCCGTGCCCGTTCCGCATGCGCTTCGCGCGCCATTGTTGCTCTCCTCTTCTTTCTTCATTGGACGGTTCGGATGGACTTCGCCGTTCTTTCCCAACGAAAATGGAAAGGGCTATATCACATCGAGATGTCGATTCGTTTTCCGCCCCAAATTAGATGGGGAACGCTTCGCGCCTCTGTCCCTTCATCTTTCTGAAAGCCCGGCTCGCGTCGTTCCAACAACCGACGGGGAGCACCTCAGTATACGCGCAGTAACTGGGAGTCCTATTACACCTAAGGCCAACTTCAATTCACCAACCCTAGGTACATCTCGTGTAGTGATTGTGGACTCGTACAAGGATTGCAGTTGATGTATCAGACTCGATCCTGTCTTTCGTAGCATGCATTCCCATCCGTGTCGCAACTGATTCGGTAAGCTACATGTCCGGACGGAAAAATTAGGTCTCCCAACCAACCTCTTGGCAACCTTCTGGCCGCCCAACGACCTATAACGCTAGTCACTACTCCCACTGGGGCTAGGAAGTAAGCCCCACAACCCAAAGCGGCGAAGAATAAATAGAATTTGCTACAAAAGCCGGCTAACGGGGGTATTCCTGTGTATGAGAACATTGTAATGGAGAAGGTAATAGCCGAAATAGGATTCGTTTTGGCTAGAGTGCCCAAATCCGCTATATATTTGACACGGGTTTGCCGTAATGCTATAACTATTGCAAATGCATCTATCGTCATTGATGCATAAAGAAAGAGACCAATAAGTAATGATTGAATTCCTTCTATGGTTCCACATGAGAAACCAGTACGAATATAACCTACATGTCCAATCGAACAATGAGCTAGAGGTCTTTTTACTTTCGTTTGGGCCACCTAGATTGAGCAATGGACCAGCTAATCCTGCATGGACCAGTACAGAGAGAGGGTGCTAAGTGATAAGCACCACATACTAATCCTGCGAAGAAGACTTGCAACAAAGAAAATCCAACCAAAACCTGAGAGTTCGAGCCCGTCATGCGAAAAAGCTAATGCCTTCTTGCTCCGGTGCGAATCCCGTTTGTTCCTTTTCCTGGTGCTTGGTTGAACCGCTTCGCCTATCTGGCCATCGGCAGAGCCCTGGACCCAAGCAAATCTACAATTTCTACGGCCCTAAGCAAGGAAAGTTGCCACCATAGTGGAAAAGTGAGAAACCACAGCCCGGTCGATGAGCCGATAGGCGAATGGAAAGCCCCCAGCCACCCCGTGTTTTTCGCTTGAACCCAGTTTTCGCTAATAGCTCAAATCAAAAAAGTAGACCCCCAGACGATTTCTCGGTAGCGTATAATGTAGAATAGAGTTCTTCTAGATCAGATCACAGCAGAATGCGATTATGGGTTGCTTGGACTGATTCTCGAGGGTTGAGAGCCAAGTGAGAAAGCAAACCCGATAGTGGTCACTATTTTCATAACTAAGCAATAGTATCCAATGCTCTCATTCTCGGATCGGAATGAGCAGTCCTCTAATCTTGACAAAGTGTCATGCTTAACACAAGCGATAGAAACATGCACTTATATATAGAGTAATATTTCAATTCAAAGATGGATAGATCACAGAGGAGCGAGCTTCGATGTAAACCGATCAGGCAGTAGACCTGATACGATAGGGAACGGCTGCCTCCGTCTTCGACTCGCTAGCCTTTGATTCTATTCTCTTTTCTCTTCTCTGTTATCTTTTCTAGCGGGGCAGATAATGTTGATTTAGTATTGATTATTGAAAACTCACTTGGATCTTTCCTGTGAGAAGCATAGGCCCACGGATGACGAAGGAGTGGAAATGTCCTCGTGCCGAGATAGCCTTCTTCCAACAGGGAAGAAAATAGCAGGTACTTTTCTTTACTCAAGGCTTCGACTTAGGGCTTTTGATTGGGTATATTTCTGAGAGGAAAGATGTTGAAAGGAAGAATAATTGAATACATAATAGAGAGACTAAAGTCTGGCATTACCATCGCATTTTGGCTTTAGCTGGTTCGATTGAGAAGCATTAATGAACTTAAGCTTAAGGCTATAGATAGGATGACCTTTCATAATTTCTATTTCTTAAGAATTTCAGCATGGAAAGGTCATCACTCCACCTCGTTGGAGGCGTGTCGATAGGGCTTGGTTGGGAGAGGAAGAGCGAGATGATTGGCTACGAAAAAGGGCATTGTCTCGAAGAGCTAGCACCACTTTCATCGGGTCCGACGGAAAGAGAAAGGTCCCATGGGATGCTCATTCGAAACCTTTGTCCGTGAGAAAGAGAGAAGCGATATAGAGACATAAGAATGGCTTGTCATCGGTCCAATGATGCTCTTCTAGCTTGACCTACACGGCAAGGGAAAGATCAAAGGCGGGGCATTTGGTACTTTAGCACGAACTATCTGATCAAGTTTTCTTTTGCCGGAAGCTTTGAAAGAGTTTGCTAAGCCAAAGAATGAGAAGCCACCTTATGGTTGAAAGAGTGAGGTATTAGAACTAGTAGCTCTCTCTTTCTTACTTCAGAGTAGGTAAACCTGAGTGAACTCATACCCTTAGGGGCTGAGACTTAACCTGTTCTATAGTGAAAGCCACCAACTAAGACAGATACGGGCTTTTATGGTATGGGCGAAATCTCATTTAGCAACAGGGAATAAGCCACTAACGAGTCTCTAGAGCCGTCATTGAATCCCCTTTCACTTCTACTTTTGTTCTACAGACAGAGCAACATATAGAAGGGAGTAGAATAGGCCTACTACTATATATGAATACGGGCGATAGAATAAAGGTAGACGAAGACCTATATCATCAACAGTAGGTGCCCACATAAAGGGCAGTTTCTTACTAATAGAATGGCTTTGTGAAACCTCCTACCACTCGAATTCTGTTTTCGACCAGATCTTTCGTCCCGTAGAATCTTTTTTTTCGGTAAGATCCCCAAGAACTCGGGATATGATATAGATCTGCATCAAAGTAATGGATGGAATAGAATCTTTTCAATCCGCTATTGACCGTCTATCTCCCTTACCCTTCACTGTCGAAATCAAAGGCTAGGCTATCAAGCGTCATATCAGGAGACAAAAGAAAAGAACCCTAGTGACCCATTGAATATTCGTCTTTCTATTGTTCGATGTAAGTCACGAGAATATCCATCCATTAGGGTCCGAAGGAGGCTCTTCAGCTTACTTTTGACGACCTAAACCAGAGGATCCTTGCTCAACGCAATCTTATTCAAACTATGACAGAAGAATGTGAAAGGCTAGCGATTGAGTGCCAGAGGCTGAAGTTCGAGGATGAGTCCCTCCATGGCAGTTCTATTATCGAAGATTTCCTTGCGCTGAAGAACCCACTTGACACTGGCTTCGATAATAGGCGGATCGACCCGCGGGAGGTGTTCGAAGGAGCTGCTCCTGAACCCAAATTAGCTAGTCAGGATCTTGTTGATTTAGTGAATATAACAGGTTGAGTCCATTGACTTAACCCAACCTGTAGTGAAACCCAAGAGAGAGGCCTTATCCCACAAGCAGACGGAATAGAAATGCCAGAAGCTACGCAGGAACGGGAAAGAAAAATGACTGAGGTAATAAGGTGGCTTAGCTTACAAAGGAACTGCTGATATATCTTTTCTTTCTATTTAGCCTTAAACACAAACTCATAATATATATTATGTGTTTCCCTAAAAAAAAAGCAACTAGAACGAGTTCGATGAAGGGCTGAGCCTCACCTGCTCGAGAACCGGAACCTAAAACTAGTTATCTAGAACTTATCAGCTTCATTTTCTTTCTTTGATCGAACGGCTACATCACATCTGAAAGATGAGAAGTCGAAAGCGCTAACTGCTCTTTACCGCTGGTTCCTACCCTAATTCTGACATAAGAGATAGTCGACTCTCTAGTAGATGAATAGGGATGGGGTTCTGTAGCTCCTTGAGTCAAAACACCTGGAGGAGAGACGAGATATAACTATGAAATCTAAATTACTCCTCACAATAGAAATACTCAAAGGAAAGAGTCGAGCTGTCCGTGCGGGCCATTCATAAGCTCTTTCTCTACGGAAGGAAGGAGGTAAAGTACCCAGTTGACCTTTCGGAAGGAGAATATCTAGTCTTAGACTTAAGGTTAGCCCCACACATTCTTCCTTGCTAGCTTTATATTGACCATCCTTTTAATTAAAGACAAGGACGGAAAGACCGCTTATCGTTCATAGGACAAGACTTTCACTTTTGAGAGCATATAGTGAGGAAGATTCAATTGTTTCTCTGTCCTCAAATCGACAGGGTCCGGAAAACCCAAATCTCTTTATTTAAGAGCGGCAGTCCTTAAATGAAAAGCGAAACACCAGGAAAGGCAAAATCCACGTATCCCAGTTGACAGCAAAGTCCCATGCCTTTGTGGCCCCTTTGATGACTTCTTTGGCTAAACAATTGTTTGGTAAAGGAAAAAGCAAGCGATAAAATGCCTCGCCGAATCTAATCTACTTCCGCGAAAGCGCTCGTAACTCCTATCTATAGAATGCCAATTCATCTCCTAAGGAGAGTAAAGGTCTACCTTTCTATCAACAAAACCAGCGAAATCGAGGGCCGTAGGCTTGGGGGCTTCTCTCTCTACTAGAAATGTTCTAATAAAGCTTCCAAGACCTTTTTGCTTGTTTCAAGACCTTGCCTATCAAGCTCTTTCATTAGCTGATCCCTTGCGTCTTCCTTTGCTTAGCCGGTAAGTCACTATAGTGTAGGTTGTTGATCTTTAGATTTCTAGTAGGTATTCGCGCTTTATCCTCACTAACCGCTGGAAAGATACGTTAGCTAGCTAGATACGAAAGGGCTCTCCTGCTGACCAGCCTAAAATATGATGTATGTGAATACATTCCTCATCGAGCCGCTTCGGGCACTTCCAGTGCCTCGCTAGCGAAGCGAGAAACTGATAGCAAACTGGATCTTGTGTGTGGGCTTTATGCTTTTGGGGGAATGAAATCGTATGTGTCCTTTGGTCTTTGTTCAGTGAACCCCCCTTCCCTTCGCAGCAGTTGGTGGTGAGCAGACCACTCTTGAGGCTGATGTTGTTCTTGTTTCTGCTGGTAGAGTTCCATTTACTGCTGGACTCCAATTGGAGAAGATAGGGGTTGAAACTGAGTTGGCTGGGCGGATCTTAGTGAATGAGCGCTTCGCCACCAATGTTCCAGGTCTATATGCCATTGGTGATGTTATTCCTGGGCCTATGTTGGCTCACAAGGCCGAAGAAGATGGTGTTGCATGTGTGTAATATATTGCTGGCAAGGAAGGCCACGTGGACTATGATATGTATGCATGATCTTTTCTATTTCATAGGGGATCCTGGTCCTTTATTTCTTTCATTTCTCGATTTATTCATCTAGTGTTTCCTCTGAAAAGAAGAAGGAAGAAAAACCTATGTATTCTTTCTCCTGGAGCTAGGGTCAAAGATCAGTCCAAGCTAGGATCCGCTCTCGGAAGTCAAACGCAACGCGCCTCTGCAGCTAGGCAATATGAAAGTACCTAAAAGGGCTACGATCCTTCGAGCAGGGCAGTTCATGAGCTGCTATCTCCGACCGAGGAGCAGCAGAGCAAAAGATGCTGTTATTCTTCTATAAACCCGTACACAGGCCAAGGCTTATCGAAGTCAAGTACAGAAAAGGGAACGAAAGATTTCACTTACCCCACAGGCCTTTTTTGCTATCAAACGAGAAGAATTCCTTATCGCCAACAATTCTCATTGCCTCACTTGCCTTTGCTGAGTTAATGGTTCATCATACCTGCCCATACATGTATCAAAAGCCAAAACCAATCACGCCACCGGATGACCTAAAGATTGCGTGGTTATGCCTTATGAACCGGAGAGGCATATGAATCTCTTTCCTTCTTATCTATAACCGAGAGATAGGATACCTATGAATGAATGCAATTCCGCCGGTCATCTGCTCTCGCATTTAGGAAATGCTTTCAGGAAGGCTGCCCAAAGATCGCTGGAAAACCTCCTTCCTACTTTCTTAGCGCTAGATCCGTCCTGAGCATGCTTGGCATCGCCAACATTACCAATAAGAGTAACATTCCTTTACCAAAGCGGGACGGCTTCTGTCTTGTGTTTCCAGGACTTGGTTGTATTCCTTTGGTTTAAGAAGAAGACCCGGAGGCCATAGACCGGAGACCGGAGACAGACGGGTTTTAGTCATCACTAAAATACTCACGATGATTCCATTTGTTTACCAGGCTCTTCTGTCCTGGTTATTCCATGCTTGGTTTGCTTGGAGTATTGGAGTATGTAAGTAAAGGGCTGTGGCAGATTGGATGAAAGATTCGAGATGACTGAGACGGAAGCCAACTCCTTGGTTGGAAAACAGGGTATTAGATTCAAAAGGCAAAGGATAGGCGTAGACCAGCATACAGAAAAGAAGAAAGGTTCCTAACTATTTGAATCGATTCTTACCTTAGCCTCAGCAGGCCGCACAACTAGCTAAGAATTCGTTCTTGAATGGTAAGCGCAGAGAACTAGGTTTATGAAAGAGCGCTGACACGAGACACTAGGAAAGAATTTCAGTCCCACAAGGGCTTTGGAGTTTTTTGTTGGCTGACCTCTAGTCAGGATAATTGGCTTCCATCGCTGACTCTTGATCCAGCTTTTCAAGAGGAAGTCGGGGGACTGGACTAATACTATGGGCACTTTGCCAAAAAGGGTGAAATCTTTTGGTAGGCAGAGAAGCCAATAAGCGAAAACCTACCCAAGGTATTGCAGAGATAGCGACTTAGCAGTTGTTCGTGAAGCTTTGGTTCCTTTCCAGGTCCAGGTCTACCGCTTCTAGCCCTCTCTCTTATTATACGATAGATACCACTGGCTTCCTAAATCTTCTTCGATTATACGAAATAGCTCCTTGCTTGCTGGACTTCGTGAAAGCAGAAATGACATAATAGAGATGCCATCATCTCATGCAAACGAGTTGGTAGTCTCAGGGCAGAGCCCATTGTCAAAGGATCGTTTCGCTCGAATGCTTGCTTGAATCTAGCTACTCCCAAAAAAAGGCATTTCTAACTCTTATTCCCGTGTTTGATCTCTTCTCCTTCGGACTCTCGCTCGTTGTCACCTATGTTGGGTTTGGAACCCTGTAGAGAATGAAGAGAGGCCAAGGATCTTCCTCTCAACAGTGCTTTTCGAGGCTCCAATCTCCTCCCTGAAGAAGTCAGGCCCCGTTAGCCTGGGCGAAGATGGGGATAAAGAGTCAGGATTGAAGCCCCCAACGCTCTGCCAGGAATTGGACAGGGGTTAGCTTTCTCAATGTGTAGAGCCAAGTGTAGTGTGGTGTAGTAGTAGGCACTTCTAGGCCCCTTCCCGGCTACTGGATTAGAAACCTCCAGTGGGTACTACGGACCCTCTGCCATCCATTGCAGCGGAGCCCTTTCATGAGCAGGGGGGCTAAGCACAGTTCTTTGAATCATACGTTTAATTCAATCGATTTTTTTTGCTTAGAAATAGGCGATGGGTCGATGAGCAACTAGAAAGAGGCTCAGGATGTGATAGAAAATCTAAAAAAAAAAGAAGCGGTAGCGAAGAAGCATAGAAAAAGTCGGGGACCAATGCTTGCTAGGCGAGCGATAGCAAAGGTTGCTTTCACTATCTTACTTTCTTACTTGATGTCTTTCTTCATTCTAGTTCGTTAGTTGACGATACGCCACCGCACCAGGAGCTTAGCCATGTATGGACCGAAATGGGTGAGGTGACCGGTAGGTCTACTAACTCTAAGCTAGAAGAGCAGCAAAGCCCTTAGGGGAGGCATTTTGTTTTCTATGATCTGACGTTAACAAAGGCACGTAGTGGTGAACACTGTGCTAATTCCCCGTATTTTTCATTGCACTTGAGTTTTCTTCTCTTTGCGCCTCAACAAAAGTGCTAGTGCTACTTTGCGTCTCCCCCGTCAAAATGAATCGGCTAGAGCAAAGACAAGGCCCTGAGGAGCTTTTTTTACAGTCACCCTTTGGGAATCTCCATTGTTGAAGAAAGAACTCTAGTTCCGGTTCCGGAGAAACACTTTCTCATCATCCTATCAAAAAGGCAGACTCCCATACATATCCTCTCCGATCAATTCAATTAGAAATGAGTAGGCGTACCCTATCATCATACCTCTACTGTCTGTCTACTAAGAAAGAAGAAAGAGTTTTTTACTTACCAGATTTCTAAAGCAAAAAATGGATATACGGCGTAAATCCGGATGATTGATGGAAGAAACACCAGACATATCCCATACTTCTCGCTCCCACCGGCGAAATAGACTTAGTGAAATTAGACTTTCGTTTTCCATAGCTAGTTTGGCCGGCCCTCACTCAATTAGAATCTCTCAATCTTGGCCCGATCTTCAAAAGCTTACCTTATATGGCACATGGCACCATCTAACGTGGATCCGTTTATCTCTCGAATTTCACTGTCACGATTCAGAATGAGCGGAAAAACAGAGCCAATTAATTCTTGGTGTAAGACTCACTCGTCAGACTTTCCCAAAAGAAGCGCCCAGCGCTTTCCCACTCCTTGACGAGAAGGACTAAAGCCTCCCCTCTCTCCTGCAAGCTAGCCTGTAATCAACTCCTCGCTTGAAGAAGAGAACCGGTCAACGAGCGCTGTTGGATAGCAGACTGGTATAGAATCTGCTGTGGTTACGCTATGAACCGTAGTCGTGACCTCTTTTTTTCTGAAATCTATGAAAATGTTACTAGACAACGCAGAAGGGTTCTTCTTTCCATAGATGCCTGATTCGTTTCCTATATGCGCTTCCATTCCATCCGACTAGAAATCAGGAACTCCTCCTAAAATAGCGCGTAAGGGGCCATCCACCCTTAGGGCTAGGGCTCACCTTTCTATACCCCCGTGGGGCCACATAGAACTATGCCCAACTTGAAGACGAATGAGATCCACAATGCCATCATTGTATGGCCAATAGCAGTACATGCCCTCTATCCTGCCACTTATGACATGAAGGCGGCGGCCTTCATATAGAAAACTGGCTGGATTCTGTAGCTGCTCTAGCAGCATACTGAGATCATCTCGAGTTACGACATCTCCCGGGCTTACCCTTTGAGCAAGGCTTTGGGCCAGGTCTAACCAGTCCTGGGAATCCTTTCAAAAGGCGAGCGATAGCGAACGAAGATAGATTCTTTGAATCGCAAAGTATTTGCAGGATGTGCCCGTGGCAGGGGTCGACTTAAGCCAAAAAGTCCGGGAGGGTCGTTTGATCTGAAATAAGCACCGCAGCTTCCTTTCACGAAATCTAGGTTGTGTTTGTCCAGCATTACTGCAAGCTAGCAAATAATCCGGATATTCCATCATGCAACTCAATCAAGTCAAGCTCATCTTGCTATTCACGAAAATCCTGAAGAAACCCCTGTGAAACATACTCCTAAAAGCTGCCTCACTCTATTACTCAATCTCTTTCTATATTCCCGTCTAAAAGTAGTGAAAATTTTCGAGAATCTTCTTATCTAACAGCTGCGCTGCCTTATTAAAATGAAAAGAGGCACTCCCAATTGTGACAGTCTCTTTAGGAAAGAGTCAAAGTACAACGAATAGGCAAAAAAAGAAAGGAACCCGCCTAAAGAAAACGTTAGCTCATGAACCGGCAGGTCACTAGTCGAGATTCTTGTCCAAATGGACACCCCAGTCAGAAGCATAGGATAAGTCACCCAGCGATGAACTGTCAGAACCACCACACTGAGACGCACGCCCCTCCCTTGAAAAAGAGGTCAATTTCTTTTCATGTCTAACGGGGCAATGATAGACGGACTTAGACTTTGGTTGTGTAGCACTGATCGGTCATGATCCTTGATCAAGGAAGATTGTTTGTTAGAAGAAAGAAGGCGAGTCGTGCATCTGAAGAAACTCCTAAGCCTAAGCAGTCTATTCTTCTTTCAAGATAAAGCAAGTGAATATAGTCACCGATCCAATCCTCAAGTTTCGAAGGAAAAAGCAAAAAAAAAGGCCCATAGTCGCAGCATAGAAAATGTGCCTTATTTTGGCTTAGAGAAGGAAGAAGCTTGGAGATTTCTTCTCATTTCTCGTATAGAAAGAGGCGATGGGTAGGCTAATAAGCAAATTGAAGTTCAAAGATGAGTTCAAATATTCTATCAAATAGAAAATCTCGTATATAGAATAGAATTTCATTCTCAAGATTTGCTTCTTCTCTCATTTATCTACGAGAATTAAATTCTCAAGAAAATCTCGTATATAGAATAGAATATCATTCGAAACATTCTCTTCTTCTTTCAAATCTCGTATTCTTCTTTCAATAGAAAGATTATGAAAGAATATATTTCATATATTTCATATATATATATAACCCCATACTGGTTGGATTCTGAGCTCTTGATTTCTTTGACTGATTCTTAAGCGATGTAACATCCATCTGGGCAGTAGACCGTTTGGGAACGGCTGTTCACGGTCTTTGCTTTTGAAGAAGTCAAAAACAATCACTAGCAAAGAAGATTGAAAAAGGTGCTGTTGCTGTTTATGTCATGCTTAACACATGCTTAACACATTCTTGCACTTTTTCAATGAAAAGAGAGATCAAATCAAAGATGATCGATCTTCGATGTAAACCGTCCAGGCAGTAGACCGGCAAGGTAACGGCTGTCTCCGTCTTCGAATTTATTGACTTTGATGAGAATCTCTTTTCTCTTCCTTAGATTTTCGTTCATTTTGCTTTTCGGTTTTCGGAAAGAAAGTCAGGGAAAGAAAGTCATAGTTCTAGTTTTTCTGTTTCTCTTTCTCTCGCTTTGCTCTTCGCACCTTCAGTCCCGGAGGGAAAGTCTTAGTTATAAGTTCACAAAGAAAGTGCAAAAATCAAATTCGTAGAAGAATCATTCTATTCTATATACGAGATTTTCTATGTTTCAAATCTTGTAAAGCTCCTCAATCGAGATTTGACTCCTAAACTATTCTCGCTAGATCGTAGAGAATAGATGAGCTAGTTTCTAATTTGGCGTGTTGTGCCTTTTCCTCAATGCTCTCATAATCATAGAAGGTGGGTGAGATCGAATGTCACGACTTCTTGAACGTTTTTACTCACTGAAAAGAAGCTGGCCTTCCCCGTCGTTTATGCAGCTGCTGCCCTTTATGAATAGCCTATTTTCTCCCTCTCAATCGGCTGTTCCATTCTGGTTTGACCATTAGGTGGATATCCCGGCTGAACTTTTTCTCTACCAATTAGATAATGTTAAGGTCCGGTCGAGGAGCCGTGATCTTCTTCTCTTTCCGAATAGACAAGTCTAACTCTTGCCCTTAATAGGAATCCAGAGGTTCAGTCATAAAAAGAAGGAATAGGTTTCTATCTCACTTGAAGACTGAGAATGGATATCTCCTAGAAGCTTCCCAGGAAGGAAGGCTCGTATTGAATAGAAATACAGCTTTTAGGCTTGATATATCTCTCTACAACGTTTGATCCATTATCTCACAGAGTGAACGAGATTCGGATCAATCATCAAAAAGTAAAGTAGGACAGCTGCGAACAAGTCTTCTTTCAGAAGCTGTTCTCTTATCCGTTCTTGTTAGCTCTCGAAGGGGAAGGCTGGAAGCTCCTCATGGAGTGGTTATTCATCAGGTACGCTGAAAGAAAAGAATTCCAGAAAAGAAGCTGGAAAGGAAAGAAGTCTGGTAGGGAATCGGTTCGGAAGCCAGTGATCAAGCTAGTCCGGCTTTGCACTTGTCAGTGTTGAAAGCAATCAAGCCCAAAACAGAGTTTGACAGAAGGCTTAGATTGAATTTCAGTTGAAAGAAAGGCTTTATCAAACTCAAAGATGCTCCGGGTATATAAGACTTTGTAGCTGTAGTTGCTATCACTTAAGCCAGTAGCACGCTTGTTAGGCAGGAGTCAAAGAAGCTAGCCTTTGAATGAAACTCCTGTTCCATATTACGAATTGGGAACCTGAATCCCTTAAAGCGGAGAAGGAAATAAGCCCCATGACTTGTTGCATGTCTGACGCAGGCCCTCTAAGCCCTTACCTATGTCAGGCCCTACGTGTGGATGTTTCAAAATGCTATTAGAACCGGGCGATGTAAATTGAGTTCGTTCAAGTTAAGGGGTATGATTCTCAAGTGCACGTTGAGTAAGGGAGAGGAGAGTTGGATTCGTGTTCCATTTTCCCAGTAGGGCCCTGTTAAAGGTCTGCCTTTCTTTGTCTTTTTCATAAGCCCCGTTACGTTAGTATGCTTCGAAAGGTTTCACCATAGCTAGCCCATCCGGCTTTATGCTTCCAGCTCGTGATAAGACCTTTTTTGTCATATCCCTTTGTCTCGCTTGTTATATTCTTCCAGCCCCTAAGTAATTAATCCGAAGGTTCCCTTTCTTCGGCCGTATTCTCAGAATCAATCCCATCCTGGTTGACGATGTGGTCTTTCTTATACTTGCTTGCCAGAGCCTTTCTCTTTCTATGGTATATGGATCGTCATTGCTGGTACATGTTATTGGTCTATTCCTTGATTCTGACAAGAAGAAGTTGTAAGAAAGTGAAAAAGAAAAGGCTACGAACCTTTGAAACTAGGATTATTCATTGGCAGCAGTCTTAGTGGATGGGACGTTGATCCAATCTTCTGGATTGACATTGAAAAGTCATTAGCGGATTCAAGGGATGAAGATTTGCGATATAAAAAAAAAGCTACTTGCTTCGAATCGTGGGAATGGTCAGACCGTTGTCAATTGAAATTGAATTGGATGCTTCATTCTTTAGCTTGAGAATCAAAAGCCTTTCTTTATGCCCAATCTATTTCGCTTACTCTGCTTCCTGAATCTTCATATTCAGTACTGTCTCAGTAACTGCGCAATGGACACCTCAGCAATATTATCCACAGAAACTCCAATTCGACGAGAGTCCGAGTCAAGATTGTTTAGACTTTTTTTGCTCTGTCAAATTCAGTGAGAAAGTGCTCTACTCCTTTGTCTTTTGACTCTCAACTCAATGCATCACAGACTAACGAGTCTCAGACAAGTTAGAAGAGCTTTCTTCTAACTGAATGCTGTACTTAACTGAGAACTGAGAGTTCTCCTGGTCCGGGATGTTAGCGATTAGTCAGTTACAATGAAAAATGAAAAAGAAGAACCCACTCCACTCCCTTTGCTTTGTCTCAAAAAATGAGAACTACAGCGAAAAGCTTCAGGCATGCCGATTCTCTTTCCCTTCGTAAAATGCTACTGTACTGAGCCAAAGCTTCTTCTGGAATTGCAATCATTCAGAGCTGACTTAATCTTAATAGAATATCTTAATGAACAAAAGAATTCCCTCTTAGGCTTGGTTAAGGAGGCACTTCTGCCTTCTTTCGCGGAATACCAGCGGGGCTAAGTCGAAGCATGCCTGAACCTTCTTGGGTCTCCAGACACCAGACTGATCACTCTAACAAGAGACAAGAGCTCTAATGGAAGACTGACCTAATGCAACATTTCTTCAATGCCTCTGTGCCTTTTTTGTCCCAAATGCTAAAGCAAGCTAAACAAAGCCTCACTCCTAGTCTCACTTCCTTGAAGAAAAGCTCAACCTTGTGAGGTTTCAGTCTTTTACCGGTACCAGACAAACTTCCCTACTATCCTACTAGAATCAGATAATCACACTGCCCACGCAGACTGATCTCTTACTAGAGCATGCGGTATAGGAAGCATAGAACTAAGACGGGAACAGAGAGAGAAGGGCGCAAGAAAATCACCTAAAAAAGACCACCTAGAAAGAGCCTCCAACAGACAAGAGATTCGGCACTAGTCCAGCTACAATCACTTCCTAAAGAGAACCTCAAGTTGCAAACAAGACAGATTCGGTCAGGGTCGAGATGAGATCACAGGCCTTACGCGGCTAAAAAGGAAAGAAAAGAAAGCTCATCAGATAGACCGCCTCTAGTTCTAGTAGCTGTATATGAATAGAGTCTTTCTTCTCATTTCTGTTAACGCATTTGACTTTGAAGTTAGACTTTTGGCGGAAGCAGTTGCTTGATGGACGAAGCCGAGCCGATAGGCGAATGGAAAAGCAAATGAGCATTTTTCGCCTGTCGCTTTCAATCCAATATCTATTCTCATTCTATATGAAAATCTATGCAATATGACAAAAAGACCGGGATTCTTTTCATATCATCCTATATAGAACTACTGCCCCTCAATCTTGAAAAAGTGGTTATGCTTAACACATGCAACTGCAACTTGATCTTTCTATACGAGATTTTCTATCAGAATCTTTTCTTTGAAAAGCAAGAGTGCCTTTTTTGCGGCGTATTCTCCGTCGGCCGCCGTTCCTGTTTCTTTTTCTCTTTCTATACGATAATGATGATAACGAGAAAGATGGAATCTCTTTCATTGTAGATAAGATAAATGAGATGAGAATCTTCTCAAATCTTTGAACTACTTTCTTTCCTTTCTCGTATATAGAATATCTCAAATGTTTTGATTCAAAACACAAAGATGAAGATTTCACACTTTTACATAGATTTTCTAAATAGAGACATAAGTGATCTAAAGAGAAAGGGCTAGTCCGCCCGTTCCTTTCTCATTGGGGGTCATAATCTTACTAGCCGTAAGAAAGTAGATGTAGGGATAACCTATGGCTGGATTGAATCATTTTTTCTAGTAGCGATGTGAACTCTTTTGCAGGAGGAGTGACTGAAACAAAAGGATGTTTGCTTGTGGAGCTGACAGTTGGCCAAAAGAAGGTCATGGCCCCACGCGCTACACACAATAATCAATTCAGTAAGGGAGTAGTCAATGACGGGATTCCCAGAATCAAACGTAGCTCGAGCCTCAGTAGCTCTCAAACAGAGTGCCATGCGAACGAAGAAACCAAAATGGTTAGCAGCCATCATGAAATTCAGGCAGCAAGCAAACCTGGAAAAAAGGTCAGCCGCAGATCTCTCTTGCCAATTAGATCATCAATCAATAGGCATCCCGCGCACCCTATACGACCTACTCTTCTCGCATCTATAGAGAAGGAAGGCCACGAACCTCTTCCTTCAGAGAATGATATCCTACCCCGGGAGGTGAAGGTCACTGGCTTGAGGGAACGCTAGCTATATGCTTAACAGAAGCTCTACGTACGCTTTTGAACAGAGTGCC